>JACAXG010000013.1:1338198-1680184 GCA_018881555.1 Amblyornis subalaris
TGAGAGGAAAAGAGTTGAGGAGAGGAAAAGGGTTGAGGAGAGGGAAAGGGTTGAGCAGAGGAAAAGGGGTGAGGAGGGCATTCCCCAAAGCACGGCTCCCATGGGTTGGGCTCTGCCCACCATGGACAGAGGGGATCCCTTTCTTTTTGCACAATCCCACGTGGAGTTCCGTCCAAGCCCAGCACTTGGGGCAGATCCCTRCCAGATGGGTGCCACATTCCCACTGATTTTCGTATGAAACAGTGGGGCAGAGCAAGCTGTGTAACCCGGGCTGTCCCGGGTGCACCAGGCACGGCTCCACGGGGTGCCAGGACTTGTTTTGCCATCTGATAGCGATGGGAAGGGTGACTGGGAATTCATTTCAGTGCTTTGAGATTCTCACTACAAACAAATCACCCGGACCAAAAAAACCCRACAACAAACAGTAGTAAACCTGCCTGTGTCCAGGTTTCTCTGCTCAGATGCGAGTTGTCTTGCTCACTTCCTACAGGACTGTTTTAAACCTTCTACCAATGTCTTTTTTAATATCAGTGTTGTGATTTTTTTTTTTTTTTTTGGTAGCTATTAAAATATCCAAACAGCTTTTAAAAGTATCTCTGGGGACTTGCCCTTCCAACTCAATTTATCTTAATTTCGAAGATGGAGACAAACTTCTTATTTATGTTTCAAAGATGACATGACATCAAAGAGTTTGAATATTAAATGCCTTAATTACAGATGAAGGCTGATAAAACGAGATCACCTCTGGAGTTTTATTAAACAGGAATTGCAACTACATCCACAGAGATTTAGGACTAACCCCAAGTATCAAAAGATTATTTTTGGAGAGGGAGAATAACATTTTTCTCGCTTGTATAACTGCAGTGTACAACTGCAAATTGCTACCTTCCAAACCAGCAGCTTCACCGCCGCTCTGAAATTATCCATCACGCTGACCATGTYGCTTTTCTTGCTGAGCTCTGAGTGGCTTCGTGAGTTTAAGAAGGTTTTTGCCACAACCAGAGTGTCACAGGCRGAATTCAGATGTGAATCTTCCCCGAGGGGTCCCGGTTTTCCTCGGGCAGGTTGAGGACGAGGCTTTACCTGCCTTTCCCTGATTCTTTTCTTACCCTCGCTCAGTGGCTGCCCCGTGTGCTCCCATTTTGACCGAATTTCAGCTGCTGAAATGGCAGGGGGACAGCAGAGGAAACGCTGGTGCCACCTCCTGAGGCTGCAAACGTTGATTTTCAGTGCAGGGAACACCATGAGGGAACTCATCACAAATCCTCAGTGATTTTCCTTGGTCGTGTGGGAGTCGTTAAATAAGCTGGGGAGTCGTTCCTCGCTTAGGACAAAACTTTCTGTCAGGAGAGGACTGAGGGGAGTCGTGTTTGTGGTGGGGTTTGGGGGTTTTTTAAGCCCCAGATGACAGGCACCCGTGAGTAATTAGCAAAGTCTCAGTCAATATTCACATTAAACTGGATTCACCATTTGGGGGTGAAACCAGCACTTTAAAGGAGTCTCCTCAGGGTGTTTAAGAGGCTTCAATTATGTGCAAATCACTCTTTTCCAGCAAAAGCACTTAGAAAAGCTCCCGTAGTAATTCCCATTCAGAGCCCAGAGATTTCCAAGGATCCCATCCAAAACACTGCAGGATGGAGCTTTGTAGCTGCCCTTCCTGGTGCGAGGTGAGGCGTAATTGTGCCTCTTTCAACTTAATGAAGCTTTGGCAGAGAGGCCCTGCAGAAAAGTCTCCTTTTTTAAGTGAGTTCAGCCTCAGGTGTGCTCGGGTGTGTCAGGGGATGGGGGAGCAAACATCCCCCAGCACGAGCACGGATCACGGGATCACTCCTGAGCACRGAAGGGCACGACAACCAAAAGCTTCAACCTCAGTCCTTTGTTGAAGGTCACAAAGAACATGGCCAAGAGGGCTTGGACCCAAAAAAACAGTCAGTTTTCCCATTTTCTGATGATTTGGGTTCTCTGTTTTGYAAGTGGTACCCCAAGGACTGAGCTCTGATCTGCTGGGATGGGGTGACCCACTTAGGGCTGGAGCAYCCAGGGAAGGGGACGGAGCTGGGGAAAGGGCTGGAGCACCAGGAGCAGCTGAGGGAGCTGGGAACGGGGCTCAACCTGGAGAAAAGGAGGCTCAGGGGGGACCTTCTGGCTCTGCACAACTCCTGACAGGAGGGGGCAGCCAGGGGGGTGCCGGTGTCTTCTCACAAGTAACAAGGGACAGGACGAGAGGAAACAGCCTCAGGTTGTGCCAGGGGAGGTTTAGACTGGATATTCCCAACAATTCCTCCACGGAAATGGTTGTCAGGCATTGGAATGGGCAGAACATGTGTAGTTCTGGCACTGAGGGGCACTGAGTTTAGTGAGTGGGTTTGGCAGTGCTGGGTTAGAGGTTGGACTTGAGGATCTTCAGGGTTTTTTTCAACCTAAATGATTCTGTGATTCTGTCATTCTGTGATTCTGGAATATGATTGAAAGCACAAAAGCCCAAATCACACAGGCAGTAAGAGATGGCTTGAGCAGCCCAATTGTCACCACCATTTTAAGATTTGAAAATCTTCATTTTTGTTTTTCCTCCTTTTGGCTGAGCTCGGAAGCTGGAGTTTCACTGACCTTTACTGATGCCTGAGCGTGAAATTCCCTGCTCTGTTAGCATTGTCCCAAAAAAGCCAAACCACTGAGGAAGTTTTTTCCTGTACTTGCTCTTTTATTCTGCACTTCACACAGCAGCAAGGGCAATTCAGCAACGAGCCTGCATGGAAGGCTTAGTTTTAACTTGCTGGTGACTAATTTTAACCACATATGAAGATAACAATTACTTTCAGCACATATTATCCCATATTTATGAGCTTAAGGAGTTGCTATCCATTCCTTCTATTTTAAGGTAGTTATGAAGTCACCTCTCATTGATATTATTTTTTTTTCTTCAAAACCCAGGAACGTTTGGGAAGATTCATCAYGATTGAATGCCCGAGCGAGCAGCTCCGGGAACGCTGGGTGAGTTACACCAAAAACAACACCCAGAGATGACAACCACGAGGGTGTTTTCCTTCTGGGAAGAACMCAGCTTTCCAGTGTAGCCTTATTTCTCTTTATACAGGAGCATCTTTGCGTTTGGATAGAGTTGGATGGCGCAAAACCCTTTAAATCTGCCCAGGCACAGCCACGAAAACGCTCTGGGACCTTCCTTCCAAACAGCTAAGCCAAGTTCTGGCTCAAGCCAGAGTCCAGCTCCTTTCTTTKCCCTCCTCGCCATGGGGTTTCTCGTCCTGCACATTAAAAAAGACTCCTTTGCCCCTCAGCCCCCTCCCCATGAAGCAGGAGATGAGGGTGGGGACCACAGGCACTCCAGGGCCTGATGCTGCCCTGTCCCTGGACCCTGACCTGGTTCCAGCTCCCTCTCTCCGTGCTCCAAGGCTCCCGTGCCCRCAGCGGCGGCAGATCCCAGGGACAGGCAGTGGCACATCCCAGGAATGGCCAGCCCCGCTCCCCCTGGCACATCTGCCCCCCCACCAAACCCACGGCAGCTTTGCTGCAGCAAACGGCTCCAGCCTGAGTAATCCCGTTCCAGTTGCCATTTGCATAATTGCCTCCTGCTTTCATATCTCCTGCAGTTCCTTTTAGGTAAAAGCCTTGTTGTCTTCTCATCCAAGGTGGTTGCTTAATGCTAAAACTCGCTCGAAAACGGCAACATCTTCTCCCCCCCCCAGCCAGCTGCACTTCCAAGGGTGGGGACACGTGTGCCAAGACACTCGAAAATTAAAGTGTTTTGGAAAGCAAGCGCTGCAGACTTGCTATCAACACGCACGGCAATAAATCAGGGCCAACATCTCCCCCCCTCCCCACGCCTGAGGACAGCTCAGTGCAAGTCAGAGGTGCCAACTGTTCCTGAGGGAGCTCTGGTTTTGCTGTCTCTGTAACTGGTGGCTGTGGCACCCTGGATTTCAGTGCAGGCTCTGTGCACCTGCCTGGGCGGGCAGCAGGAGCTCGGGGAGCACTGATTTTGTGTTAAAAATCTGAGCAAGGCAGGGGTGTCTGCCCAAGGTGGGATCACACCCCTTGGGCGCTGCCAGGCTGCCCACCAGGTCAGAGCCGAGCAGGGAAAGGAGGTGGAGGTGAGCTGATCCAGTCCCTTCGGTGCCTGCGCTTCACGTGGCGCCCCTAAAATTCCATATGGGATCCATTTCGGGGCAGTTCTGACCGCGATTCAGGGATGTCCCTGAACCAAGCAGGTTCCCTGAGGATGGAGATGGAATCCTYTGCTTTCTGCCTGCTGAGCTAGCTTCAGATGGATCTGATTTTTAGCTGGCAGAGGGCTGAAGCAGCCTGGACAGAAACACTCCTTGAGCCAGGGTATGTCCCCCTTCCGTGCTGGCATTTGCGAGGCAAACATTCCATAAGGAATGGGGTGACACAGAAGAGGTGGTGCCCTGCATGCATTAAAATTATTTTCAACCTTTCCTGGCTGCCTGGCACGGTCCTGTCCCTTGAGAGGTTTGCAGCAAGGCAGGAGCTTCACCTTGAACAGCTGAAGATGAAATCTGCTCCGAGAGCAGCACAAGTGAAGACTTGTTTGGTGTTGTTGGTCTGGGAAAACTCACGGGAGACAAATCTATGAATATAAAGGGCTTTAAAATAATGCCCTTCCTTTACAGAAAACAGCAACAACAACAAAAAGATGCCTGTGAGGATAAACAATCAGCCATGTGCAGGCTTTATGGCAGAGCTTGGTCCTCATCCACCTTGCGCTCCACCTGGTTGTGCTGTTGACCATGAAGCCCCAGCCTGTGAGGTTATCTGGAAAACAGGAAATAGTTTGTGACTAATCCCATCTCCATGTGCTGTGAGTCAGGAATCTCGGCGACAAGGGAAAAAAAGAATAGGGGGAAAAAAAAAGGAAAAAAAAGAGGAGACAGTTTCCTGGGCCAGAGAAAGGAAAGAAAGGGAATTAATTTCCGTTTACAGCTTGTGTGAGGCTGCTGAATGTCAAAGACAGGTGTCACATGGCTAGCACAAGAAGCCACATTTGGAGCTCTATGATTATCTATTGCTTCTGGTTCAGCTAATTTGACGAATTAATACATAAAGAACACCTCAATGTGTTGATTTCATCCTTCTTCAGAATGTGTTTCTAGAGAAGGAGGGTTTGTGCCAGGCCTTATTTACCCAAGATCACTCCAGGAGGGGAAAAAAAGAAAAAAAAAGAAGAAACAAACTCTCTTTCAAGTCCTGCTTGCTCAAGTTTTGATTCAGATTTAAGTTTCCCCCCTCTAGCCTGGCAATTCTCTTTCATTTTCCTTTTTTTGCAAGAAATTAGAATGCCAGGAAAAGACCAGACCTCCCCTTCTCACCACCCAGGGAATGACTCACGCTCACAGAGAGAAAACTGGATTTATCTGGATCCTTATGGAATCTCACTGCACGATCAAAACAGCAAGGAGAGGCCTGACCCACCTACCCCACTGTAAGTCATCACAAGCCCATTGAAATCCATTAAGTTAAATACATGAAATTAAGACGAGGCCTGAAGTCAGGAATCTGAGCTACTCAGACCTGAACCACTCCGAGGCTTTTAATASAGGAGATTTTCCAACTCCAGAAAACTCTAGGTTTCCTATCATTGCTGTCAAGGAACTACTCAGGCTTGCAGAATAAATCTTGAAAYAGAAATAAATCTTGCCTATCATAAACCTCTCTGCACTGCTCCTGTGGCAGGGGAAAGGCCTGGGATTGAATATCCTCAGGGCACAGAGCATGTCCTTTATGGAAAAACATAGTTAAGAGTACGAAAATCTATTYTGGAGGATGTACTTTATACACTTTACAGCGCTGTGAGAAATTAAAACCCAATTATTACAGATGGAATGATCTGGAAGTTTGCTGTTAATTTGCCACTTGGGCTTGTTCACCTTTAAGAGCTGGAGCAGGACAATGTTCACGCAAGGCAGGGTCGCAGATGCCCCAACCACGCTCAGGGTGAAATCCAAGGCCCTCTGAAGTCAGCGGGAGCTTTGCCATTGGAAGGCAACAGTTTTAGGAAGGCAACCGAGCAGAAAACCCCAAATCTCCATGGCTCAGCGTGTTTAGCTCTGTCAATACGCTCAGCACCAGTCCGGGTTGGAAAATGCTTTATTGTGCCATGGAAATTTAGAATGAGCAAAGGGGTGGGAGGGGAGAGGTTTGTTGTTGCCAGCTCAGTCCTTGATGGAAAGGTTTTCTCCAGCCTTCCTCCGTGGTGAAGGGAGAGGGAAGACCCAGTAATTCAGTCCCACAGAGCAAGAAATTTCAGAAATTTCCTCAAATAAGACTTCAACATTCACTTTCCACCAGCTTTAACTCACAGGCAGGCTGGTCCATCCCATCCTTCGTTTGCAAATGGCATTGCTGGATTCAGTAAGGTGGGAAGAAAGTTGCTTCTCTGGGCAAATAAAACCATGAGATTGCGTCCTGGGTTTATGGGACAATGGGAAGGCTGGAGAAAGCAGAGGAAACTCCAAGAAGAATGGGGAAAAAAGGGAAAAGAGAACAGTCAGGAACAGAGTCATGGTTAGACACYGAGAAGAAAGTGGAAAGATCAAACCAGGAAGCCAAGTAAATGTGGGGCAGCACGTGGGGAGCTAAGGAAAGAAAGCAGGACTGTGCAAGACACACAGGATCCTAAAATGGGCATCCTGGAGTGGAGTGAAAAAAGGAATGTMAGGTTTTAATGTACAGCAAAAATACTTTCTGCATGCAAGCAACTGTTTTCATTAGAGAAACTGCCAGAGCCTCGGCCAGAAAGAGAAGAGAGAGGGAGGAAGAGCACAAAGACAGCTGAAAACAGCAAAAAACCAACCCCAGCACCGAGGGAAGAGGAGGAAGCTCAGGAGATGAAGTGTTCAGCGAGGATGAGTGTAAACAAGCACACACAGGGGATACTTTCAGATCAAGTGGCAAATACTCCACATGCCTTTCTCTTGAAATCCCACATATTCCTGGAGAAAGCTGGATACCACCRAAACCGACCAGCTGCAGTTTTCAAAAGCACACTCTCCACATTGCTCAGGGTGGGACATGCTTCCTATTTGCCTCCCTTTTAGCTGGCTGGCCAAGGGAGAATGGGAAAAGCAGAGTTTCCTTTTGGCCCAGTTCTCCCTGAAGCCTGGGAGCTGAATTCCACTTCTGACTTTGAATCATTGAGACTTGCTGTTGGACCACGGTCAAGTCACATCCCTCACCTCCCCGTGCTTCAAGAAGCCTGGCTTTTAAGGGAAAAAATATGCAGAAAGAGCCCGTAAAGGCAGGCTCTGGATCCAAGATGAGTCGCTGTGGATTAACAGATTAAAACTGTAGAAGTCTGGGAAACAAAATTCACAAAAGGAGGGACGTGGTGCATGCAGCACCTCCAGTCAGGTGGAGCACTGTCCCTTCCCTGTGCTTTTGGAGGTACTTCCAGTGTCTCATAGGCGGATTTGGTTCCAGAACAGGCTGTGGGAATGATGTGTGGAGRTGTGGGAATGCCTCCAATGGCAGCCTGGAAGCAGCTACTGACCCAAATGGGGCTGGTGTCCGATGGCAAATGGGGAGTTGCTTCTCCCATCCYGTAAATTCCTTGCATAATAGAGGAAATAAACCCCATTGTTTTTATGAACTCGTAATTAACTCATGTAAATGGGATTCCAGTAGGTTCATTACACCCAGCTTGGTTGGGTGGCCTGATCCTCACCCGCCAAGGGACTTGGGGCAGGATGTGGCACTGCCTGCCTAAGTTTCTCCATCTGTGGGACAGGGACAGTGTCCTCACCCTGCTCGTGACAAGCCACGCAAGACTTCRCTAATTGTTGTTTGCAACACTTGGGCTGCCGTGGATGAAAGGTGCCATGAGTCACCCTCGGCCACATGTTCCTTTTTCCACGGATTTTTGGGAAGATTTCGGCATGCTGGGCACAGGGCAGCTCTTGCCTGGCACCTCCAGGGTGTCCTTCAGCCCAGATCCACACCGTGCCTATCAAACAACCCTCCCAATCCTCCTCTCTCGAGGGACAGAGGCTCCCCGAGCATTTGTAAGTGTCTTTATTTAATGAAGCAATTATGCCTGCTAACGACATTCTTCGAGAAACATCCTATCTGAAGTTTCCCACCATTCTTGCACTGGTAGTTTTTCCCCCCCCGCTTCCCTCCTCCTTTCCCTTATTAATTTATGAAGCAGCTAATTATGATCCCTGCAGGCTAAATAACTGTGCAGTTAGAGATGCAGCAGATGAGTGGGTATGGCAAGGCAGCGCAGAGCATTTTTCTCCTCGCCTATTACATGTATTGTTTTAGGTAATTAACATCCACTTTGTAGTGGCAACACAGACGCCTTGCTGTCTGTACAGCTCCTTGGCTCGGCTCCTCGCAAATACTCCCTGGTACACTCCTTGCAAAACCATGTGAAGTGTTATATAATTCTCTAGGTTGAAAGGCGATTGTGTACATCCAGGTTATTAAAGGGATCTGGGGATGTGTGCAAAGGCAGCGTTTCAGGCCTCAGCCGAGGCACCTTCAGCTTGGGATGGGTTCAAACGACTAAAACCGTTCAGTGCAGCCCAGGGAGGCTCTCCCCCTTCCTTCTTTGCCTGTCCCTCCTGTAGTTTTAAGTTTATACCCAGGAAAATGCCAGTGTTTGAGGTCAATCCCGAGCGTTTTGAATGTTGTCAGCCTGCTCAGTTTTGGTAAAAACCCCAAAGATTGTGCTCACCTCATAGACATTCCCCTCACCTGAAAAACTAAGAACATAGAGACTGGTCTGAACTTGGAGATTAACTCAGTGTTCTTGTTCCTGCTGCTTCCCAACCTGGGTTTGGTGTGTTCATGTGAAAGCTCTGGAGGAGGAGAGTGGAGGGATTAGCTGGGAGGGAAGGGAAAGCCATGCAGCCTCTGTGGGGCCAGGTCAAAACTGTGCTAAGCTGTGAAGGGGTTTAAATGCCAGACAAGGTCAGGATGAAGACGGTCCTGGAAGCCTTTAAGATGTCCAGTTTTCCTGTTGCCAAGGAACACTCAGGTACTTTGGAATAAACAGCATTTGAGACAGGAACAATTTATGGATGACTGCTGAATGGGACTGCAGTTATTATGGATGGGGTCTGCGTGCCTCCTGCACTCGCAGGCTGTTCACAGTCCACTGTCTGAGAAAATTGGTGCTCTCTAAGCTCCGTGAATAGCCAGAAGTGCAAAGAAAGGCCAGGATGAAGGAAGGGTCTCCTGCTGCTTTGTGTTGGTGCAAACTCCTGGCTTGGGCTCTGCAGGGCAAGCTCAGCAGCTCCCCTTGCCTCAAACTCACCTTTGTGAGGCAGCACAAGAAGGAGGGTAGAGACCAAAACCCTGGCCCAGGTTTATTTTAATGGAAGCAGCAAACCTGGTCGTTCTTCCCTTCCCTCTCCCTCCCGGTGGATGGTGTCAGCCTGGCTGCTCATGCGGGATCAGATAGGGCAGTGTGAGTGTGGGTTGGATTGGAGCGAGTTGGATTGCACAACTCAGCTCCCAGCCCAGGAGCTGCTGACCCACGGTGCTGGGGCTCAGCAGGGCCAGCCAGTCCCAGTGTGGGACGGACACGGGGCCAGCTGGACTCACAGGAGCGGAGGGAGGGACACCAGTGAGTCAGGGCAGGACGTCAGTCCCGCTCCCTGGGGCTTCCCTCCCTAGGACTTCCCTGGGACTCGGATCCCTCAGCGCCTCCCTCTCCACCTTGTCACCCGCGGGTGAACCCTGTGTTTTGATTTGGATGGAAAAATGCTCATCAGCATTTTTAAGGCTCGTGGGTATCATCTGCCGCTCGTCCCCGCGAGATGGAAATCCGTCCCCTCCCAAGGGATGTGGAATTATTAATTGCTGCTGTAAATCAGCAGAGTGTGCTGTGAGCCAGCCCTGGCAAAGCCCGTGGGGAGCAGCCATGCAAACAAGATGGCTGATAAAGACACAGCAAGGAGTGCATGGGAAGCTGTGGAATGGGAAAAGAGGAATAATTATCTTTTTTTAAAGAAAAACAGTACTTCATGAGCTATTTCAAAACAAGGATTTATAACCTTGCTTTATTCTTTTTTTTCAGTGTAAATTGCCAATGTACAGCTTGATGAGTTTTACCAAAAGCGGTGGAAAGGCCAGTGGAAAATCTGAATAATATGATAGGATGAGCAGCTCACAACTAAAGGTGGGCAAAGACTGGGAAAGGCAGAATATGAGGACAATTTAATGTTTGCAAGACAAGCTGCATCAGACTGGGCAAGGTGGAGTAAAAGATCTCCACACAGACTGTCAGAACTAGGCTGTGCTGGAGCCCAGGGGAGGATGGAGAAACAAACCAAAGAAGATGTCATCCAAGTCAGGAATATTTGGGAAAGAGTGGAGCTGGAGCAGCTTTTGGCTGAATTAGACCCGCAGGAGGTGCTAGATGTGGCTGCAGGATACATGGACACGTTCCTGCAGTGCAGTGGGAGAAATCCGGTGGAGAAACCAAAGTAGCTGCATCCACACCAAGGCTTGCTCAAGCCAATGCTATTATTAGGTACTCTCATTCACAAGCCTCAAATTCACTAACAAATTATTTTTTTAAAAAAAAAGTATATCCTCTCCATCTGTTTTCCAGCTTTTATACCAAAATTCTAATTTAAGACATTAACTAAAATGGAAAAAAGATTTTCCTTTCATTAACTTTGAGTGTATCCAATTTACGTTTCATATGTTTCCATTTTTTTTTTTTTATTTCCTGAAGGGTTTGTTTTCTGAAGCACAATGGAAACACCACACTTCTTTATTTTCTTTTCTTTTCTTTTTTTTTTTTTTTTTTTCTGAAAGCATTTCTGAGACTTTAGAGGGTGCACCTACATTTTACGAACCTGTCAATGGCTCTGGCCACCTCCCAAGTCCCCTGGGGCAGGTAAATGTGAAGCAATTGAAGCTCCCTAGCAGAGGTCCCATTATGATCCAGGACTATCCAGACCTTAATTACGTTTTTTAGTGCTGACACCTGCCAGTAAACACAGAGCACGCAGAAAGGGATGCACTAAAGGGTGTTTATCTCCGGAGAGAAACGCCTGTATTTTTAATTCTTCGAAGCAGCTGGTGGTTCAAAATGGACATTTTGCAGCCTCTCATAAACACATTTTGTCCCGCTCGTGGTGCACATGAAAGTTCCTTTTCTGCGTGTTTGATGTTCTGAGCGCCCCGGGTTGGGCAGCAGCCAGCCCTGGCTGGTGATATCCCCGAGCCACAAAGAGCTGGAGCGAATCCTGGCCAATAATCCGCGTGCTCTGCCCTCCGAATCCGCAGTGCCGGGGATGGACAACCAGGAGAAGGTCCCGTTTCACCTGGTGCGGCTGGGCTGGTGTCACCTGAGCCAGCCCTGCCGAACGTGCCAGGGGATTATGGGGAGCTCTCCGAGTTTACAGAAGGCGCTGGCGGCTCTGCCATGCCGGGGCCGTGCCAAGAAAAGCATCTTGCAAAGGATCCCGCGTTCCCTGGGCTCTGCAGCTCGCGGATCAGAACTCGTGCTCTGTGGTGTCACGTAAAAAAGCTCAGTGTCTCTCGTCTGGAAGGCTAAAAATAGGCTGGCAGCGAGAAAAGGGACAATAATTGCCAAATTAAATCAATATAATTTTTAATCGGCGCGCAGAATAAATGATACCATTTCAGAGTGCTCTATAAAAAATGTTCCACAAGCTTTTTATAAGGAAACAAACACAATTCCATTGGCTGGATTTTTCCCTGTAGGTCCAGAAATGTTATTTTATTTACTAATGTAAATACATTCCGTTTCCATGCCTGGGCAGCCAGTCCAACACACATATTGATGTAAGGATGGCAAACTTTGCATTAATATTAAAACCTCCTCTTTGCGACGGGCGATGATGATTTATGCAAAAAGCTTACTTTGTGGGAAAATGGAGTTTTGTGGGTTTGCATTTCATGCATTTGTCCTCCTCACATTATGAATTACTGCAGTTTCCTTGAACTCGGTTATTCCTGCAGGGATGTGAGGAGATTCTCCTGAGGGCCAAACCTCCTGCTCTTGCCATGGCCCCGTTGATTTTGGGTTGTCCTGAAGTCAGTAGAACCCCACAAGCTTGTGCACAGAGTTCTTCTGAAAACAGAAATGAAAATAAGATGGCAAACTTCCATTTTGAAGCTTCTTTGGCTGTTCCTGCCATTCTGAGGGTGGTTTCCCCAGTGAAGAGGCTCCTGTGCTCCCAGACCTGATATCAAAATCCCCATGATTTTATGAAAACCTGCAGGAATGGCAGTTTGAGATCATTTTTTTTGTAAAATTAACATCTGCCTCGCACAGAAACTGCGCTGTCTGAGGGTTTGTCTGGGGTTTAATGCTGGGATTATTCACAGTCAGGGAGCAGGGCTGTGGTCATGCTGGTCGTGTTCACATTGAACAATTCTCCCCAGTTCTAACATCCTGCATTTCTAAGACCCCCCCGAAGCCCTCCTGGGTGTTTTGGAGCTTTCTTCCATGAGTTTTCTTCCCTGTGTCATCGCCAGGATGATAAATGGGATATTTTGAAGGCACAAGAGGAGTTCACACACCATTTATTGCTCACATTTTATGCAGTTGCAAAGATTGAACTTCCTCTTGAGCTGTGCTGAGACCACACTGCAGTTACCCCCAGTTTACAGAAAGCTGCATGAATTTGTGCTTCCACAGATGTAATTTCAGAGTTCATGGAATCACAGAACATCCTGGATTGGAAGAGACCCACAAAGATTATCCAAATCCAACTCCTGGCCCTGCACAGGACACCCCAACAATCTCACCCCGTGCCCGTGGTGTTCTTCACACCAAATCCTACACTCAGCTCTGAAATTGGCTCAAAAACTACTCAAACCTCCAAGAATTTTGCTGAACCAGAGCCGAGTTTCTGGGTTGAAGGACAATTTCTCAGCTGGGTAAAACCCGAGGGGGACTTTGGGGCTTTATGGTGGAAAACACATCCCAGGAGGTGCCACGGTGCAGGATCAGGAGGTGATTTCCTCATCCCCACTCACACACACACAGACAACTCCTCGTAAAAGGCAGCCCAAACCCTCCTCCTCCCAGCTCCCACAAAGAACACGCTGGACAAAATAGCTTTTTATCTCAGCTCTGCGGGCCACGTACGTGAAACGAAGTTGCCAAACACAAATTAATGTGTAATTATTTTTCTTGCCTGAATCACTTTCTTTCATGTGTCATAACATGCAGAGTAAATAGCACCACACCTTTTTGACTTTAATTGTGGTAATCTGATCTCTCAGCCACAAGAAAGCCTTCCCTAATGCCTTCTTTAGAATGGACTTTCAAGGCAAAGCAAGAGCAGTAACTGTAATAATCACCTCTTCTTTTCTTCTGCTGTCAAAATGCAGGGGGGTTGTTAAACTAATCAAGAACCAGGACCACACGGCAAAAAAAAAAAAAATAAATGCCCTAAAAGACAAACAGAGGTAAATGTTTGACAGGTAATTTAAGGTGATGGTGGGATTATTTTATTTTTTCTCCTGATTTGCCTGGTGACTAATTATTTACGTGGTAAACAGAAGGCTGTCTGGCTTTATGGTAATATCATAATGGGAACCATGTTATATTGTTTATCTGCTGGGGTTGGCTCCGAGTTTTGAGGAGCAGAGCTTAATAGTGGCAGGTGTCAACTCAGTTTGATCATCAAGGATCTCCTGTGCCCAGAGGATCATTAAGATAAACAGAATTTCATTAGCTGGGCTTGGCCCATGTTTTGCATTGAGTCCTTGGAAAAGAAAGGAGACACGGATTTACTCCAGAGCAGAAAATCTCTTTTACTATTTAGAAGAACAGCTCCTTTTCTCCTGGTTTTCTATCACCTTAATTCCCTGCCTAGTCACAGTTCAGGAATAAAAACCTACATCCAGAACTGGTCGTATGAACAAATTAAGTGGACAACACCAAAAGGAGTTGCCCCTCCAGCTGCTTTCATGCTCTGATACTCACTGAGGTGGAAGAAAGTCTCCTTTGGGTCAGTTCCAAGCCTGAGCTGCTTGACCAGGTCTTGGGGAAGGTGGGCAACAACTGCAGGAGTCGGAGCAGCCCTGAGCCAGCACGATGGAGGAGCTGGCCTGGGACAGAATCCAACCTTAAGGCTCCAGGGTGGAAGACCTCGCTGGCCACCTCTGCCAGCCCCACTGCCTTCTGCTGTGCTGGGAAGGGGTGGGAAAGAATGATTTGAGACTGGGTGCAATCATCCACCACTGGAAGCCAAGCAAAGCAGCCCCGTGATTCACCCTTGTTCTGGTGGGAAAGGACAAACCTTCCACCCCGGCTGGTTACCCACATGGGTAACACTGCTCCTCAGTCCTCTGGAAAGAGCATTCCCATTTCCTGTAGCAGGCAATAGCTGTGTCCCATAACCTGGTTATTTCTAGGGCAACCTCAAGCTTTGAGCCCCATCAGGTGAAGGAGTGCTGAGTGTCCCCCAAGGGTCTGTGCCGTCCCACCTCACACGGCAGAAATTCCAAGAGGTCATAAAGCTGTAGATTCCAGACCCTCTTCTGTATTGTGAGACCCTGAGGGGGTTTTTTTGCAGCAAACAGAGCTCTGGGAGAGGCTTTCACCCCATCCCTGCATTTTGGGTCTCCTGTTCTCCTGATGGAGCTCTGCTGCCAAGGGCTCTTGTTGGCCTCCAGTTTAGGGAAGAGTTTAATTCCACCCCTGCTGCCTGTGCTGGGTCTGGTGCTAACTGGTGACTCTGAGAGCCCTGCAAGCCACCACCTGCTGATTTCAGGGAGTCTCCTCATTTCTGTTGCTTGCTGCCAGAATCCAAGGAGCTCACGGCAGCTCGTTATCCCTCCTGGACACACCTCTCTTGCCCAGCAGAAGGAAATGACCAACAGTTAGTTGTTAAATCTGCTGGAAGAGCTCTGGGAAACCCCACCTTTTCCCAGCTCACCCAGAGCTGTGTACACTGATCCACCCTACAATACACTTGGGGGTAACCTATTTAGTTGGTGGAGTGTCAGTTCGTTTATCTCCATATCATTTCTGTACTAACAACATCACTGAAGTCACAAAGATCTTAGAAATACCTTATCAAACTCTTTGATGTCGGATTTACCCAACTTAACAAGCGGCTTAACCAGACATCCTCATCTCCCCATGCCAAAACATCCTCCTCACCCAGTCTAAACACATTCTGCTCACACAAATTAAAGCATGACAAGGCTTTACTCCCTTGTTACCCAGCTGACAAAAACCCCTCCTTCTGTGTCAGAAGCAGTGTCAGATGTAGCATCCTGCTCCTGTTTCTGCTGAAGGTCCCCCCGTTAAAGGTTCCACTCCTGCAGCTCCCCAAAGGATGACACACAGTCAATAATCCCAGCATTGTCCATGTTTTCTGTTCCTCAATGACAGCCAAGATGGAAAAATGAGGAGGACAAAAGAAACGAATCAGTTGCTCCAAATAAAGATCTTTATATTTGCAGAGAACTTTCTTGGTGGTTTAACTGTCCCCCAGAATTCAGTCAATGCAGAATGGCCTTTGAGCCTGTGCTGGGGGCAAAATCCCTTTGGGATGGCCAAATAAAAGTGGCTGTTCCTATTTACCTCAGCAGCTTTATCAGCAGGGTTTGCAGGAGGCTGATAGAGTTCAAAGGGTGCTACAGAAGTCTCCAGATGGAGCTCCTGCAGCACCAAACCCAGCGCTGGCTCCGGTGCCTCTCTCTCTCCTTTGGGGGTGAACCAGCCACCCACAGCCCTGCACCCAGCACGGGCTGGTTTATCCTAAGAGTCTCTTTCATCTGAAGGAATCAAAGCCATCAGTTTGCAGGGATCAGTGTCTGCAGAGGGGCCCCCACCCCGTACGTGAGAGCGAGATGTTGGGATGGCAGCGCCGCGTAAACCTCCAAGCAAACAAAAAAGCTGTGAGGAAAACAAGAGGAGCTGTAAACTACAACCACCCAGAGGGCAGGTGGAACTCTGGCAGGGAAAATTTGTGTGGCTCCTTCCGTGCTCTCCTGCGGATTGAGAAGAGTCGAGCTCTTCAGCAGAAAGGTTTTTGACTCCTTGCAGCTGCGTCGAGCTGCGAAATATTTGCAAAGTTTGTCATGTCTCCTCACAGGCTGGTGCAGGGGTGAGGGCTCAGCTCCACAGCAGGCACAGTGTTCTCCTGATTTCTAAGTTTTTTTAATGCTTAGGACCTTCCCACCCTCCAGGAGTGACGTCAGAAAGAGTGACAGTGGTGTAATAAGCAATGGAACACCACTTACAGGTGATTCCACTGTTGGACAATCAACTTTTCCGACTAGAGGAGGAGGCCAGAGACAAATGTGTTTTTCAGGTCCATCTCTAGCAACAATTGTAGCAGCAAGAATCAAAACAAAGAGGCAGCAAAGTGAAATAAAGATAACAAATTTATATACACTGCCTGCATATTAAAAATATTCTTTCTAGAGGGCATGCACTCACATGCTTATGGCCTTCTGCACTATAGAGCTTGGGTTTTTTTTTAAATGGAATATGTATAAAATATAGAGAATATGTATGCAATATATATAAAATATTTACAAAACATGTAAATAATATAATCTCCAGCCAATCCAGGTGATTGAGATGCACGTATTTCCCATGCATTATTCCAAGCTGGTGCAAATTTTGCCTGAAGTCACAGTCATAGCCATGAAGCAATTACTTCACACATTTATATCTGTGAGCAAGTGGTGAAGCACTGAAGGAGTTGTTTGGTTAAAAAAAAAAATCTGTGAAACCTGATGAGTTTTCAATTTTGGTAAATTTTATGTACTCTACCTTTCAAATGTCCAGATTGAATGATGTCCTTTGCCATTGGGACAGGAATTCTTGGTGCCTAGTAAACTGCAAGACCAGGTGTTTATAAATTTTACAGTGGAGTAAAAGAAATACATTGCTTTGAAAGATTCATCTACTGTGAATTAAAGCAGTAGCTTTAATCCTCACATTTTATTCCCTGCTGGGTAAATAGTCATGGGCCAATGCCAAGGGCGACAGCAGAACACAATGAAGAAAAGCAAAACTAAATATTGCTTTATCTTGTTTGCATTACCCAGAAGTTAAAAGGTTTAGAATGACAGGAACCTTTCAGTGATTTAAAGTGATATCTCCTGTCAGATTTTCCTGTGCTCTCTGCCTTTCCCTGCTTGGCATTCCCAGCCAGGCAGCCCGTGGGACTCCCACAGCTCCTGGGACCGGTGGAGAGGGACAGATCTGGCACTTCCCTACTCCAGCTTCCTCCTGAGGCTTCCCTAAAGACAGGACAAGCACGGACAAGGCGCTGAGGATGTTTTATTAGGTACAGGGGATTTCCTTAGATCGCTAATGAGGAATTAGATCTTCCCCTTTCTCCGACAAGAAATATCAAGGGAAAGAAAATTGTCCCCACCCATTACCAAACGCCTCCCTCACTTCCTAGGAACCTGAAATGATTTTCCAGAAGTTCTCCTGACAGCTGCCAAATCTCCTTTCTGTTGGGTAAGTGTTTACTGCAAGCTCAAGACAGGCTCCTACCAGAGCTTTTTCCACCCCGCCCTTCCACCCTGCATGTCCATAACAAGGCAGTTATTCATGGGCTGAGCGCAGGATGAGATGGAAACTCCTGAAGCTGGAGATGGGATTCAGACAGGCTTTGGGAATGTGGCGGCTTAGGAAGGAAGTTGGCCAAGAGCTGAGGACAGAAACATCTCGCAGAAGTTGTTCTGCTGCCTGTTGTTCTGCTGGATTATTTTTAGCCCAGTGTGGTACAGGAGGCATCCTGCTGTCCCAGTTCCCTCCAGGGATGGAGGATAAGCTGGACCTGAAAGCTCTGACTCGGACATCAGCAGAAATATTAATGTGCCTCTCTTCTGGGTGAATAGATCCCATTTCTCCAAGTCCGAACTGGCCAGGTGGAATGCAGCAGTGAAGCTCTACCATTCCTGGCATCCAAGGGGGCTTGGTCAGTTTGAGCACTTCTATTTCAAACTATTTTGTGTCATATTGGAACAGGAAAATTTGCGTTTATGAGACAGAATAAAGTGAAATAGAGAAGTGGCAGAAGGGCACAGAGCATCAAACTTCACCTCCAAGCTGCACAAAGTCGATTTTGGAAATCAGACAATCCCAAGATCTTCAAAAAATAACTCCAGAGAAACATCAGTGTATACACAGGTGAATAAACATCACTTTGCAACACAACAGTGCCAGAGAGGCAAGGCTGGAGGTGAGGGCCATCTGCTCAGAACCCTGGTCCCAGAAGGCTGAAAGCCACATGTGGGATCCACTTCCATGTTCCCTCACTCCTGTAATCCTTCTCTTTGTCGCCTCGTGCTTGTTTTTACTGCAAGAGCACAGGACTGATTTTGTCTTTGATCTTGGCTGTGGCTCGGAGGTGCTGTGAGTGCACAATGCTTGTGTCATCACCAGCCTCTTGCCCCATGTGTTCCCGGGGATATCTTGTACCAACAGTGGCATTCCTGCCTCCACGTGAGGAGATCAGGCTGGAGATTATCTGCCTCTCATTAACGCACAGGTCTCTTCTGAGACCTTCAGTCCCGGTACTGCCTCCCCAGGTACCCTCACAGTCTTTGTCCCACCCTTCTCACTCAGCTGGACAGGATTCCTAGCTCAATATTAAAGGAATATTGGCAGCTGCTTCTCCTGTCTCCTCCCAGTTGTCACACAGAGCCAAGGAGCAAAGAACACAATCTTTGGTCTCACACTCTTTGTTTTTGCAGGATGTACCTGTTTGATTGGTTAGAGCTTGATTTCAAATCTGAGTTACAATCTCCATCTTTAGTCCATCCCTCCTTTTTGGGACAGAGCAGGAGGCAAGTTCTCTTCCTGTTTCCTACAAGACCATGTAGTGACAGGACAAGGGGGAATGGCCTCACACTGACAGAGAGTAGGTTTAGATGGGATATTGGGAAGAAATTCTCCCCTGTGAGGGTGGGGAGGCCCTGGCACAGGTTGCCCAGAGAAGCTGTGGCTGCCCCATCCCTGGAAGTGTCCAAGGCCGGGTTGGACGTGGCTTGGAGCAACAGGCAATAAAATCATGGCTCTCTTAAATCAGAGTGCTTAGTTTGTTAATCAGTGGACCAGAAAAGGCTCAGTGTCCCAGTGAGCTTTGTGTCACCCAGCACATCAGCAGGGCTGTGAGAAAATCCAACCAGCTCAGTGACAGTGCTTAGCCATGGACCTGTGTCTATAGGCAAAGGGTGAGGCTGATTCATGCTGGGCAGCACAAATCCCATTGGGAAGTGCATCTGGGATTATGTACTGTGGGTCAGGCAGTGGCTCTCCTGCCAGTGGAGCAGACACAAAACTGATGGGCAACACTCTGTTCAGCACCCCAATCATTTCTCTTCAACAGAATCCCGCACTTTAAACTCAGTCCTGCTTTGCTGTTAGTGGAGAATCTCAAGTCCTATTTAGGTCCATGACAAAAATAGCAGTTCAAACATTTTTTCAGTTTGCTTCAACCCATGGGTCTCACTGGTGAGCCAGGGATATCCACCTTTAAAGAGGAGCAGGATCATTTCATTTACACTTGCCCTTTCCTTATGCCATGCCCAGGAATCTGCTGTTAGGGACAGGACACTGAGCCAGGCAGACCCAGAGACTCGACCTTTCTTAAGCCTCTTTGCTCACTCCCCTCCCCGCTGACCCCAGGCTGGGATGAGTGTGTCTCGCAGTGAGGAAGTTGACAGTAGAATCTGTAGGGCTTCCAAGAAGTCTAAGAAAAGATAGGTGTGTTAATTTATTTTTGATGCTTCGGGGTGGAGCCCTCCCACTCGTGGCGAGCTGCCACGGGATCACAAGCCCATTATCCTCTTGCTTCAGAGCTTCCTTCCCTCTCCCCCAGGTTTGGCTCCGTGTGATTCCCACTGCAGATTCCTTTGAAAAGGTTCAAGCTGTCGCTGGTAGATGGAAAAGCCGATGCACAGCGTGTGACCCCTTTGTGAAGGAGCTGTCTCTCTGCCCTCACGCACGCTCAGATCTTGTTATTATTCTCCGTGGTGGCGCGATTTTGTTTCTTTTTTTGGAAATCATCCCTACAGACTCGTTGTGATTAAATGTCTGATGTTTAAAGCTACCATGAGCCTTTTAAGTCCTGTTTTGCAGTTTGGGCTTTAGGCCTGGGAGGTCTGCAGTTCAAATCTCAGCACATTCCTCGC
The DNA here is from genome assembly GCA_018881555.1 of Amblyornis subalaris. NCBI lineage: Eukaryota > Metazoa > Chordata > Aves > Passeriformes > Ptilonorhynchidae > Amblyornis > Amblyornis subalaris. Next base: position 1,358,344 of record JACAXG010000013.1, read on the forward strand.
TGCTGTTTTTAATTATGATTTGATATGGACATTATTGCTGCAGGGATCTCTCTCACACTTCAGAACGCACAGTTTACCGAAAGTCAGGGGACGCCAATCAAACTGGATCCCAGTTCAAAAGAACAAGGCCTGTAGCGGCTTCATTTTGTGCCCACAGAAGTCTTTGGTTGATGTTCAGAAGTGACATACCCAGGGGAGGGAGGAAATGGGAAAAATCCCAGGCTCCGAATGGGGTGAGAAACGCCTGGTCCTGGATCACCTGGGGAAGCTCTGCACACTCTGCCCCTCCTTGTCTCTCATATAAATGTAACACAATATTGCACTATTGCACCTTCCTCCCTGCAAGGCCTGCAGACTGGAGCTGCTGAAATAAGGGAAAACAGGCTGGCCTGTGGGAATGTTGTGAAAGGAATCAATTCCGTGATCAGGAGAATTCCTTCTCCCTTTCTATCCTCAGCTCTGAAATACATTCAGCAGATATCAAAGTGTCCTTCATGTGAGCATTGTCCCTCCCTGGGCTGATAAGGGAAGCAGAGGAAACACAGGAGCAGTGACAGTCCCCAGCCCCATGGCTGCTCACACCCAGTCCTACCCTAAGCTGGAGGCTCAGTTACTTTCCTAAATACTCACATCTCCATCCCAGCTCTCCCTGTCTTTCGTACCCAATACTGAAACAGCAGAAAGGTGTCTGGGTTTGACACCATCTTTTCTGCTTAGCTTTGGTTTTCCTGTGAGTGGGTCTGAGGCATCCCAGCTGAGAAGGAAAGTCCTTTCCACCAAGGCAACGCTGTCGGGATGCTGATGACTTCGGCTGCAAGGCAGCTTTGATCAGGACCCCTACACTGGGTTAGTATAACCACAGACACTTCACTAAAACTGCTTTTTATTATGTAAACTGTACCCACGGCTGCCCTGAATGAAAACAATTTTCAGATGGCAGTCTTGCTATGAAGGGACCGCTTCATTTCACTTTGCTTCTTTTCTAGTTCCCTGCATTAAAAGAGGGGGGGGACTGTACCTTGAAAATTGCTTGAAATATTGCATATTCATTTTAAGATCTGCCACTAGGTCGTATTTTGCATCAATCAAGCAGCTAAACTTTTATTTGTCAAGCTTTGATTGAATTTTGTAGTTAAAAATAAAAAGGGGAAAAACAAGACCAAAACTGTATTTTATAGAAATCTGGGTTAGAATATATGGTGATGATAAGGAGTTGTTTTGGAAGATGAAAGAATGAGATTGGAACCTGTGTCTAACACCAAGGTAATGAAAAGAAAGTCCTCAGTGCCAGCAGACAAAGAGAGCACTGAAAGGCCAATGGGACTTGAAAATTGTCATTTTTCTTAGTGTTGAGATTCACTGGCCAGGCAGTGGGACAAAGTTTTTGGAATCATCATACAGGTCCTGTATAAACAGTTGGATTTCCAGGTTCTGGGATTATTCACTTGGGATTGAACCATGACATTTGCATTCAGTTATCTTCCCCTCTATACTCATTTTAAGGGTGTGTCAGGTATCAGAAAAATCAGACACTGCCAGGGACATCATAACATCAATCTGAACTCCTTGCTCAAGAAAGGAATTCCAAAATCTTGTTCGGAGCTTTCAGGCCCAGGAGATGGTTTTCATTCCTTGTCATCCAGAAACAAAAGATCTGGAAGTGCTCGGGATTGTGATCTGCATAAATGTGGTAATTTTGTTTCACAGGGAGCCATCTGAGAATATACAAAAGGACACTTTGCAAATGCTGATAACGGTGACAGATCCGGGAGCGAAACCTTCCCATGGCTGAGGCAAACTTGGGCACCTCAGACACAAACAGGTTTTCTTACCTGCCTTCTGCAGGAATTTTAGCTATGACAGGTCCTCATCTTAAATAATCTTCGTGTGTTCACTCTAACACAGGCAAACCCTTAGTTGGAAGTTTCAGCTTCAAAACTGTGGCCCAAGAACCTGGAAAGGGCTCATTAGAGAGTCACAAATGCTCATTACAGGGTCACAGTGTGGAGCTGAAGCAGTGGCAGGTGGGCACACGTTATCCCAGGGATTCTCTGGGATGAGCTCATCTGCCATACATGCGGATTCTGCTTTTCCACTTGGGATTCTCCACCCTCCTCTCCTGGACTGTGCGGTGCAAATGTGCCAGCCTTGTAAGGAAGGAATTCTACTGCTCCTTCCCACCCCCAAAACAGCAGATCTGGAACAAAAGAGAAAGTTTTCTGACTTCAGTTCATTCCTTTTTCTCCTCAGGTTTCCCATCCTCTCACGCCGAGTTATTATTAAGATTAAAACACTTGCATACTATCAAGGTATCTGCATTCAGACTCAAAAGAATCCTGTCATACTTTGCCAGTTTGCCAGCACCATGTGCCAGACTTTCCAGGCTTCCAGCCTCAGATATCATCATATCAGCAAAGAGGAAATATCAGGCACCGGAGAAGCGTTGTACTCCCAGGAATTCTCGCAGCCCCGTTTCCCAGCCAGCTCTCTGTCTCTGCAAACACTGCAGGAGTTGCACCCACCTCCTGCAGCCAGGAGCAGGCTGGGCATGTGATGCCTTCCCGAAGCCACATGGTTATGGTTATATTCCCATCCAGGCACTGGAACGTTTCTAACAGTCCCAGCCAGAGCGGGAGGGTTTGTGGGATCGCTAACCCAGACCGTGCTCCTCGGTGTTCTTTCTGTAACTAAAGCTTCTTAGGGATTTTTAGAGCCATTTATTTGTTTTTAAGGAAAATGTAATTTGCAGGTTAAGAAGGAGCGCAGGGGGTCAGCTCTCCTGGGTGTATCCTTCTGAGTTCAGCTTCCAACTTCTCCCTGAGCATCAGCGTGATAGGAATTGCACTTAATGACTGCATGTAGAGCCCTTTGAGATCTTGGATGAAGCAGCTTATTGAGATGCAAAATATTCTTTTGAAGAAGAGTATTTCCTCATACTTCTGGGCATGAGTAAGAAAAACATGGGAGTAGATGATGTAACTCGGGGCCTGCGCTGCTGGCTCCAAACGCTCCCCTTGGAGCTGTGTTGGGAAAACTTTCTGCTCCTCTTCTGGCCGTGCTGGAGGGACAGAGCAGCCCAGAAATGCTGTGTGCAGCCAGCCCTCGCGTGCTGCAGCTCTCTGTCCCATCCAGGCTCAGGCACGGCCACTGAATTGCCATTTCTACCAGCCAGCCTTTGCTCCCTGCTAATGAGGCCGTAAATCCCTCCTAAATCCCTCGGGGCAGAGTGTCTGTGTCAGGACAACACCTTTGCACAAGACAAGTCGATCTTTTCCGAGCCAGTTGATCCCGAGATGGAGGAATGGGAGCCCGGGGGAGGCTGGATTCGGGGGCTCACAGCCCCTGACGGAGGGAGGGCTGGCAAGAAGAGGCGTTCGTGCTGCCCTGCCATTGCCACCAGCAAACCTTCCAGAGGGGATGGAGCACATCTGTGCTCAACAGCAACCTGCTGGATTTCCCATTTTATATTCCCAGAATCCATCTAAATCCCTCTTTCCCCTCTGCACGGGGTGTGCTCCCCCCGACACCGTCCTGGCAGCAGCTCCCCCACCCTGACCCTCGTCCAGGCCCAGCTTTCACCATCTCCCAGTGTTTTTTCCAGTCATAAAAGCTGTTATGTGTTCCTAGAAAACTGAAGAAGTGTGATCCTTTCCTGCAGATGTCTGAAAAAAACCAATTTACAAGTCTGCTGTGGCTTCCAGCCAGTGTCCTAATGCTAACACAGCTCTGGTGCACAAATTAATGCTGCTGAAAGAAAAAAATGTATTTCTGAGGGATAAGCTATTAGAAGCCTGGGGAAATATTCATTTTTTTGGTGAAAGGAACCCAAACAACTAAAGCATGAAATGAAGCAAAAGAGCACAGCTGATTTTTATAACTTCATTTATATGTTCTGGTGTATCCTAAAGAAAAAGTTTCCTGGAATTGTAGGGTATATCCACAATTTCTTTGACTGGGAGCTGTCATGCTGGCCTGCCCACAGTGGGCATGTGTTTTCCATCCATGAGCTCTTTTTATGATTAAATGCATCGAGCATCTGTAAGAGGAGTGTGGCAACGCACAGCAGCTGAATTCCAATTATTGAGTGGCTGCTCCATGGGAATTCACTTTTACCCAATGTGTCTGAGGTGAGGACAGGAGCAAAGGGAGCCATCCAGAGACACGAGTGATGGGAACCAGGGGCATCTTGGGGCTCCCTGACTTGGCAGCAATTCCAGATTTTGGTGCCTCTGGAACGGGGAGGGAGGCCCAGACTGATGTTTCACAGCTCTGGCCTGGAGGAAGGGGAGCCAAGGAAAGATCCCTGCCATGTGTTTCAGCTCCTGGGAGGAGAAAAGGCAGCTGATGGTGCCTCTTTTTGCTGCTGTGCCCCTGCAGGGGCCACTCAGAACCTGCTGCCCCAGCAAACCCCAGCTCCACCTGCACCAAAACCCAGCCCCAGCGTGCCTGGAACATTTAATAAACCAAAAGTGCTGAATTCTGGCGTTGCACTCTGCAAACAATGTGATCCACAGAGCTCCTGCCATGGGGAGCTTATGGAATAACCAGGGAGCACATCACGTTCAGTCTCCCCCTGCGGTCCCAGGCAGAAGAGGAATAACATGACAGGCAGGCAGAAGGGTTGTTCTTTCATTTTATTCTGCTTTCCAGCCATGAGGGAATGGGCTGACTGGTACTGCACAGGAGAAAGTGTAAAAATTCAGACAGGGAAGACAGACAGACCCAGGCTGAGGGCGTGGGTGTGCTTGGGTCAGGCCAGGAGTGGTGTGGCAATGTCCTGGGGAGGAGCACAGCACAGCTATGTGTGACCAGACAGCAGCTTGCAGCTGAAGAGGAAGAAAATGCAACAGGAACTGGAAGAATTGTTATTTTCAAAGTTCTTTCACCCCAGGTCATTTTTTGGCCGACTCAATTTTTCCACATTCACCTTGATTAAAGCACTACAATACCATTCATGCCTAGGAAAAAGCTGTTTATTTGCAGTGAAATGCAAGGTAGCCTGTCTGTATTGCACTGTCTAAAAATTCCTTGGTGACAGGAAATCTCCACTTCAGCTCAATGAAAATGTTGCCTGAGAAAGAAGTCATTAAAGCCTGGGTAAGGCTCTCATACACTGTTTCTAAAGACAACTCCTTTTAACTCAACCTGCTTTTTTTTTTTGACATTTGTCACATGAGCTGCTCTGCACCTTTACCACAAAGCAGGGATTAAGCCGCAGTCAAAGACATACAGGAGTTTTCCGAGTCCCCCAACACAGAAAAATAAAAAAAAACCCAGAGCAATCCACCAGTGCCATGGTTTACCTTTGTGTGATTTTCTAAACAGGGGCGAGAGGGAAAGAATTACACTTTGCCCCCAGGTTCAGACTGCTTGGTAAGAATCTCAGACACTTTAAGTAGGCGCCACAAATTGTGTAAGCCCTGACCCGCTGGCTCGCTGCCTGCTTCACATGACAGAGATATCTGATGGTTTTGGCAAGGCAGATCGAGGTGGAAAGGTGCCTAGAAACCAACAGAAACAGGGCAACCATCCTGGGGGTTGGAAAGGAAACAGATATGTAAGGTGCAGCCCTGTGCTCCCTGGGGAGGAAGAAAGGAGTGGGATTTTTATTATGATAAATCTATTTGGCTCCTTTTCTACTATTCAAACAGGCAGCAGAAGGGGTTACATTTATATTTTGAAGGCAAAGGGGTCCCTTCAATCCTCAGGGCAGTTTTTAAAATGAGTGTAATGACACTGAGTGTGTGCTCGTCCACTTTTGCTGTAGCTCCTTTAACCGTGCAGCCTCTTCTCTCCAGGATTTGGGAGTGTGAAAAGCTGAACAGAACAGCAAAAGTCAAACCACTGCTAGCCTGGTGTGCCTTTTCAATTAGGGCATTTCCCCCTTTCCTCGAGCTGCTGCAGCAGGGAGGTGGAGGCAGGCAGCTGCCAGATGTGATACTGCCCCAGGGCACAATGTGATATCAAGCCAGGAAAACAAGACGTTGGATGCAGGAAGCATCACTCACAAAATCGCTGCTCCCGAGAATTCTCCCCCCAGCCTTGGTTCAAGTGCCTCTCTGCCCCGACAGTCCAATATTCTCAAAAGTGAGCCTCAAAAAAAGATTTGCTTATCTGCATTCAAGGAGTGCTGAGAAGAAAGTAAGATCCATGGAGTGCTTTTTATCTTCTGCCACTGCAGTTCCACCACTCTCATACCCGGGGACAGCGCAGCAAAGAATAGATCAGAGAGAAGAAAATCGCTGAAATTCGGTAAAGTGAAGGCTGAAAAGAAGGGAAAAAAGCCATTAATACCTTTCTCAAACTCTTTTTTTCAGCTGTCACTTGTTACTCTCTTTGCACAACCTCTTTCCACGGATTTTTTTTTTCCTTCACTGGATGCCCTACGAGGCAATGGATTGGGGCTTTAGCTGCCATTAGCAAAGGGAAGACAGCGAGGTAATTAGGAATCGGGATGGCAGGGAGACAGAATTATTTGCTGAGTGATTTATTGATGATTAATTTTGTACTAAATGTTCTTGCACACACCGAGGTCGTATTACTCACAACCGGTTTACAACGAGGCAGTTCAAAAAGAAGCTTTGTTCTAATTGTGTTCGTGTAAATACATCCTACAACTGAGCGGCATCAGGACATTTGCCGTATGCTTGTCTGACTCCTTTACCACAGCGGTGCAGCTTTTAAACTCCGTTCCCCACTGCCATATTTATTTGATTTACGGGTAAAATTTGTCAAATAGCCCCATCAGAAAATGAGTCCTTGAAGCATCTCAGAAAATCTATAACAAAAAATGCTCCCCCGTGCTATCAGTATTTGTGCTGCTATGGTGCCCGAGGCCCCAGCTGAGATCAAGGCCCCAGTGGTGGCCAGTGTACAACAAGATAATGAGAGACAGGTTTCCCCCACTGCCCTGCAACGGCCAAAAAAAAAGGGAAATAGGCTGAGAAAAGGGGGCTGAAGAAACAGATCTCAGAAAAGAAGCCGCTTCTCCTATTTCTAAGGCAGATCATCACTAAAGATCATGAAATTTGCACCCAAAACGTCCTTGGCAGGGCTTGCTCAGGTTCACTCGGTGATGCTTGGGCAGGTGCAGAGCTCCTGAGTCACACCTTGCCTGCCCAAAAGTTGAGTTTGGGCCCAAAAACTCTCAGATTGCTTCCACTCCTCGGGTTTGATGTAGAAAATCGTTTGTGGACAACGATTATTCGTCTGCTTAAATTCTTACGCAGAAATGCACAAATTGCTGATGGACTCTGCCAGGCCTGAGACAACGGGGCCGGCCCGAGGTTTGTCTGGAAGGATTAGGATGTGTAACTGGCAAAATGTCAATTCCCTATTATTGCTTTGCACAGGCCGAAAGAGCTGTGTTAAACTGGGGCTAGGGCTGACCTTACAGAACAGCAGATTAGGGTAACGCCAAGCTCCTTCCAAACGCTATGGCACTAAAGCAAACCTGCTAAAAGCCAAAAGGTCACAATGAAGGGTAAAATTACAGAAAAAGAAAATGTGTATTAATGGTATGGAAATTCCATGCGAGCCTTCCTGGCTCTGCCAACTTCAGAAGAAATTCTCATGTGAAGTGTCTGTTTTTTTAAGTCATCATCAAATGTCGTCATCATCATTTTCTCTCCAGAGAACATTTGCTGTCACTAAAAGACCTCTCATTCTGCTGGGATAATCAGAGAAAAGAGGAGGTTTTAATAGGAGAAAAGACTAAAAGAGCTTCCCATGTTTAATCAGAGTAAATCAAGCAAGATCTATTTAGGCAGAGGATGTGATTGCTCCTTCTAAACATTACAGTTTACAGAGAGGGAAGGGTAACTATTGCATTAAAGCACAAAAGTAACACAGGAAAGAATGGGAATAAATTTCCCAGGAGTGAATTTAGCTCTGAGTGAGGAGGATCCTTGCTGGCAGGGCCCTGACATCCTGAAATAAGCTTACATTTGGAAAGGGAAAATAAGCAATATTCTGAAATATTTGGAAAGGGAAAGCTGCAAGTTTAACTATGAAGGTACAGGTTGACAAATTCATTAAATAAATTATATTAAGGGGTTTCCTGTGACAGTTCTGACCTGAGGTAAAAGACCTACAAGATCTTTCTCCTTGTCCATGGTATAACTGATGCCAACTGCTGGTTCACAGGAGAGGGAAGCAAGAATTCATCTTTGTTAAGAGCTGCCTAGGCTTCATAGCTATTTGAATTAAATTAAAAAAAAAAAAAAAGGGCATTCAACTGTGTACAAATTAATACTTCATCATGACTGAGATCAATATGAAATGGCAGCCAGTCTGAGAAGTGGAATTCGTGGGGCATTCCCGAGGGAATTCTCTGTATTTGCTGTTTTGGCAGCTTCTACCAACTTTCAGTTACTAAGAAAAACATGGGGAAAAAAAATGACCATCAGGGCCATAAAATGAATTCAAATATAGCCCTTGTGTGAGATTTCTGTGAATTCCAATTTAATGGGGAATGTCTGTAATGTTCTAGTAAACGTTTCTGGATGAGGAAAGTCAGACGTGGAAGGCAAGACTTATGGAAGAATCCGTTCCTTCTTTATTTCAAGTTCCACAAGATTAACTGTTTGCCTTGTAAGTTTTTGCGAAATTAATTCTGCCATCAAAAAAGTAAGTGCTGCATTTACAGGGAGAAAGATTTAACCAGCACCAGAAAATGAATGAAGCTGTACTCACAGGAAGCATCCAAATTCAGTCATTTCCCAGTGAAAAGCGTTTTCATGGCAGGGATTTTTAGGTGCTCCTAGTATTTGTGAAAGGAGGGAGACTCCAAAGTTCCCACGTGCCTTTTTAACTCTCAACGCAGAGCAAAGATAATAATTTGCCTTCAGAGGTGCTGTTTTCAAGAAGGATCCTTTTCCCCTTTTTCACAGCAAGTCCTGTAAGGGAAAGTCAGATGGAAAAAACCTTCCAAAAATATAATTAAGAGAAAAGAGTAAAATGAGTGAGTGATGGCTGTTCTGAGCCCATCCAGGATTCAGGGAGGTTCCCAGTTCCTTGTGAAGCTCCTCTGAACATCACATCTCCTGCTACAGCCAGGAGAAATCAAATCACCCCTTTTAGCATCAAGGCAGAGATAGGTGAGTTTTTTCTCTGCAAACTTTGCTACGACCAATTACTTTTCTTTTTTTTTTCTCTTAAAGGCTTAGAAAACATCCTAAAGCACCTCTGTGACAGGAAAAAATTTAGTAGGAGAAGCTAAGATGATTGCATTTCCTTTAACTCCGTGATTTGTGGTGCACATCAGTTTATCCTATTTCTTTCTGCTTGTATGATTTAAAAAATATATATATATTCTTTCATTACAAAGTGCATTTCAAAGCCCTTGCCTTGTTACTCTACAATCAGTGATTTGGTGTTGGCACCCCCAGAGCCAAACAATAAAAATCCAGGAGAGAGGATGGGATGGATCTGCTTTTTGTGATATCATCACAGGTAAACAAAGAGGGGAAAGCAAAGGCAACAATCCGAAGCTGCCAGGACTAATTACGGGGTGGGATGTGAGGTGCACAATGAACAAAGAACGAGAAAAAGCATTCAGTGTTCCAGTGGCTGCACTTCAGAGGTGTCCATGGGACACTTCTCCCTAAATTCTGGCACCCTCAGCTTCCAGGGGTTATTCAGTTGTAAGGCTTTGCCAAGCTTTTATCCTGAACTGGATGTTGAATATTCTTTTTTCCTAAAAGAAACCTAAACCGTCATGGTGCTGGAATATTTGTTAAGCAAAAAGTTCTCTAGGCATGAAGAAAAAAATTAATTTTCCAAGAATGGGGACTTTAGGTGTAATAAATGTGAAAGTTCCCAGTGCCATTTTTTCATTAACAGGGATTCTTTTCCTGGTTGTCCATTTTCTTGGTTGGTGGTCAGTGCCTTTCAGCCTTCTGTTCTTCTGTAAAATATAGCTGAAATTCATTCATGTGTTCAACGATTAATAGAACTGCAGAGAAAAACATGCACAGGAAGAGAAATTATGAACATCTTTCCCTAGAAAATAAAACATACAAACAGTATTAAATGATATTTGGGGTTTGATACGGAAAACACTGCAATAATTCCTGAAATAGGTAATTTTTGTTATTATTTTAAGCTAATATTTGTGCAAAAACTGTTGAAATGAAATGTGTGCTACTGTTAGATGGGATAAATCACAGCCTACATATTGCAAAAGGGATCCCGTGTCAGGAGTTCTCAAACATTTCCACTTGAGGAAATAGATTTTCTCATAGATAATCCTTCTCGCTTTTGATTATAAAATATCTCATGTGTACCCAGAGTAATTTGCTTGCACAGGATCCAAGTGCGAGCAGGAAACAATTCGGACTATTTTACATTGTCTATTCATTAAAGCAGAGAGAAATTAGGAGGGGTCACCGAAATGTCATCCCTTTGAACCAACCTGAAGGTGCAGAGGAACAGACACGGCCATGAAAAAGCATCCAGGGCAGTAAAAGCCTGTGAGACACAGAATAAAACACCTCGGCTCCATGACTGTGAGGTGCAAACGAGGCCCAGGACGCACCTTGTGCCGAGTGAACGGTGTATTTGTTAATAAACACAGATTGGGATGTGGAAAAGAACCTTTTCCCATCCTCATCCTGAGTCGGGCAAGCAGCATTTCAGTAGGGTTTTAATGGGGCCTTCTGTAGGCAGCAGCACCGCTTGAGGAATTCGGATTTGAAGGAACTCCTAAGAGCTGGAATTTTCCAGCGCTGCAATTTCGCTTCAGGGGGTCTTTGCTTTTATTGAATGGTCCTCGGGTAGGACAAAAGTAAAACACGGCCTTGGCAAGGAGAGGGGATAACGTCAGAGGGGAAGGCAACGGCGCAGGAGCCCACGGCCAACCATCACAGGCTGGAGTTGCTGCACTCACCAGATCGGAGGCAGCAAGGAGAAAAGCAGCAGCAGCAGGACAGAGCTGGGAAAACAGAGCCATTGTTTGTGTGCCCTCTCACTGCCTCTCACCGGCACTTCCACAGCAAAGCTCTTGTCCTGACAACTCATTCACCTGCAGCGACACAAGCAGCGAGCGCTGGCACATTCCTTCCTCCTCGTAGCCCGTATCTGACATGAGCTAATTAATTGACCAATAAAATATGGCTAATTGCAGAGACGCTGGAGCAAAGCGGGGCTGTGGAATATCCGTTTGGATAGCTGATAGCACCGCTGAGCGCCGGGCAGGGAGGGGGATCGGATGTGTTCAGCAGGCAGAGCTCTTGGCCCGACAGAGCATCCCACGAACGAGGCAAACGACGGCTTTTGCACAGCGGAGAGAGCAAGACGTAAATATCAGGGTGTGACCCTGCCGAGGAAAATCCTCTAAAGACTCGCTGAAAGATGTGGTATCAAATGAATTGCTCGCTTCTTAGAGACTGCTTTGATATTTATTGGTTCAAATTGCTCCACTGACTCACTCTTGCATAAGCTTTCATGCCCCATTTTAATCTTGACATTTCGGGAAGCCGGGCTGAGGCAGGGTAATGACTGGGTTTACAAAGGATCAAAATGAGAAAGAAGAAGCTGGGCTGTAATAATTATAGCCTGTGGAAAAAAAAAAAAAAAAAAAATAATACATTGAGAAAACAGAGTGAGAAATGATCATCTAGTCATGAACGGGGCAGTAATGCCAAGATGTTCGGAAAACAGAGCCCTCACTTCAGGAAATCAGGCAGTGCTGGGTTTGTATTTCAAGGTACAGAAATACTTTTCACAATGTGTCTGTCTGGGGGTCTCATCTGCTCTACACAATCTCCTGGAGTCACACAGCTGAGATCTTGGGGCAGCATGTGGGAAATAAACTTCTCTGTTCACTTGCTCCCTGAATTCAGGGCACAGGGGGAAAACAAGGGAATGGGGAAGGCATAAAACGGGCTGAAATCTGCCTTGAGCCTTCCAAAACATGTTCGAGCACTACAGCTTCCACTTCTATTGGTACAGGTAAAATGAGATTAATTGTTCAGTACAAGGCCTAACTGTGAGCAGCCAGTGAGCTTCACCCAGTGCACTCTGTCCAGCAGCAGCAGTGGAGCGTGGGATAAAATATGGGATAAATGTAAGACACTTAGGGAAAAACCTGCCTTAGCACACCTTGGGAATGCCATGTTTCAGGGTAAAACAGGGCACAGTGAGGCCAGCTCTCCTTCCATGATTCCAGGCGACCTCTGGGATTTTGTGTCTTGGCCCATCCCTGGCAGATGGATAATGGTGGGAGTTTGGTGCCCACTGGATCAAAGTGCATCCAGCAGTTTTAAGACTTCGGGACTGAAAGCATTCCTGGAGTAAACCCTTTTAATAAGGGAAAATACCAACGTGCTTCAAATATTAGTAACCAAATGATTCAGAGCAGACACTGAAGCCCACAAGGACAGTGATTCATCGCCTCAGGAATTCGTGCCAATTTTAATTTCCACCTGAACAATACCTGGGAGCTGGTGGATGCACTGGAGCAGCCTGCAGCTCCCTCTCTGTCACTTCTCGGTCTCGTTGTCTGGACATGCATTTCAGGGCTGAAACAGTGAGAATGGAATCAGAAATAGCTGTGGTTAACCCAGCCTTTGAGAGAGAGACCTGTGCCTCTGCATTCTGAGCAGATGGGCCTGCTGGGAGCTCTGGGGATCCTTATTTTCCACTTGCTCGGGAGATCTCAGCTCCCTTTAAGCCCATCACAAACTCAGACCAGCAGCCCTCGAGGGCAGAGATTTCTCTGTGTTTCCTGATATATGAATTGTCCAATACTGTCCAATGATTGTTCAGAGTTCTCAGAAAAGCCTGGAGAATCTGATGCACTGGAAGGAGAAAAAGTGTAAAAATTCCATGTATCTACCAAAAGCAGATGCACAATCTATTCTAATAAACCGGATTTCAGTAGGTGTAGGTGTGCAATTTATAAGCACAACACAATGTGGGTTAATAAATTGTAGTGGAGGTGTTTCAGAGAGTGATGTTTGAAGTTGGTTTTCCTTCTATATTATTGTTCCATGTAATTCTAGGAAGTCATTGGAATCTGGGGTAAAAGGATGCCGTTATGGTGATGTGACCTGATTTTTCCTACACATCTCGGCCCAGATAAAGTTTTCACCTAGCTCATAAGATAGGTAAAATCATGCTCTTAGCCTTGCCAGGGAAACCTGGGAGTCAATCTATTGATGCCAGATCCATTCTGCACAAACCCAGAGGTACCTTGGAACAGAATAAATCCAGCATGGTCAGGTTGTTTATTGTTTCTCATTGTTTTGGAGTGTAAAATCTGTCAACTTCTCTTAAAAAACATGAGCTAGAAAGACACTGACCTTTCAAAACTCGACCTTTCAGTTTAAAGTTTGTCTAAAATACTTTTCTTGAAATAAATTATGTAGTGACCAACTTTCCAGACAAATAGCTCCTGTACATGTTGTATCAGGCAAGCAAATATCTCAGAATTCATATTTGGAGTATTCTTCTCTAAGAAGAGAAAGGAATTTGGAGTGGTCATCTGACCCTGGATATCTACGGCAGAGCAAAACCCAGCACAATGTGGAAATAAATTGAGGATTTAATGGTGCTTGTGTTCCATTCCACCTTTTAGCAGAACCAGGTTGTCCCAATTGTTGTTTATCTGGGAATAACTACTTTAAACTTGTGTGGACAGGATGGCAAGGCACAAAACTACTGATCCCACACTGAGCCTGCTTTTTTCTTTCTTTGGATGTACAGAATTTCACATCAAGACCAAATGTATGATGAATTTGAGTCAGACAGACATAAAACGAGGAAAACGCTGGAGGTGTCAGTTCATAAAGAAAATGCGGAGATCTGATCACCAAACACAGAGCCATAAATGGTCCATGATTATTGATTCCCCCTTGACTTGGAATGAATCCTCCCTGGAAGTTCTTTGAGCGTTAAATACCATTGATCAACGTTTAATATAGATCAGCCTCGATAGAGATCTAGGCTGGGCTTAATTTCTTTTAGCCTGAATACTCCCACCTCCCTGAAAACATGTGATTAAACTGTTCTGATTTCTGCTTCAGATGAAGAACTCTGTCTCCACGGAAAACAAAAGAAGGTTCTGTCGCAAGACAAATTGAATCAAATTCTCCAGGAGTTTCCCAGTTCAATTAAGCTGTGGGATAGTCCCTATCTGAGGTGCAAATCTCTCAGTGCATTATAGGACCACAGACAGGGATGTGGCAAAAGGTAAAACCGGGAGTTATGTCTTTAAGGGCTGGTTGGAGACACTTGCAATCTCGTTTTATTGGTGGTACCCTCCCCGGCATAATGAACTGGGATGAAATAATGGAGGAGCTGTGGCGCCTGTGAAGCTGAGCAGGCTGTGCCAGGGAAAGACCTCCCATGAACAAAATCGCCCAGGCAACAACTCCTCGCTGCAGCCGAGCCAGAAACCCTGGCAAGTCACCTCTCCCCATCCCTCAACTGCCTGCAACTCCGCTTGTCAAGCCTTGAAAAGAAAAAAAAATAATAAAAAAAGGGGGAAAGATTGCTCACTTATGTCCACGGTTGAGGGATATAGCTTCTAAAAAAAAAAATAATAATAAATTTTGTGAGAATGCTCTGCGTGGTTGAAAATGGCTCCGAGTTCAGCAGCCAGCACAGTTACAGGAACCACGAGGCTCAGGCACTGAGCGAGTTCACTGTCTAACGAAATGAATCCGTGGAAGACTTTAAATAGCAATATTTTTAATTCAGCAAGGTTTCCACCCCCTGCCAGGCTTGGAGAGAGCGCAACAGATGGGAATGGGAATCTGTAAATTCATCATTGTTGTTTTCAAGGAGTTGGATCCGGGGAGCACAAACATTTAATAATGGATATAATTAAATTCTTTGCTAGTTAGTTTAACTCGAGAGCCAATTGGCACCATAATGTCACTTCATTTACATAAAATATGTAGTAAATCTGATTCAGAGAACTGTGATTTCACAGAGCTGCAGCTACAGGTTAAATAAAGGTAAGAGAGATCAGATTTAGGAACATTTCTCTAATAATCTCAGGTTTGGAGTTTAGATATTCAAACTCAGATCTTTTATAATCAAACTCAGGTCCAAGTCAGCTCCAAGCACAATCATTTTCAGTATAACCAATGACTTTGGGCACTTCAGTTTCCAGATGATTAAATGAAGATGTCTTCAAGCGACTTGACTCTGATAGATGATATTAAACCAAGCCTGAAAATCAGACTCCCCTGGTGGTGGAAAACTCACAAGATCAACAATGAGATTTCTGCTGTCTTGGTGATGAACTTCTCTAAGAAATGCATTTGCAGTGAATATGAATCTTTGAAAACTTCACTGAAAGTTGATCCAGGTGTTTAATCTGAGCATCACCAAGCTGCTTCATCTCTACATACAAACAAATTCTCATTTTGGTTTGAAGTGAAAATGCAGCACTTCCTTACTTGTCTTGGGTTTTTTAAACAAACATTTAATTATTTTAAGTCAACGACCCTGAGGAAAGATTTCTGGGATTGCTTCTTGTTGGGAATTTTCATTTTGAAACAGGCTTCATGCTTTAATAGGCTGCTTCTCAGCAACACTTGAGGTAATTGCATCTGCAGGTAGACAAATATAAATTGAAGTAAAATCCCAGCCAGGTTTACTGGGAATGTTCAGAACTTCAAACTCCATTAGGGCTCCTCAGGCCATGAAAAAAGGGTTGGGTGGAAGTCTCAGCTTAAGACACCATTTCTTCTCATTCTCTGCCTTCAGTCACTCATCCCTTTGCCCTGCAGCTTCCTCTGTTACGTCTCTCAAGAAATTGAAAATATTCAACTAAAATAAATAAATAGTCATTCTTTTGCAGTTTTCCCCTAATTTGTGTGAATTCCCTGGTCTGGTTCCATGACCAAGTCCCTAAATATCTGTGCTGGCACAAGTGAGGCAGGTGACACCCACAGGCTGGAAAGAGGAGTGGGATAGAAGAGGAAGGAAGGGAGTTAATGCCTAAACTCTTACTGGTGCTGAACTCCCACGGCAGTGGGAGAGTTATCCCAAACACCAGCCACACACGGCCAGAGATATCCCGGGCTTTGGGTGGTTGGGGTCATCCTGAGGCTGTGCAGTCTTGTACTCAGCAATAAATGGGAGAATTATTCCCTACAAGGACTTGGAAGCCCTTCAAGAGCTCCACTCATCCCTCTCCCCTCCAACAGGAGGATCAGCTGTATCCATGCAGCTCTTCCCACCCACCTGTACACGGAACTGTGTGCAAGGATGAGGGATCCAGGCCTGCGCCATTCCCAAAGGTCCCAAGCAGGCCCAAGCTGGTCAGATCACCCCAGAGCTGGGAGTAGCCATTACCCTGATTCTGTGGTCGCAGAGCTTGCACCCTCCCCACGATAAGTCCTGATTGCTCATGAAAGCTTCTGCGCGTTTGTGGCAAAGGACTGGTGACTTCGTTTCCCATTGTCTGCATGTCACTGGGGTCAGTTTCCTAATTGTCCTGGGTCGCATTAAATTCCAGCTCTGCCATCCAAAGGAGACTGCAAACACAGGGCGAGCAGCTATTGTGTGGCTCCAGCCCATCTCTGCCCAGCTGTCAGTGAGGGAACAGCTCCCCGGTGTCTGTTTTACCTGCAGAAACTAAAAGTACGTGGTGCCCTTTTAATCTGGAAACAAAAGAGAACAAAGGCAACCAAATGGAGGCCAAATTATCTAGCCTTGAGATCTGAGTTTTCTCCGTATTGAACTCCTGGTACCTCCTTAATGAGCCCGGGTTGCTGCTCGCTGGTGAGCGAGAACAAAGACAAGTGACTCACGCTGCCTTGTTATTGTTACATAATCTATACAAGTCATTTATTTTTATGGTTAATTACTGGATTAGTTAAGTATATTGGAAATGTAAAGAGATGTGGAGTTAGGAGAGATTCAGAGCGGTGCCCGTAGAACTGTGCGGGACGTCTGCGGGTATAATCCAGAGGGGAAACTGCAGAAAGCACAGCTCTTTTCAGGGCTGATCGCTTGAATTTACACCTCTGCGTGCAGCTGGACTCCCTTCAGCCTCAGCAGGCCCTCAGCTCGGGCAGAGCCTTTTTTACAGTGACAAATCCCCCTTTTTTACCTCTGTGAATCATTCCTGCTGGGGGAACTCGGAGTCAATATGCGGTTCCTCCTCCCAGGAGCACACAGGGCTGTTTGCACGGCCCCCAAAGCCATTGTCTGCATGAATCACCATAGAGCTGGGAGAATATGTGCTGTAAATCTTCCCAACTCAGCTGCTAGAGGTCGGTTTGTGTTTTTTTTTATTAAAATGCAGCAGCAATAACTCCTCAGAAGTGGCTGGATGCTCCTCGCTCTGCACACACAGGCGAGCGCGCTTTTGAAGTCGCAAACATCCATCGGTCACGAAGCGACCTAAATTGGGGTTACCTGCTGAGGCATCAGTTTAATATGAAATTACTGCTCTGTTTTTATTGTAATGACCAATTAAGGACCAGCACCTCAGAAACCTCAGGTGGCTGCTTCACAGGGACCAACCAAGCCCTGGCCAAGCCGCCCTTTGGGCAGCCCCGGCGCCGAGGTGTTGGGCAGGGGTCGCCCGTCACCATGGCGCTGCCGGGGCTCAGCCGGGTTTGGCAGCCCGGCCCCGACCCTCCCTCGGTGCCAGGGATGAATTGGGAGCAGGGAAGTTGCTAGGAGCCCGGGGAAACACGAGTGCTCCCTGCCTTCCAGACAGCTCCACTTCAAAGCCACGCAGCGCGCCCGGGGAAGCGCCCGGCGCTGCTCGAACGGCATGTGCTGCGTGGGGCAGGGACTCACAGGCTGTTCTTTCGGGTCTTTTTAAAACAAATTTTTATTTAACCTCTGCTTTGACCCAGCACCTGAGTGTGTTGCCCAGATATGCTCCATTTCAGTTTATTTAACCAGAGTGTTTGCTTACTCAGTGACCACTGGAGGGGAACTACCGCTCTTCTTAATTCCACAATGGGTATTTGTTGCTTCTTGTTTTCTGACATTTTCTTTATGGCCATAATTGCAGAGTCCTTGTTTTCAGATAATAAATGCACGTGTCTATTTGCTCAGGCATTATGTAATTGATCCCCAGCTATTAATTAAAGATCTAGACTCAATGTCTCTGAACCTGCCTCCGGATATTTGTCCTTATTGTGTCATACCTTGGATGCACAAACAGGGAAACCACGGGCAGCTTTGCATGTGCCCTGCTCCTTCCCTTTAATAAAGGAGCCTAAACCCAGGAGTGGCAAAGGAGGATTATACAGAGCAAGGAATATTTTTCTGATGGGATTTTTATTCTTCCTTCTTTCCCTGGGCTGCCAGCGTTTTCCTGAAGATGCTGACGCGCAAACATAACGAGCTGCTTGCTCTGCACTGCTCTCCACAGGCCCTGCTCACTAAAAGGAGTTTATTTTGCTTTTATTGCTGTTGCTGTTAATAGCAGGACAGGCCAGAGCTGGCACTGGGAGCAGGATGAAGATCTCGTGGGTGAAAAAAGAAATCAGAGATTGCA
Organism: Amblyornis subalaris; assembly: GCA_018881555.1. NCBI lineage: Eukaryota > Metazoa > Chordata > Aves > Passeriformes > Ptilonorhynchidae > Amblyornis > Amblyornis subalaris. The sequence continues at coordinate 1,376,822 of JACAXG010000013.1, forward strand.
AAATTCGCTGCAGAGGGAAGAAGGATTGGTTGCTCTCGTTCCCAAGAGCCCATTTGGGAAAATATGTTATGTGATCCTGTGAACAAATTGTTACTTTTCCAGACAAGTCTGTTTTCTGTGTAAACACTTTTACTGTAGCAATGTACAAGAACAACACTTTCAATCCAAAACTCAACAAAAATAGACGCTCCAGAACATTTGGAACTTGTTAAACTCCAGAAGGGGAAAAAAAAGGAAAGAGAGACTGCGAAAAAAAAAAGCTTTCCACCTTCTAAATATCCTCATTTTTATATTTTTAATGGTCTAAAACTCCTGCCAGAGAGCTCTGAAGCTGCTCAGAGCAGCTGGGTCTCCACACGTAGCGAAGGTCCAGCTTGGAGAGGCAGAAATTGTTTTCAGTCCACTCAGTAAGAAGTCATTCCATGTGAAGAGCAAAATTAATGAGCTTGGGAAGCCAGGATTGGGTTCCTACCCCTTTCATGCACTTCCTGTTCCCCTCAGGAAAATCCCTGGGCACCTTTGTGACTCAGTTTCCTCGCTGCCAAATGAGAAAACATCTTCTGGCCACACAGGGAGGGATGGAGCTACAGGAATACAGGGATTTATCACCAGCAGGTGCAACTGGGATATCTCACTGCAGCCAAACCACCTCCAGGGCAGGAGGCTTCCACTGGAAAATGCTGATTTGAAACGTTGAAATGGCTTTTCCACCAAAATGTTCGGCAGAAAAGGAATAATTTTGTTGTGTTTTGATGAAAAATTAGCCAAAGAGTTTGCTTTGAGACGCTTCAAGCTTGTAGCTGTGCAGTTAAATTTGTCATTTATCAGCTGCACAACGGTCAGAAGGACAGTGCTGATCTTATCAGAGCCAAGTCCTTCAGCTTTTTAATCCTTGTGCAGACCACGGGCATTCCTTAAAGCTTCTAAAACTTAACTTTTGAAATACTTTTTCACTTGGAAAGAAAACTTATCTTTATTTCTTCCTGTCCCCAACAAAAGGACCACCATTAACCCCCAAAATAGAACAAAGGTTTGGTCCTCACCCCTGTGAGTGGCCACAGCCTCCCAAAGACACGCAGAGGCCTTATTTGAACACAAACTAAAATCATCAACTTGATTTTATGCCTGGGAGTGCTGTCAGCAACTCACACTGAACACACATTAAAATTACAAATTAACATTTCTGGCTTGATCACGAGCTGCAAACACTGGGTGTGTTTTTAAAATTTTTTTCCATTCCCTAAACAAATGAAATGTTTTGCTTTTAGAGCCCTCAGAATCATCATTTCTTTCAGCATTTGGGTTACTGAGTGAGGAGTGGCAGCCCAGAGCTGCTGAGGTCTGAAGGGGCTGCTGGAACCTCACATTTCTGCACACAGAAAATACACACAACTCCTGATACAGCATCACAACAATTGGCCTTGGTTTCATCCTACACAACAAAATGAACCCCATGGGAACCCTGGCACAACCTCTTGGCTCCACAGGCTTGGCTGCCCCGGGCTCAGCTTCTGTTTCAGAACTTTTATCCCAGTTCAGATAATTTTGCCAAAATTCAGGCTGTCGTCTCTATAAAATAATTGCTTGTCCAAGACTTTGCAGTCTCTACACTGGTTTAATAACAAGTAATTAGTTGAATAAGCCCAATTAATGCCTTTGTACAGATCTGAGATTGGAGTAGGATTGTGGGTCAAGTTTAATTTTGAAATCCATTAGAATTTCTATCAGCCTGAACACACCCAGGGCAATGCCATTATGGGCTCTCCCATTAGTGCTTGTGAATCATTATTTGGACTCGCAGCCCAGATCTGGCAATGCCTCTGTTTAAATCTCTAAATCCTATCTAGAACTGGAATATTCCCTGCAAATGGGGCCTTTTTTTTTTATTTTGTCCAACAAACCTGCTCTGGAGCCAGTGTCACCTACAAATGAGGAAGTCACTGCACAATCCTGCAGGTGGAACAGAGCCTGGAAGCCCTGAGTGGGAATTCTGTGTCAGATGGTGCTTCACTGAGGGTCCACACACTCCTGAGCAGCAAAASCCCCGTGGGCCCACACCTGCCCAAGGTGCTGTTCAGAGCCTGCCTGGCTCCAGAAGCTGCTGAGATCCGTGAATTTTAATGGATGACTCTGCAGCTGCAGGGCTCTGASAACCTCTGCTCCCTGCACAGACAGGGACACTCTCCCAGAGCAGCTTTCTCGCTGGAAAGCAACATTTGCTCCTGAGATTAACGGGCCAATTCCACAGCCCTCTGGACAAAAGGTTGTGGAGCCATTAGAGGCACAAAAGCACGAGCAGTTTCCCAACCAGCTCATTTGCTGGGTGTCATTAACAGCTCCTGCACCTCCCTGTTGTGATGTTCTCGTTATTAAAAGATAGGCAATATTGCAGGAATTGGAGGTGTGTTTTAAGTGCTATTTCTACCCTCTATYGCTCCTCTGGGTTGTCAGAGCTCTCTGTTCTTGTCCCTCCCACCAACAAATTTACTCCAAAGTGGCTTTTCTAGGAATGATTAGATTAATTACTGTCTATCCTGGACCACTACCAGGTGTATTCTGATATTAAAGTTGGGTTTTAAATAGTTTATTTTATTTTCATTGACATTCTKCACTGAGCTGAAGTGAGGATCCCAGTGAGATTATTGCTCACCAGGTCAGATTCACATTGTGAAGCTTTTGGGATAATAATAATAACAGGAATTATACTCATAAATCACATTTCTAGCTATGGATATTCAAAAATAAATAATAGTAATAGCTGTTATTTGAATGCAATAAGAATTATTTTGATGACTTCAAGGCCAGTCTGAAACAGAACAGTTAAGCAGAGTAATGTAAAGAAATACAAGGTTGGAAAATCACTGAATTTGATGAGAACCATCCAACTAAACTGGGTAACTGCCCAAGTGAACTTCATCCAGCCCAAATCCTGYGTTTGATTTTTGTGAGCAAACACTCTCCTGGCTGATTTGAAGGTTGTTCCCTGCTCGGCTCAGAGTGTCCCTCCATTCTCCTGCTGGACAAGGAGAAACGCACTTTAGCTCAGGTAAACTGACAACAATCACCTCAGTGGGTTATTATTGTTTATGACGTGCAATTTAAAAGCCAAATTTTCCAACGATTTATGGGTGCAATTATGCACCTAATTTGCACAGTTATTTTAGACTTATGTATAATATTGGCCAACTGCAAGTTCAGCTGGGCTCATGCRGGGCTGGAGCAGCACCAAGGGCTCCCTGGTGTGTTTTTGCAGAGGATGATGCCACATTTAACATAATCTCTTCTAACTACACTGAGCAGTAAGTCAACCTTGCTAATGGTTTCACACCAGGTAAAGCCACGTGATTTTTCAAGGTGAGAACATCCATTATTGTCAATAAAAGAAATCTTCTGACTTTGTAGCTTAGCAGTCATGTGCTCTGCTTGGACAAAAATTTAACAGCACAGGATGACTGAGATGCTCCTCTTCAAGTGCAGGTCACGGGAGCAGCACAATTTGGGATTTTTCATCTGGGATTTTTCATTTGGGATTTTTCATTTGGGTTTCCCAGGTGACTCAGTGCAGGACACAGAATGCACGCATTTAATACACAATAAATGTATACATTGGCTCATCCAGTGGCATAGCAAGGGCTCTGGAAAGTTCCTGTGGAGCCTCTGAAGGGTGCAAAGGGCCTTGGACAGGCTTGGGAATCCATCCTTGTCATGCACAACACAGCAAAAAGAGGTGTTGCAATTCCTGCCAGTAACGGGGCCAAAAGCTTGTCCACAAAACTGATGGTATTGAGTGATTTTCAGGAAGCTGCTTCAATAATTCAGAGGAAACCAACTTGGCTTTGCCCAGTGCTACACTGGGGAGTTGGAAGCCGAGGGTTTCAGAGGGGAAGGGTCTCTGCTGCTGTGAAAGCCCCAAATTCCCCCAATGGCAACAAGAAAAATAGAAATAAACAGAAAAGAGCCATTCCAGCACCGTAATGACTCATCTTGGTGGTTACACAAAGTACTGACCCAGCTCAGCTGAGCTGAATACTTCATAAAAGAGACTAAACTGCAGAGTATCCCTGTGAAACCGAGTATTCCAGTGATTTATGGGGAGCCCACATGGCTGTAATTCACTGACAGAGCTCTTGTCTGACTGCATCACGTAACAGAATGATCACATCACACAGCAAGATATAAATGACTCATTTAATTTCATGGTAAGAGAAATCCTGGAAGATATTGAAGTTTTAGGAACTCGAGCCATTCCGATGCAGTCACTTTGGCTTCATGGTCTTTTAAACCTCCAAAATAGCTTTGAAGTGAGGTTATTTATTAAAATAATACAAACAAATTGAGTGAAATTCACACAGAAATACACAATGGACACACAAATATCTGACCTGAGTGAASGTTTCACAAATATAATTCAAACAACAAACGAACAGCACGGCACAAAAGGACATTGTCATGATTATGGAGCTTAAAACTATTTTCTCCAAGCCTGTCTGCCTTCAAAGATATTTAAAACCTGATTCTCCTCCAGCAGGTATTAGTGTCAATCAAAAATAACTCTGCTCAGGTCAATGGATTTACACAATTGCAAAATTAGTATAAGTGAGAGGACAATCAGAGCTTTTGTACACTACAAAAATCTCTCTTAATAGCAACAGCAATAGAGAAGAAGGAGGTGGGAGGTCCCTTTCCAGGACAGGCTGGGTGGATAAACAAGAAAAACTTGCTGAGCTTGTCAGTGAGGATTTGTAGGAGGAGCTGCAGCGTTGATTTAACCATTCATTCACTCCTTTAAAATTTCCCCTTTCCTGTCTTTTCCTTCACCTGACACATTTAGCTGTAGTTGGGCTACAGATTTAAAATCGGAGTGCAGAGATGTGGTGTCCATCACACAGGATCCACGAGAAGTATGGGAGTTCAAAATGACATCCTTGAACGGGAGCAGTGGATTTGGGGTTGGGAATGTGTGACAAAGGGTGTCCCTCACTCTGGGCCCAGCCTGTGGGTCTGCCCCRTCCCAGGCTGCCTYCTGCAGCTCCAGCTCCACCTCTGGACTCCTGGGAGGGTGGGTTGGGGGATCTGTGGGATGGTTCCAGGGAAAGGTGCCCTCAGGAGGYGCATTCCCAGCTGCAGGTCCGTGTTCTAGGATCAGCCCTTCACGTGCAGGGACGTTTCTGCCACAGGACATCGGTGACCAAACGAGGGGGGCATTGGGATTTCCCCGACCTGTTGTGCTGTCCAAACCAGCTGGGAYTCCCCTGCTGCCTTCCCTGATTGGGACATGAGTCACTCAGGGCATGGAAAACCGTGGCCAAAAGGGAAGAAGGCACAGCACAGAAAACCTTTCTGGTGCGTGACTCCACAGATGTGCCAGAAGTGGATTTGTTCAACTCCTGCAGCAGGTCAGATTCCCAGACCACAGCAGCCACTAAAAATTGTCATTAACCATCTTTAGTTGGAAAACCTAATGGATAAAAGATAAAAATAAGCAGAGATGTGGGGAGAACAAACTCATACTTTTTGCAGATGGATTTTCCCTGGCCACAGAGGGTCTGTGTTTGGAGAGGAAGGTGAGTGGAGAAATGGTTCACTTCCCTACAGAAAGGAGATTGCCCCTGCATCAATAGATGCTTAAACCTTGCCAGGCAGAGAGGAAAATCTACTTATTCAGGACAAAATATAACTTCCTCCAAACCTTTGGGACTTCGCCAGCAGCTTGAGCCACAAATAATTTACCCAGAGAATATGAAGTCAACAAGCTCTGGAACTGTGGGAACTGCAACTGCTGAATAAATCATTTGTGAATATCATTTAACTAAGGACAATTAGAATATCCCAGAGTAACGGAGGGATCAGTGTGTTCCAGATAAGCAGGGATCAGGCTCTCACTGGGAGCAGGAGCAAGGCTTCACTGGAGGCCACGTTCCTCAGTCACTTTGGGCCAGTGGGGTAGAACAAGCACTTGGGGAGTTTATTCTCTGCTTTGGGCTCRCACTGAGCCATGAACTGCTTTAGGGTTACTTCATGGAGCACAGCAGTTCTGTAGGATGTGAAAGCTACTTTTGAGCTCATAGGAACAACAAGGATTTCCCCCAGGAGACAGAGGCCAGGAGCACAGAGGATGGATGAGCATGTCCCGATAGTCCTGCCCCAGGGAGGCTGAGTTTGTGCTGCCAGAGCCTCTGTGCCAGCCCAGGACTGCCCTGGGGCCACATTTCCCCAGAGCTGCTCTCTGTAGCCCTCGTGTGCTCCCTCCCAGCCCGTTCTGCTTTCACTCCTGGCTTTGGGGAAAGGCCAGGCTTGCAGGAGACACAACCACCCACCCTGGAGAGGGCACTGCCCTGCTCCCAGCAGGAATCCCTCCTCCCAAGGCTCCCTGCTCCCTTGCCCCCAAGCTCCTGTCCCATCCCTGCCTCGCTGTCAGGGCWAGCAGATCGAGCCACGTTGGGATTTTGGGTGACCACCCACCTGAAAACGTTTCTGAGAGTTCACCTGAGAGAGAATAAGAGGTGGTTGGTTTTTTTCCTCCTCCTGTACAAGAGAAAAATCAAAAAAAAAAGAAAATACAAATCTCTGAGGTTTTTTGACATTTTTGTTCCAGTTTCACTCCCTCCGAGGCTGCCCTGGGGAGTCTCTCATAGCTCAGTAGGGTGTTCTACCTCCTGTCCTGGTCTTGCTGACAAGCAGCAAGAGGTAAATTTGGGAACGTCATCCCAGCTGTCAGAGGGTTTCTMATTTCGTTTCTCAGCCTCCTGAGGCTTTGGAAGGGAATCCCACCTCCAGACAGCTCATAAAGTCATTTGTGACACAGGATGTCCCAGTTACTATACAGGAATGTTGAAAGCATTTTATTTTCTCCCCTTTGATTTTTATTGGTTGAGCTCCCAGTGTTCTGTGAGTAATTATACCATTTGCTTTATGTCTTGCTTTTCTAATGACTAATACTAAAATATATGTACAAGCAAATGGAAGCGTATTACTGAGTGATTAACAATGAACAATTAGGATTAATTAAGGCAATTATTTTAATAAATAAGAATTAGTAAAATATATCCATAAACAAAGCCGTGGCACATATTTAGCAGGGCTGATGCAGGCGAAAGAAGTAGAATTGTGACAACTGRGAGCAGAGGCAAGGAGGAGACAGAGATGATTAAAGAGAAATACTTGTGTACATAAAAAATGTAATTAGGCAGAGGACAGAATATGCACATCCAGACTGCTGTATCACTTGCAAGGGTATTTCACTTCATTGTTGCCACTGGAAATGGGATTCACACACAGCCATTCCCGTGTCACCGTGTCCTTAAACTCCCATCTCTTTCACAGTCACACAAAGAAGCCAGAAAGGCATAAAACTGCCCTAAGGAACAACAGGAAAATCATTCTCTTCCATCCCTTTTTAGTACTCAGTTCTGGGAGCTGGTCATGGCATCAGGACATGATCTGTCCTGGAGGTTCTGAGCCAGGAGTGAAATTCTAAGTGAACTAAACAAGATTTTCTCTGACACCACTGAAAGCAGACCAAAATACAATATTCCTTTTAAGACTCTTGCATCTACTCCTGACATTCTTTAATATTCAATTTTTTTACCGATTTTGGCTGAGCTGAAGCTTGTGTCTTGTACTATTTCACACCCCTCYAGGTTCCCCAACTTCACCACCACCGAGCAGGACAATGCCTGGCGTGGCCGCGCTGGAGGATGATCCTGCTCCCGTGGCACCACAAGTGAGAGTTTTCCCCGGGCTAATCTGCCCAATTAAATGGATATGGTCTATTACTGGGCAGTGTTAACCTTTGGCACCATCAGATGAACAGAAAGAAGCCAGCAGAGCTGTGAAGCCAAAGCAAACCTCAAGATTTGATATGCTAGCCTGGTGCCAGTGGCTTTTCCCTCCACAACAAAGTGTGTCAGGAGATTGCAGTGCTTAAATCACAATCAAATGTCAGCAAATGCTCGCTGGAAGGTTCATAACCAGCGTGGTGAGCAAGGATAATGAAACTCTGAGAGTGGTGCCACGGAAAGGCATTGCAGCAGCCAGGGTTTGGTCTCTGCAGCCTCACTCGGGAAATCGTGCTCACCCCGGGGTGAAATCCAGTCAGTTCTGGCTGATTCCAGGCATGGGGGGTAGGAAGCTGTCAGTGCCACAGCCACGCTCTCCCCTCCTGCAGCAGAGTCCAGCTGCTGCSTCAGCACTTGTTTCTTGTTGGGAGGAACTTCCAGTCCTGGCTCAGCCTCCTAAAGCAGCTCTGCCCCAGTAAATCCAAGTCCCTCTCCATGGATGCTGGAGCTCCCCAGAGTGCCAGGAGCACACACAGAGCTAAGGAAGCAAAGCCCYCAGCAGAGACTGTCTCCAGTCCATGTATTATTCTGTTTGTGTGCTTTGTCTGCTCTTTTTGGCCGTGGTTGAACGACAGGTTTAACACGTGGTTAAGGACTTCCCTCAACTGGTGCCTCAATTTGCTGTTCTGCAGCTGAGGTTGTGGGGATCATCAAGATTTCCTCTGGTCTCTAATCAGCAGTCATGGAGGGTGAGGGACTAGGAAAGACAGAGACCAGAAGAGTGCATCCCATTGCCCCAAGTCCAGGCTGGGTGCCTCCAGATCTTTTACTAACTGGAAAACTACGTGAATTGAAGGGTAAACTAATTTGCTATATTAAAGATTAAAAGAAAAGAAGCCTGCTTCAGTCAGTTCTCAGGGAACAAAAAAAAAGCACAATATCTTTTTTTTTTCTTTAGCACGGTAGAGCATCAAAATGGTATTTATCTCTCTCTTGGGAGAGATGGAATTGAAAGCATTTTAATTCAAAAATATCTGGGTTGTTCCTTTTCCAAAGCTCCCTGAGAATCCAGGGAGGAAGGGGAGCTCCCAGTTTATAACCACGGTGGCAAATCCAGGTAGGGCCGTTCCCTTCCAGCTCCCAGACATGGATATTCCCATGGACAGATGCACACACAGAGTGTTGACAGGCTCTTTTCCTTGCTCCTGCTGGAACACAGCCCTTCCAGCCTGCTCTGGAGCATGTTATGGCCATTTGATTGAGCCATCATTTTATCACGTGGCTCTTGCCTCACCCTCGTGCTGCCCATAAATCTCCGTTTCCCTCTGCCATGGGCAGTTCTGGAGGGGTTTTGGAAGTTTAAAGGAGAGAAGGGGATCCCAGGGCTTGCTGTTTGGAGTCAGTGCATTGTATTTCACTGTGTAAGCAAACACAGGCAGGCTTTTCTGTGAAGGTTTTCAGGCAGAGCAGTTCAAGAGGCAATTTCCTGTACTAAGTAGTGTTATAATTAGGATTGCTGCTGGAATGAAACACTGTGTGCCCGTATGATGGTGTTACACCATGCTCGCATTTCATTGTCACATCTGACAGACCTGCACACCCCCACATTTGGAGTGGGTAACTTCTCAGGCGCTGCTTTTTACGGCATGGCTTGAAATTCCCTGTATTATTATTCCTCCATAAAGTATTTCCATTCACGTGTGTGTCAGTAGAGGACGTGGGACAGTGGGTAAATCATCACAAACCCTGGTGGTTATTTTTTATCTCCACAAAGGCGCACACACCTTTATCAGCACCTCGGCTCCAGCGAAGCAGGAAAGTCAAGAGAAAATGTTTGGATTTGGTGATCGAGGCAAACCTCTCGAATCCAGCTGTGCCAGCCCTGGAATCTTCCTGAGTTTTGTCCATAAATCAGCTGAAGCTGCCCCGAGACGCACAAAAGGTTCGAGGGATCACCTTTGTGTTTGCACAAAAAGACACTTTTGGCAGCATCCGTGGGCAGTTCCTAACTCAAGCTTTCCATGGTTGGTCTTTAGGCTTGCAGGGCAACGAGGGGACGCTGGGAAGGATAAATTTAATATCAGACTGCAAGCTGCAGGAGCGACCCGTGGGTGAGGAGCTGTGGATCGCTCCTGGTGGCAGGCAGGAGCCACCCCGTCCATCGGGAGCCAGAGGAAGCCCTCCAGCCCCGGATTCCCATCATTTCATCTGGAGAGGAGGCCTCTGGCGTGTAACCAGATCCCTGCCGTGGTTCAGGGCTCCCTGATCTTTGCCTTCAGCCTTCTGGCCAGGATTGGTTTACATAGGCCTGGAAACGAGCGCGGCTCTGCCGCCGGCTTGGGTTACACGCGAGGAGCGCCGAGAAACTTCCTGGTGGCGCTAATAAAGGAAATTGGGAAGGAAGGAACAGCCTATCCATTATCAATAGGGTAAAAGCTGCAGGAGTCGGGCGAATTAAAGCGAAACCAAGCAGTTAAAAGTTGGGATTTGAAAGGGAACGCGGAGCTCCTTCTCTTTTTGACATACAGAGCAAAATTCCATTTGCAAGCTGGCAGCGGGAGAGAAAAAGAAGGGCAGAGACAGGGAGAGGGATGGGAAAAGACAGCACATTTTGGAAAAGAAGGGAAAAGGGGTGATTTATTCCCGGGTGGGAGAGGTGGAGATGTGCCACTGTTCATAAGATGTGAAAAAAAMCAGCTTTTGGGGGGGTTTCTTGGGCCATTTGTTTGCATCATTGTTTTAGTGCCACTCCTGCTTGGCTCTGATCACCAATAAATGAAAATTCAAAAGTAATTGTTTGTAGCTTTTATTAATTCCAGTGAGAACAGTATCTCCATATTTCAGTGCTGAATCTGATCCAGGGAATCTAAGAACCTGGGACAACATGGAAGAAGATASAACCTTACTCTTCAGGGATGTTTTCCCCATCACCTCTCCAGTTAATGTTTTATTTTCACCAGTGGCTAAATCTGCTCTGTTTCCAAGGATCCCATCCTGCATCTCAAACACATTAATAATTTCTGCCCTGGGTCTAAGTTTTTCTCCAAATTGGAGAAAATTTCTCCAAATTGGTGTTATCCTCTCTACAACCTATTTCTGCTTGTTTCCTTATGGTAATATTTTAATAATAATAATAATAATAATAATAATAATAATAATAATAATAATAATAATAATAATATTCTAATGGGTAAATTGCTTCTCTTTTCACATTCAGAGTTCACATCAATCCACAGGAGAGATTAAGAAAAAATCCAGCAGAGCAAAAGCAAATATTTGGTCCTGCAGGATGCTTCCATGAGGTCATGGATCAGAAAAAAACAGGGCCAGAAACCCCAAAAACGGGACACACCCTAACTCAGGCCTGCTTTAAGCACAAGCACTCTGCTGAGTCCCTTTCTGGCAGAGAGGCTGAGCAGAGGGATTTCCTTTGCCAACGAGCTCCTTGCCAGTTGTGCTTTTCAGGAGTCGGAGTCAGAATCGGGAAAGTTGTTTATTATTCCACCATCTCTCCCAAAGCAAGGAAAACACTGTTTATAAGAACCTTCAAAAGCCTCTGTCACAGATATCAAGGCTATACACTCTGTGCCTTTGCCAAGTCAAATTAGGTTATTTTACTTGATATTAAGTTTGACAAGCAAAGAGCCTGTGAAAACCAGAATCCCAACTGGGCGTGCCTCCCACAGCTCACTCCATTTCCCAGCGCTAGAATTCCTACAGTAGCCCCATTCTTCACTCTCATATTTCTGTCTGTATTTATCTTGTCTGGAAATTCCCCTCACAGATGTCCTAGACATCTTCCAATATTCAGATTCTCCAAGGATGTGACCAACAYGAGCAGACTTTGTTTTGGCAAACAGGTCTCACCACACGGGGATGTCTCTGTGGGCTTTGGTTTCTATTTCCCTCAAGAGATGATAAATTTATTATCATGCTAATTTGCAGGTCTCCTGAGTGGATCAGACTTGTGGGCTCCTCCATCCTGCAAAAATCCTCTTCTGTTACATCATTTCCTGGTGGGGACCGTGCCAAGCTGATTTGTGTATTAACAGCCATTGGTAATTAGGCAAAATATTAATAACACTTTGCATTTTTGGAGAGCAGGACAATCTCTTTGAGGGCAGAGGGAGCATGGAAGATTTCACTCCTTGCTGCCTACTCAGGAAGAGCTTCCACTGACTTGCTTTTACTGTGTGCTGGAAACAGAATCAGGCCTTTGAGACCCACAATGGTCCAAAATCCATGGAACTATTTAATCAAATCATGTTTGCACTTTACTTTATAAAGTTGTGAATGTTGGGCTAAATGTTTCCAAAAGTTATTGCCATGGATTTCCTTCCATCATTTCAGGAGCCCAGCCCCGGGACATCTCCATCACTGTCTGGTTTAGCACTCTCATTTCAGTGTTTGTGCTTCTGATTGATGTGGCAAGCAGCACTGAAGCAGAATTTAAATATATTCTTCAACAGAGTAAAATACGAATTTGCATTATCATAGAAACATAAAATCATCAAATCATAGAATGGCCTGGCTTGGAAAGGACCTTAAAGATCATCTAATTCCAATCCCCCTGCCCAGAATCATTCCATTAAGAGAGAATATTTCCCCCTTCTCTGACAATTGCCCTGTGCTCCAGGAAGAGCTGCTGGAGTGAAACAATTCCCATCTTCTCAGCAGCAGGCAGTGGGAAAAGGATCTCCGAGGGGCTGGTGTAGCTGGGTGCGAGGGTGGCATCCTGATTTTTCCATTCCCTGTTCAGAGCCATTTCCACAGGGCTGGGATGAAGCAGCCTGAGGGATCCTTCATTCTCTGAGCTATCAGGGAGGCAAAAGGAGCYCTGTGATGGTGTTGGGGTGACTTTCTGCACTCTGACCCGATGCTGGTGCAGGACACCCCAAAAAAGGCTGATCCCGCCTCTGCATTCCAGGGAAATTGCACCAGGCTGGCTCTGAGTGTCTCTATGAGATCACAAACCCCAAAATAAGAGATCTTTCCTTGCCACAGAGGGGGAAAGGAAGGAGAAACAGTCTAGGAGAAAACTCGGGCAAGGAGGAGCCTGCAGTTTTATAAGGGAGCAGCGGGTCAGGGTGTGTAAATTTAACTGTCACACTCACGTCCCATTGAAGTCCACATAAAAAGTCTGGGAATGCCACTTTATTGAGTCCTCAGTAAATGCAGTGTGCCCTACAGGAGAGGGTCTTGTCTTACATCCTGGGGATAATGTCACTGGTTTGGGATTCATAAATGGGGTCTGCGGAGGAAGAGGGGATTACGCCAGCAATGCGAGAATCCACCACAAGGAATATTTACAAGCTATAAATCCAGYTGTTAATTTCAGGTTATCAAACCCAATCGCTGTATCTCAGTCCTCAAACAACATCTCATCATCATCATCATCATCACCATCACCATCACCATCGCTCCAGTAATCAGCCACTGCAGAACCAACACGCAGAGAAGCTGAATTTCCTTAAGCGCACTGTGTCCTTTTCCTTCACTAAACACGGAMTTGCAGCCTCAATTAACGAGATATTCCTTGCTCAGGCAGGAGAGGGGGCAGGAGGGGGAGAGGCCTTCAAGAAATACGCGCACGGCTTTCAGGAAGCAGAAATGTGTTTGCAATTTGCAACAGGAGGAAAAATAAAAGGCTGAAAAGAAAGATTGATTCCAGTTTTCAGACTATTAAATCAATGTCAACTTATCAAATCCTTGTATTTCCTGGAAGGAGAACAAAGGTAACATAAATGAATATGTTTCCAGATTTGTGATCTGTTTACAGTTATATTGTGCACTTATTAGCAGTATGTCTATTCAACCACAATTAGAGAGACTACCATTTTTTTTCCTTTTAGTTTCATGTGTAAATTTGTACTTAGAGGAGCGATAAACAAAAATCAATCTCTACAGGAGCTGTTCAGACAAGCACCCTCCAGACTTTACTACCGACAGCTGCGCTGAAACACTTCCCCAACCACAGGACAGAGGTTGCCAGCTGTTCCAACCCTGCACACGCAGCTCGTGCTCTGCCTCGCAGCCTCGTCCCGCAGCACCACCTCCCAGGCACCAGCTCGGAGCTTTTCCTGTTGCTTTTATACAGAAATGGTTCACGAGGGTGCCATTCCGTCATCTTCAGATGGGGCCACTGCCAGGTGTGRCAGCAGAGCACAGCCAGAGCCGCACAAGGGACAGACCCCACCCAACCGTGAGGACAGTCCCACGTCCCAAACCTGCACAGCGATAAAAAAGCCTTTTACAACACCAGGCGCCTGCAGTTTGGGTTTCAACATGTTCGAAGTTGTGGCAGAGATAGAGAGTCTGATCTCTTTTTGGCYCTCTTCTCCATCGGTCTTGTTTTCTAATTTTGTGCTAATCAGCGTTTATTGTCTCAAGTGACAGGATCTTTATGCATCCTTGGGGATAATGATCTGTGGTGCTCTCGAGCTGTCATTTTGATGAGAGATTGACTGGGTTGAATAAACAGGTCAATCCTAACATAAAGATTATCATTGAGAATCAGCTGTCAGAGGCCCTGCTTAATTTATTCTGACCTCATATCACAGAAAGCAACACGAATCCTTCTCGAAATACCAGGATAGCTCTGGCCCGGTTCCAGCAATGACAAAGATATTTTGATCAATGGCTGTGCAGGTTCCTTTTGCAATGAAATTAGGCGTGGTATGTCTTCACCAGAGCCCAACAAATCATTGCATGCTGCTTGTTCGTCTCAATCTCCTCTCTGTGGAACACTATCCAGCAGATTGGATTCACAGTGCAGCAGGGCTSGTGGCAGATTCCACCGGATTTCACACCAAAATCTTCACTGCTCCTTTTCCCACGGTTCTCTGCTCCTCATGTTTTGCTTCCCCTGTGATGTTTGACCATGAGGTCTCATAAAACACAGGAGTAAAATGAAATGACCATATCTCCCAAACTCTGCATTTCATACCATCTTTCACTTTCAAGAAACCCTTAACCTGTAGGAAAATGGATCCATTTGCCTTGGGGTTTTTTCAGAACTAATACGATTTTCCTACATTTCTTAGGTGTTTACTGGGGGAAGAGATCAGTAAGAGAGGTACAAATTTCCCGAAACACTCTGAGCAAACYGATGTCTCCACTCCTCACAGGACACCAGGAAAACCTCAGGCAGTCCACGAGTGCAACACCATTAAAATGGAGACCTTTTCCAGGAGAATTCCACCTGGGCAGCTTTAAGCTTTTCTCCCCAGCYGTGTGTTGGGATGGATGTCTATCAGGTGGCAGGAACATCAGATTGAAGTGAGGAAGACCTGGGAATTAAATCTGGGAGAGGGCAGATGTAAACACGCTGTGTCTGGGAGCAGACATCAGCCTCCAAACATCTGGGGGTGGAGGAACATTTCTGTGGAATAATCTTTTGGTGTAAGATTTCCCTGTGACTGCCTCTAGTACTGGGCTGCTCCTGCTTTCCTCTGAAGCAGAGTGAGTTGCCGTGATAATGAGGGGTTGGATGCTCCATGGACTGGTGTTATTTCTATGGAATCATGGAGTGTCTTCCGTGTGAGACATCAGAAARGACACACAAAGACAGCACCGAGTGGCTGCAAGGAAGGGGAGTAGGGAGGACGAGTCCTCAGCCTGCTGATTAAGGGATTTCTCGTGAAGGGATGATTCAGGATTCACAAGAATTGACTTAAAGGCTGACTTCGAGTGTCTGGAAATTAAACCAAACCAGGCATCAGGGTTATAGATCCTTGTCCACTTGGCTTGTGCCTGTCCATCCCATCCAACAGGAGACCTCCCAGCTCCAGCAGCGCCTTCCCTCTGGTCCGTGTCCAGCAGGGATTGCTCCGGGTCCATCCCTGGTGGTTCCCCAGAGGAAAGCAAAGCCCAGGACTGTGTGAAGCCAGGCAGCCCGCRGGGGCAGAGGGGGAAGGGAAGTGAAAGAACATTTAAAATAAACAAATACACATCCCGGGAAAAGCTCTTCCCGAGAATCTGTAGAGAACTGCCTGCGATCAGTTAATCAGCGTAATTGTTTCTAATGAGGTTCCAGAGGCACCTCGCAAACGTCGCCAGCTCTGCAGAGAGGTGGGCAGGGGTCTGGGGGCGCAGAGAGGAAAACCCTTGCAGTGGTGCATTAATGACAATCATAACTCTCTGCACAGCCAGGGAGGCTTCTGCTCTAATTAGAACCATTCTCGCCGAAATGGGAGGCGACATGATTTGTGAAAAAGACACCCTCAGCATGTAATTTTCTATGTAACAAATCTAGAGAGATGGATGCTCTTTGATCTCGATTCTCCTGTTATTGCTGTTCACACTGGGAAGGGCTCTTTAATGAAACAATCTCGAGGTAATTTACCGCCTTTGAAGTCCTGAAATGTGCTGCCAACAAAATTTCTGGTTTAGTGGAGGCTGCTGCGGCAGTCACTCAGGGTTGCTTAATGGAGCACCAAAACTGGAACATCAAGACATCAAAGGTGAAGGTGCCATGTGATTAATAAACTAAGCTATTCATTTGTTTCTGCCTCAGAGGCAATCTGACAATTTATTGTCACCAGCTAATTTGCACTTTGTGAGTACTTGCTCTTGCTCGTTATGCTGCTATAGAACAAGATAAGTGATGTTTACACGGAGAGGGGAGGAGAACAGACCCTGTCTGAATCTGGGGGAAGAGGAGGGAAAGGAAAGGTATTTTCCAAAATGACTGTGGAAGCAACCCAGACCGTGGAATTTTATAGAGGGGAAGCTGGACCGAGGGGAGACTCATTCCTGCGTTATTCCCTCCCCTCCCCCTGCTGCCTTTGACCGTCTCCTTGTTTACATGCAGTTGCCAGGAAGCAAATCCCAATTAAAAGTGGATTACAAGGCAATGAAACAGCATTGTTRTGAGGGAAGAGTTACACCAATCCATTTCTTTCTAATTCGATGTCTAATCCAGGGGTTTCAGTGATACTGGCATGGGGAAGGTGGGTCTGCAAATCTCTGCTGAYGTCTGTGGTGGAAGCCAAGCCTGGTTTTTGAGGAGAGGTCTTTCCTCTTGGAAATGCCCAGGCAGGACCTCCACCCCAGCAGGACCTCCTTGCCTTGGGAAAGCCTGAAGTGAAACGAAACAGCCCAAAAAAAAGAGAGGAAAAGGTTCTTTCACAGAGAAAGTAAAAGCTTAGTTCAGATAATGAGCGCTGATCACCTTTGTGACCAAGTGAAAACAAAATATTTGTCTAAGAATTCCGGGAATGTAATTGGGATGTGGAGTSTGATAATGCTGCCTGCAACAAGGAGGAGTTTGGGGGAATCCAAAACACGAAGAGTGGGGAGAAATAGAGCCAATACCTCCCAGATTAGATCTGCAGATGAACTCTGCCTCCCTGCTCCTGAAAGATGCCCTTTCCATGGCTCTGCCAGGCAGGAAGGGCAGCTGGATGCTGATCTGCCTTGCTCCAGGGCAGAGGAGCAAGGGGCATCCTGTGGAAGATGYTCAGCCTCCCTATCTGGCCTCAGATATCGGAGCCTTCCAAAACCTCAGCCTGTGGGGAGGTCACACACGAGGAATTGGGTTTGATGTGTGTCAGTTGGCTAATGAATTATATTAAGACACCTCCATGAAATTGATATCCAGCTTCAGGTTTTCAGCCTTCTCCCAAGAATTGGAATGGGTGGATCCGAATCCAGTTTTGACGTTTTCAAGATGGATACGGAAATCTCAGCTCAGAAGAGCCCAAGTTCTGATCGTGTTGGGTTTTTTCATTTGGGTTTTTTGTGGTGGGGTTTTTTTGGAACATTTTGTGGCTRTTTGATCCACAATCACACATCTCCCTCCCTGGCAGCTTGTCCAGAAAGACACCACAGGATATTTGTAGGGTGTATGGGCTGCACGGCGCTGTGTCCGCAGGGACATTGCCCAAGGCTCGCACCCGGGTCAGGAGATACCCCATAGCCCTCCAACACAAACCAGAACGCTGGAAAAACTTCCACCTCGGCCTGCCCCGGCATCCAGGGATGTCCTGCCCCGCCCAGGGCTGCAGCAGGAGCAGCCAGACAAACTGGTTACGCTGGCGGGGCGAGGTGGTCCCGAACCCACGGCAGAAATTCCCGTGCCAAACCAGTTTATGGGGAGCTCTCCGTGTGCCGGGCGAGGATGTCACAACCACCACGCTCTGTGTGGGCACAGCAAATATTTATAGCCAACCTTTTGGTGAACTGGCTGCAAACTGGGTTCACATGGAGAGGCAGGCACGGCCTTTGGGGCTGTTTTGGGGCCTCAGAGGGAGGCTGGAAATAGGAGCCTCTCTGAGAGCACATCGCCCTTCGGTGCTGGGGAGCAGGGAGGAGTTCAGAGCTATGTAAAACTAAGGAGCGGTAATTAAAAAACCAAACTGGAGAGCTGCTATCAAACCTGTGGAAGGAATTGTTTCATGAGCTGTTGAGGCTGGAGGCAGTAATTTGGCTCTCGTTTATGAACCCCTGACCATCTACCCTCTCAAAATTTTCCTG
Source organism: Amblyornis subalaris (assembly GCA_018881555.1). Classification (NCBI taxonomy): domain Eukaryota; kingdom Metazoa; phylum Chordata; class Aves; order Passeriformes; family Ptilonorhynchidae; genus Amblyornis; species Amblyornis subalaris. The sequence continues at coordinate 1,395,076 of JACAXG010000013.1, forward strand.
TGCAGAGAATCAAATGAACCACAGACTCCAGCGCAGCAGTAAAGAGTGATTGTATTTTTCTTTTTTTTTTTTTTTTTTTTTTTTTTTTTTTTTTTTTTTTGAAGAGGGAAAAGGAGTCTCATCTCTTTGCTCTATGGGGGTTAAAATGCAGCATCCTGGCTCCTGTCACAGAGAAGCACGATAAGACTTCAAAGAGTACAGTGCAGGGCAGATACAGGCAGGCAGCAAGAACCAGGGCTAATAAGAAGCTTGTAAAAAACACAAAAACAAAACAGCCCCCCAAACAGAAAAGAAACCTTAATGAGATCATACGTGATACAATCACTGTCCATCTTAAATAACCCCTTTTTATTAGCGGGTTTAGAGGACCCCAGACAGCAGCAAAATATTATCTGAGGTCCATAGCCATGGGCATGGAGCAAGGAAAGTGAATTTGAAGACCTCGCTACATCTGGAGTTTATCAGCTCTTTTCCTGGCTAGTATTACAGTAAACAATTATCTGGAGATCAGGAGACAGCAGGGACTTTAAAGACCCAAATTACAGAGAAAGGGAGAGAGAGAAGGAGAATACAAGAGATAAAAAGGAGCCCATGCATCTTATCGTGCTAATGAAATCAGCCTGACAATCACTGCAGGCTGCGGGGGTATTACAGGGTCTGGCACTAAACCAGCAGCTCCAGCTCAGGCTCCTGTGGCAGGCGAAAAATGGACACGAAAGAGAGGAAAAATGGAGCACTAGGGCAAGGCAAGTGATTTACAGGCAGTGCTCAGGCCGGTTTGAAACCCTCCTCGAGTGTCAGGACGACAACACATTCAAATATTTCCATGGGCATTCCGAGGGACTGGGGGTGCTCTGCAGCACGGAAAAACCCGGAGAGCCCTGARAGGCAGTTAATGGGGAAATGAGGAAATAAGGAAACTAATGGGGAAATAAGGAAATTAATGGGGAAATAAGCTCTTGTGCTGTTTGTGCTGAGGAGCCATCACCTGCTGCAAGGGCTGGAATAATCCCGCTCGTTCTGGGGATGAATCTGGGCAATTCCCACTGTTTCCAGCCACGACGCCTTCCCTCAAGCGCTCCTGGCTGGCTGCAAGTGGCACTTCCAGCAAGTGGAAGGAGCAYGAGCAATGTTCGGTCCCAAAAAGCTGTTTGCCAGAATTATAGGAGGTAAAATGAGCACGTTCCTCAGTGGAACAGCTGAAGTTTTAAAAGTTAAGGTGTTCTTTGTTTTTATAAGGGCCTGGTGGATACATTACTTCTCCAGAAAATTCCCTTTTTTCCCCTTTATCCATGTCCTTTCTGTGTCTTGCAAATAGAAACAACCAAAYCACCACAGCCAAATAATTCTACAACTGGAAAAAGATAAAGGGCAAATGGGCTTTGGAGTTGGGACTGAGATACTGGAATATTGTGCTTAGCAATCCTTCTGGGTCACTAGAATGGTATTAACCCAGTTCTACATTGCACAGAGAGGTCCAGGTTCTGAGAAAAAAAAATATTGGCAGGAGATCCTCGTGTTCAGAGTCAAATCTCCTCCAGCAGAACAAGGTTCTCCATGGCTCCTCAGAGCTACAACCATTAAAACAAATGTACCTGGAGAAAATCTTCCCACCACAACAGCATCCTGATAGGAGCTGTTCTCTGTGACCCACCACGGGATCAAAGCAGCCAATGTGGTCAGATCCTATGTTACAGACAAGAAAAATAGAATAAAAACTTGAAACATTTATGATTAAAAACTCTACTTCTTTCTATTTGACAGCAAAATCAGTGTCGCGTCTGGGTCGAGCGRAGTTGTGAGAAATCTCATGTGAAAACTGCACCTAAAAATATGAGGTAGAGTCAGAAGTGAACGTTTCCTCTGAGGTTTGCCTGAGATGGAGTCAAAACCCAACAAAATGTGAAGGGTCTGAGTGATAAATTCTGTCACCTTTCACTGGCAGCTGCAGATTTGTACCTGTGAGACCCAATGCAGTTTATAAACAATTCGAGTCAAACCAGGCAAAGCAAAGGCATTAATTACTTGTTGGTGTGGAGAGACCAGAAAGGAATCCTTCCCAGGTTCTCCTTCCCAGGTTCTCCTTCCCCCAGATGGGGGCTGGAGAACCATGCAGGAAGCAGAACAATCCAGTACAATTTATTAGCCAAATGTTCACTTGGAATCCGAGGGTTATTTGTTCCTCTCGTCTCTGTTTCTGGAGGAGCTGGGTCCTGATGCCCTTGGGAAGAGAGCAAAGGCTGATTTCTSCCCCTCCATGAACCTCCACATCCCACTGAGGGCAGGGCAGTGCCCAGAGGTGTCCCTTGGGGTTGGGACAATTTTCTGAAGATGCTCGAGCCTGTTTGGCCCATCCTGCTGACAAATCCCAGGCCGGCTGGGCTGCTCTGAGCAGCTCTGCCCGTGCTTTTCCATTGATCTTCGGCCTGGATGTGGAGTTCTGGATTTGTTTGTGTCACAGGGAGATGTCATCTTGATCTCTCTAATAGGTTTTCAAAGGGCAACGTTTTGTTTGAAGGGAAAGGGGAAGGAAAAAAGCAAGTGACAGCGCTAAATTAGAGTTGCCCAAGATGTTTATATTTGCACTTCAGATTAGCAGCAGGATGTGTTTCAGTTCCCATTCCTTCCAATAAAAACTTCTTTTTACGTTTGGCTATTGTTAGAACCTACTGTTTAAAAATAAATAACAACACATTAGGGCTTCCTAAAGGGCCCAAATTATCTAAAGGACCAAGGGTTAGATGATGTCATTTATATTTCTGTCTAACCTGTATAAGTCAAAATGGTTTAAAACACAGTGGAGGAAGAATTTATCTTTTGCTGAGGGTCATGAGCCTGGATAAAGAGTGATGAAATATGTAACAGCTCTCTTCCCTACGTGGGAAAAAAGGGAGACCAAGAGGACAGAGCTGGGCATGGCAGTGACACAGGAGAGGAGAAAGTAGGTGGGATGGAGGCTCCTGGAACACGTTTGCTTTGGAGCAGGTTGGTTTGGCTGGGGTGGCCCCAGCTGCTCAGTCAAACATGCTGGACCAGCTCCTCACTCCCAGTGACTGAAGAGGAGTCTAAATTCCTTCATTCCATCGGGACTGTGCCTATTTATAGCCCTGGAGGGCTGCAYCCAGTGCAGTGATGTCGGAGGAGCATTAGACAGATGTGCCATGAAGTTCATTTTCTAGACTTGCTTTTTAAGTGCTGAATTGAAGTCATAAATGCTGATAAATTGTAGTAAACAAGGCTTGCCTTGTCCTACATGGCAGCTAAAAATAGCTTTGTACATTAGACAGCACTTGATGGAGTTGTTTACTCAGCAGGTCAGGTCTCCAGAAACAAAACTCCTATTGCAAATATTCTCCCCCTCTCCGTACAATAAGGTTTACATCTCTCTGCCTCTGTGTTTTTTTCCTGAGGCGGTGCCAGTGCAGCTTTCCAGATTTCCCAGGCAGATACCTCATCTTGTGATGCAGCCCCTGGTCGTGGATGTCACATCTCGCTCTGACACGACACCTCTCCAAGGAGATGCTTCACGTGGGGTGGGCAGTGCTGAAGGGACTGTGCTTCCTCAGCAATCAGATTTAAATAAAACAGCCTAAAAATACCTTTATGGTGTCCTCTCCGAATTTCCTGCTAGCCACAGGCTACCTGAGGGGTGAGGGGCTTGTCTTTCCTCGTSACTCAGGTCTTCAGCTGCTCTGCAGAGGGACAGAAGGGCAGGATGGGCAGAGCCAGGCTGGCACATCCAGAAACAAGGACACAGCAGCTCTCATTGCTCCTTTCCGTGAGCAACATTCCCCCAGCTGGGTACAAAGCCCACTGAAGCTTGGTTTTTTTAATTGATTACATCTAAGTTTGGATTGCTTTTCCCTAGTGGACTTCCCCTGGGAACAATCCAGGCCGGATCAGCTGTGTTTGTGTGTTAAAAGCATGGTAGAGCTGAAGGCACTTTTGTTTAAAAGAGGTAGAAGACCAAAGTTTGATCATTTATAGTTGTTAAAACTTCCATGACCGTTTCCTCAGGATTAACAGAAGCCCTGGAGGAGGAAGAGCAGGAGAGTTTGACATTTTCATCAGAATTGAGTTGCATTCTGCCTGTCCTGGTCGCCCTGGCTGTGATTCTGCCATGCTTCCATTCCTGAAATGGGGTCATGCGTTGCACCCCAGAAGGGATTGTATTCCAGAGAACGGCAAAGTGATCCCTCTGCACTGCCTGCACTCATGAGCTCTGGGAACAACTACTCCAAATCAAGAAGAGATTCTGCAAAAGCAGAATATAGACCTTGATCTGTGGGATGTCACGAAAAGCCTGATGTAAAAATGTCTCAAAGGCAGGGTATGGACTTCTCAGGTATTGGTGGCAAACCAGAGGAATTCTCTAAAGCAGAATGAAGCAAAATTTCAGCACTCTGAAGGGATGGATGTAAGGATGGATGGATGGATGGATGGATGGACACAGAATCGCTCCACAGAACCAGCGGGAAGGCAGGTGCAGGAGGGAAACTCTGCAATTGGAATTGTTTGGAAAACGCGGATTTTACAGCATGCAAAGACAGGAGAGAGATGAAAAAGGAGAGGGGAATTCACATCAGCAGAGGGCAGGAATCGTTTCAAGCCTCATTAAGGAGTTTGCAGAACTGAAATTCTGTCTGGTCAGGATGGCAGGGCCGGGGGTGGCTCCTCAAAGGAAAAGGTTCTTTCTTGTGTAGAAAATGAGCCCTTGGCTGGAGCTCTGACTCACACGAAGCCAAACACAACAACCTGGAGCAGTCGCCCCTTTCTGCCTGGGAATAGGAATGGGGGCCCCGGCCTGAGCTGGGATGAGGGAGGGATGAATCCAGGGGGACAATTCCATCTCTGCCCTCTGCTTTGTGGGGGTGCAGGGCTGCAGAAGGGCAGGCCAGGAGAAATCCCCTCTCTTTTCCAATCAGATACTATATCAAAGCTCCAACACACAGCCAAAGGGATCCTTTTTTAGGGCTAATGATGGTCAAATCTCAACATGTTTGCAGTGTCAGCTCGACTTGAAAGGATCCTGCCAGCACTCAGAGACTTCAAACACAGGAAAAACTGCCATATTCCTTGAGGTCTCCCATCCTTCCCTTTACTGGGATTTTCTTTCTCCAAACACCAAATCTGAGGGCCCTGACCTCAAAAAACACCTCACCAGGCAAGGATCTTCTCTTGCCAACTGGATTCAGAACTCAACCCTCCCCAACCCTAAAGGAAACTTTCAGCTTGTGTACTCCAGCTTCATTTATTTTCAAGGTTATTTTCACTGCTGCTGAAGCTCAGGGGAGTTCTGTGCGTTATTTACTTATCTTTGATCCATTTCTCCCAAGTCTGTCATTCTTTTTCTCTCTGTTTTCAGCCTAAATTGTTTTACATCTCTCATTTTCTTAGTCAAGTATTTTGGTTTTGTTTTTCCTCTTTGCTCAGTGTTGGGGGGGGGAACTTCAAATTTAAAATGTGTAATTATTTGGTTTAGTAACATTAAGGAAAATGAGGAATGAAAGAGGGTTTGTATATTCAAAAGTTTTCTTTCTCTCTCTYATAAATTGCTTTTTTTTACCTCGAGGCCAGTTGCTTAAATCACAAGGACTCCCAATGCCAAAACAACAACAACAAAAAAAGAGCCTGGTGCAAGGCAAAGCACAGTTAAATGGTCAGAAAAAAGAATAATGATTTTCCTGGTTTTTTAGTTGCCAGCAGGGGAAAAACCTCTTCTTTACATCTCATTTGAACTGCAGAAGCTGCTCAGCTCCTGCTAAATGAACAGTTCAGCTTAATTGCTGGCGAGGAACACTTGAAAGAAGGAAGTTTGGTCAAGTCATTTGTTCCTTTTGCATCTTTATCTTCAGTCTGCCATGGGTTTAACCTTTGCTCCCGGTCCCCGTGGCAGTCAGGTTCAGCTTTCATCTCAGAAAGGGAAAGTATCAGTTCAGGGTTATTTTAAGAGGAATAAAATCTCAGCTCTCTAGAGGTGAACGCTGGGCTCTTGCAGGGATGGTGGCAGAAGATGAAGGGAAGAGGTTTTCCCGGGGAATTTCTCYCAGGGAAGGGACCTTGGAGTGCTTTAAGGTGCCTCTATTTTATCTTGAGGAATCTCACCGGGCTTGCAAAGCTTTGTAGAGTTGCTTCTTATTTATTCATTTCTCTATCTGAAGGCAGAAAATGCTGTTMTGAAACTTCAGGGGCTCTAAAGGTAGAAGAAAATTCTTGAGTTGGATCCTCTTACCTAAATTCAGACACTTAAATCGAGAGCCCACTTGCTCCTGGCTTACCTTTATAGCCAAGGGAGAGACAAAGATGCTCCAGAGGGAATTCGGGCACGTTGACATCCTGCCTTTCATCTCTTTAATCCTTTTTTTTTGTCCCTGGCCGAGTCCAGCCTGCCCAGCTGCACCCATTTCCTTGGATTTCTCGACATCTCCTTKTCCATCACATGGGACCATTCACCTGGCCCCGAAGGTGAAATCCCAGCCAGATCCACTGCTGCACAAAGCAAAAGCACCTTTAGCCAGGGGGAACTCATTGCCACGAGGTCTTCCTGAGGCCAGAAACTTAGGAGGATTCCAAAAGGGTATCAGATGTTTGTATCAGGAGCGAGAATAGCCAGGTATAATAATCAAGATTAAAAAAATAAATAACACTTTGGAGGGAGCTATAAACGCAACATTCTTYGGGGTTTATGTGATCTTCTGACTAATAAGGGTTTGGAGTAAGTTTTGTCCAGTGGAAATTCTCTGGGATTTATGTTTTAGCTCACTTCTGGGCACTTCTGAAATCCCACCCCCTGGGTCTGCCGGGCTTCTGATTGATCCAGGATGACATTTGCTGTAAGCACATGTTCCTAATCATCAAACAATGCACAGATTTGTTTAAAAAATAGTGGGAAAAAAAAGGCCCTGGATAATTCGGGAAAACAAACAAGCAAGAAAAGAAAACTTTTCCCAGTAAATAGCCACAAATAATTTGCTCAGCAGGATTCCCTTCCTCAGTTCTTATGCTTTGCATTGCCTGGTCCCATTGCCTTCCTGCCTTCATAAAGAAAAACCYTGGCCCTGTCTCTCCTCCTGCTTTGTTTGGGTTTTTTTCAAGTGGCATCAATAACATCACAGATGCCTTGGATTCTGGAGTGGTGGTGATGGGCATACCTGGAAGAACTTCCATTCCACRGAACACAGAATTCACAGCTAATTATTCTACAGGAAACTTGGACCATATTTCTTCAAATCTCCAATTAGGAGCGTGGTCTAATTAGGGATGCAGCTCATTACGTGCGCTTTTAATGACTGTTGTACTCCGAGGAAGTACAAAGCTTAGTCCTTAATACCTGTCATCTGGGGAGAAACCTTGGAGCACAGATACTCATCAGGGCATCGTGGCCATCCTCCAATTCCTCATGGAAATGAAGGTGAGTCCCTTCAAACACACGTTTTCCATGCAGGAGGGATGGTAGGGAAGCGGTGCCCTCCAGCAGGGCGGGCACAAAGACAGGGCTTGAGCCCAGCCAGGATTAAAGGATGCAGAGGCTGTAAAAAGGAGGTGATGCTAAGCAGTGCATGCACTCAGAGCACCCCGAGCCTCTCCTCACCTCGTGTAAATAGATGAGGTCACAGGGAGTTAGAAAGGGAGAAGTCTCAGAAGTCTGAGCAGTTCCTTTGTGTGCAGTTTTTCCTCTGTGCTGGAGAGATCACAGCCCAACACACCTCGTATAAAGGTCACCCCGTTCCACGCCCTGCACCGGGGGGTGACAATTACAGCATCCCCGGCAGCTTCTAGTCATTGCAAAATAATTGTTGTAAATTTTTATAGAAGCCTTTTGTGGGCTTCCCCCCCTTCCCCCCCCCCTACTCCTCCTTGCTCCGTGCAGCTGAGTCATGGAGCTGGAAGAGGCTGAGGAAACTCCTTGGGCTGAGCACCCGGAGCTGCTCTGGTGTCGCTGAAACCACGACACTGGAACTTCTGTTCTGTCCCTGTGGCTGCRTGTCATTCCCCGAGCCTGGAAATGAGCAAAGAGCAGCAGCAAGTGGGACATAAAACGAACACAGAGGCTYTTATTGTCCTGCCTTTGATCATCTCAATCAAGTTTTATAGCTGCCAACACTGGAGAACAGTCACCATCCATGCCACGCTTCTTCCAAGCGCCAGAAATGATCCCAAAGAAATCATTCACTCCGGGGTTGGGCCTTCAGAGATGACGAGGGGCCCACATATCAACAGGATTGCATCAATTTGGGCCTTATGCACTTTCCCCAGCCATGCAGGAGAGAAGGATTTACAGAACTGTGTGTCCTTCTCTGCTGTCTTCTCCCTGTCCCACCCCACGGAACAGCAGCATCCAGATTTCGTTCCTTCRCACGCTGGTGTGACTCTTCCAGATCGAGTTGGTGCCTAAATGGTAGGAAAATCATCTGGGATGTCTTGCTTGCCTATGGACTGAGAGGATTTCAGTCTGTTACCTTCATCCTTTGATTTTGGAGGGAGAGAGATGTGTTAGTGATGTCATGGAATTTATTTTAGTGGTTCAGTGCTGTTGCGCAGCAGCAGGACAGGACATTTCTGCCTTTCTAACACAACATTTAATCACTCCTTTGCCTCTGCTGGGCTCTCTCACCCCTTGGGCTGCTCCTGATGGTGAAAACTGAGGGCCAAAATCCTCCATGGATTCGTAGGCACATGGGACAACCATTCCTGGTTGAGCTCYCTGTTGTTTCCAGACATCCAAAGTGCTGCACATCAGGGAGCTGTGGGGCTGCTACAAAGAAAGAGACTTTTACAAATCCCAAAAATTACTCCAAGCTCCCCAGCATGAGTTCCTGGAGGTTGTAAGGAGGCCTGGATTCCCACTGGAACACCCACTGCAGCACTGAGACCCCTGGAAAGGCTGCTTTGCCGCAGCATCGCCTCTCCTGGCCTCAGCTCAAATCGTGGAAAGGGAGAATTTCTGCTCAGGGAAGCAGAACTTGTACTACAAATCACATCCCAGGCCCTGTTTTTCTCAGAGAACATGCCCAACTGAACAGCAGTGGAATGAATCTCTGATTCCTCTCCGGGCCTGGCCACCCACCCACTCAGCTGGATGAATCTGTTCYCTCCCGGCAGCCACAAGGGGAATCAGGGGGTAAAATGTGAGAATGTTCCTCAGTGAAGATGTTGTTTTCTTCTCCTCCTGTCCCATTCCCTTCTCCAGGCTGCATATGGGCAACACAGGCCATTGCTGATAACATCCAGCCAGAAGTCTGAATATCTTTATAAGGATTGCTTTGTTTATTGAAGGTTTTAACCACAGGCTTGGCCTTGCTCATGGCTTCCCCCATCCCATGTTGGAAAGCATCCTATGGAGGCAAAGAATTAAAAGCTCATATGTCCTCTGTTTTATCCTGGTTTGATTTATGGCGCACGCTGGTTCCATCCTCTGTGTGCGACCTGTTAAATCACCCTGAGGAGGTGTCACGGCAATACCTGATGGGAGCCTGATGGTGAAGCATTTGTTTAAAAACCTGCTGAGGGCAGCCCTCCTGGGACTGGAGATTGGCAGGTGGGGAGATGATAGTTTGATCTTCATTATCTTCTTTTAATTAAATAAAACCAAAGGCGCTGTGGGCAGCAAGCAGGCACCTTTTAAATGCTACACTGCAATAAACACGTACRGTCCAATAAATTCTCTCCGATGCTTTCCATGCCCAGTAGGAGCTTGGGATAACGTCCCACAAACCAGTTGGAACCACTCTGGCGAGCTTTGAAGTGCATTGGATAGGGCCTTGTCTATCACTGCCCATCACTGCCTTTATGGTGTTTGTCATTCCTTCTGCTGGCAGAACGTGACTGCTTTCCCTGCACCCAGGAGCCCTGGGGATCTGGAAAAGCAGCCTGCATTCGCTCTGCATCCATGGCCATCCTGATTTCTCGTGCTGGACACACAATTTATTCAGTTTTAAACATGATTTTTTTCAATGCGTTGCCCTTTCTCGGTTTTCTTTCCTCAATGCACTGAATGTGGATCATACTGTGGAACAGGAAGTGTTCAATAATCAGAGCAAAGGGGAGGAGAGAGAGGCAGCAACCCTGATAATACAAAATAGATGTAAATTAGGCTGGAAGAAATGCTTTGTTTAATATATTGGCCTTTGATGACTGAAGTCGAGGCACCGAGTGAGTCATAAATGCAATGAGAAGTGAGGGAGCAGGTTTGGGTTCGAAGTGTGGCAAACTTAAGGCCTCATCCTAATAATCCAGCAGTGGAAGGTGAAGGGGAGAGCCAGACCCAGACTCCTGGAACCTGAACACCCTCAGATGTTGCCCTGTCCCACTGTCCCGTGGCTTTACAGGGGTTGGAGCAGAAAACCCAAACCCTGAGCCTCACCCCGGTGTGAGGAAYCCAAACTCTTCCTACACTTTATTCCCCTTCTTTAGCACAGAAGAGCTATAAATAACCCCATTTACATGGCTGGGACTTGGATTTAATTTTCCTCCTTTTCCCTGTAGCTCTTGAAGAGAGGGACTGGATAATTTTATGATCTCTGAACACTTGTCTTGCTGTTCAGGCCTGGGCAGTTGGAAAGGCAGAGCTTTCCTGGTGTAATGTGGTATTTCCCTGGGGAAAGAGGAAGCTGTGTCTCCCCTTTGATGGAATATTKTTCGTTTTGTTTGCGCTTCTTACAGGAGAACTGGGACCTGATCCTTATTTCTCTTAGATTTGATTTCTCTGGTGCTGCCTGTGATGCTTTTATCATGAAATGTGATCTATCTCTCAAAACAGACCTGCTGATTGGAGCTGACAGTTGCACAAAGGAGGTTCAAGTTCTCCCAGGGATGAGAGAAAAGAAGAACAGGAATTTCATAAAAAAAAAAAATAAAATAAATATGGCAAAAGGGAGTTTGAAACCATAATTTATATGTGTCCAGGGGGGCTCAGGGATTATTTTTAAGACAAATAATGAATTTTGATTTGTGCCAAGAGTGGCTCGATGCGTTGGGCGGACAAGGTGACACTTTGTGCCACGTCACCATTCTACATGAACACAAATTATGTTAGAAATGCTCACTGATCATGGAATCCAYCAGTGCCACCAGGCTGGGACAGCCCCATTGTCACCAGAGGGACAGGGACAAAAGAGCCAAGAGCAGCCAGGGAGAGAATCCCTTGGATGCTCCTGCTGTGTTACACCTCGGTCCTCGGTGCCATCCAGGGAACCCCCCAGGCCTTCCTGCACCCTCCCTGRTGACACAAGGATCTTTCCTCGCTTCCAGCAGGAGTGGGCCTTGATCCCATTCCCACAAAAGGCAGTTGGATGTTCTGGGTGGACTGCTGGTCTGAACCGGCGAGTCAAATCCCACGTTAACTTAAAAAACATTAAAATGATAACTTCATCWCGAGTTACTTTCCTATTCATCTATAGAATTTCTCAATTATGTATGACTAATTTTGCACAAAGTCATTATTTGGAGCAATTTGTCTAAGTATGAGAGGCAACACCTTCAACCTTCCTGGATGGTGGGTGGGGAAAATGTCATAATCAGTTCTGCTTTGGCATGAGTTATTAAGCGGTCACAGGAGTTCAAAGGAGAGAAATAATGAACAGGTAAGTCATTACATGCAAAAATTCTTCTTCTATATTATCAAAATACAAATTAATTACAGATAAGATCAGATGAATTTTCTTTAATGTCAGTTTTTTCCCAGAGATGGTAATGAAAGCGTAGAGCATGTGGGAGGAGAGGAGTGGAGATGTATGGAAGGGATGTTTTATTAATGTTGGCTCGATTTCACTGGGAAGACGTTGCCTGTGAAAGCAGTACAGGAATCAGGAAAGGCTCTGGGACATGCAAATAAAATCATTTTTATTGCACTTAGTGTGCTAACTCATGCATGATCTCATTCAGACTCTCAAAGCAATCATAAAACTATCTCCATGCAACAATTACTCCATCAGCCCCTGCAATCAGCAGGTAGGGCAGCTGGCAGCCCTTGCCACAGGAGCCTCCTGAATTCATTAACTCGTGGTCGGGAGACCTCGACGAGGCTTCCAGCCCTCGTTTTGGAGGGTTCAACCACCACTGAGTGACCGTGGGACTCCTCAGAGCCCAAAAAAACAACAGAGCCCCCCYCCCTCCCCTCCCCCCTTCCCATGCAATACTAATATTCACATGACAACAAACATTTTCAAAATAATAGTCCTATATACTTAAGACTAATCAGAGCGGGCGCCATCCAACTTGCAAAGGTAGCAATTTTCCTTCATTAAAGGCAAATCAGGAGAGAGAACTTCAGGATTCCTTAGGGCTAATTACAAGGTGTTAATAATAACAATATAATGGCAGCAATTTTCTAGCTTTGCCCGAACCTATAATCCGCCCTGAGTGCCTTATAGGATTGTCTCTGAGTTTATATAAAGCCAAGTGCTAGCCCAGAAATGCTTGAAGTAATTGAATTTTTACATCATGTCTCTCTGCAGCCTGTTTGCTGTAATTGCCAGTGGAGGAGCCTTTTCGTTGGGGGAGAGGACAAGTAGCAGCACGACAGCTCGGAACAGCCCTCTCCCATCTTCCCGGGGCACACTTCGTGCAGCAGAACACAGAAATCCCAGCTCCGACACCCCAAGCTCCAGCCCAGAGGGATCACAGCCCCGCTGCCCCGGCGGAAGGGAGGGAGGCCACCGGAGACAAACAACAAACACACAAACGTACAAATTATTTTCACATCCACCTCCTAATTGCTCGCTAAAAAAAAAACCCTCTAGGAGTCCAGGATCAAATGGGACACGTTGCTGGAGCGGGGATGAGTCACTTGTCAAAAATTCCCAGCCTCAACGGCGAATCAGCAGCGCTGGCCCGGCGAGGCGTCCTGGGAACACAGCCTGGAACGGTTGGGCAGCTTCTCCAGGGAGAATCCAGAGAGGTTCTGGCATGGGGAGGGGTTTCRGGATCTGGTCATGAGCCTGAAAGTCTCACCCACACCAAGGTGGGAAGGAGAGACAGCTCAACACAAGCACAAAGCAGAAATTYGAGGTGAGAATGAACCCCTTGGCAGATTTGCAAAAGGTCTCAGCCTCTTGGGGATCGCTCACCTTGACGAGGGAACGACACAGGGCAGTGGAATTTGGAGAAAATTGGGTTTAGTCATGAGCTGGAGACATCAGAGCCTCTGTTCTAAAGGGGGAAAATAATAATAATAATAATAATAATAATCTATTTGTCTTGTTTTTTTAACCAGAGAAAAAGTGTTTACCTACAGCGTGTCAAATTTTAGCCTGCAGCAAAATGATTTATGGACAAATTCGAAGCTTCTTCCCAGCTGACAAGTTAATTCTCACTGGGAAAAAAAAATAAAAAGGAATTATGACAACGCTGAAGAATGTTATACATGGTACCTACTCTAATTGAATAAAAGACACCTTACAGAGCTACAGTGCAAGCCCTTCTTCATTTCAAAGCCACTCACAGGCTGAGAAACTTCAAAAAATTTGGTATTACAAATAGTGGAGTCAAGTTTCTGCGAGCTGAGMAGCTTATCCACTTCAGACCCTCCAAACTTAACTGTGAAATCTCATACAAACAGTTTTGTCTAGAAAATTTCTGGGACTTCTCAGATGACAAATAGTGTTTGGTTTTCAGGTGAAAACTGAAAGAAATGAGAAAARAGGCAAATTGAGTAGCCAGAGTCACCCATTATAGAGGTTTTTTGCCCCACAAAAGCAGGGAGGGAGGGAGACATGAAGAAAAACAAGGGAGGTGAGTAGGAAATATCTTAATTTTTCCTCTTCCTAGCCTCACCTCACTTTGGAAAGGGGGGAAAACAGCCATGAGGAATGAAGTGTAGAGCTGGAGTCGAGTCGAATGAGTTCAAGTGGTGGCTCTTTGTGTATCTCAGAAGATAACCCTGAGAGAAACAAGCAGCTCCTCTTTCCTGTGCTGTGTCTGCCTCCTCCTTTCAAAAGCCCCAGCAGCACTCACTCAAGAGTACTGCAGACTTTGATGTCGAGAGATGAAAAGCGGTTTTGAGGTAAGAAATCACAGTTTAGTCCTAATCTGGAAGAATCAGTGGCTACTAATGATAAGTAATTTAATTTCGTGCGAGCAATTTTTGTCTCTTTATGGGTTTGTTTTACGAGGCACTTACAAGGTCAAACGGTGCTAAGTGAATAAATGAGGAGTATTTCTTGGGGATGAAGTATTCCTTGTGGGTAAACTGAGCAAAAATTACCTTTTCCCCCAGCACCAGCACAACCTTCTCCCAGTTTACAATTATTTGGTGCTTTTTCCCCCCTTTAGTCAGATGCAACCCCAGCACTAAGATAATTGCACGCTTCACACCCGCTCACTCAAGTAAATTTATTCTGATTTATCTTACACACTTGTCAAAAGCTGTGCCAAGATGGATACACAAACCATTTTCTTGGGTTGGTGCAAGTTAATCATATTAATATATTTGCTTTATTGGCTTTGGGGGGGTTCCAAGTGGAAATGATTGAAGTAGGGTCCAAAAGCAGCTTTGTTTCAGTGCCAGTTCTGGTGCTAATGTGAGTTTCATTGGGCTTGTCCTGTCCCTGTCAAAGGGCCTGAACTTCCACATCAGGAGCTTTAAGTGGCAGCTCATCATCATCATCATTTCTGCAAAATGTTGTGCTTAATAATTCAGTTGTTTAGAATGGGAAAGAAGAGGGAGTCAGGGGAGCTTGGGGRATCCGTGCAGGCTGAAAAGCAAATTATCCACAGAAATAGATAGGAATATATGTAGGAAATAAATAGGAAAAGCTGTTCAGTGAAGCAACKAATTCAGCAGATCCCAGGGGAAGAAGAGATGATATTAAAGGCTGAAGAAGTGCATCCCACAAACATCTGCTTTACCAACACTGCAGAAGGGAAATGTTATCCCTAAACTCCCAGCTTTGCCCAAGTGCAAAAGATAAATGGGCAGAGGGTAAGCAAAAAAAAAAAAGAAATGCAGAAGTTACTGTGACAAATATTTTGTTTATTCTGCTGCTCCAACCAGTCCCAGGTTTGAAAATCTGGGCTCTTTGGCTTCCTTGGACTRTTCTGAGCTGTCCCAGAGTCAGATTTGCTGCAGTTCCTGGAGCAGCAGGATGCAGCCGGCCAGGCTGACAGAGACCAGGCTTTGGGATGGAGCACAGCTCCTAAAAACCCCTYGGCTGAGCGGTGCAAGCCAGGGCTTGCAGCAGAATAAAGCTTTAATCAGAGTGAAGCACTGGAGCTGCGGCTCAGAGACAGAGTTCAGGGCACAGATCTCGTGCTGGAGCTCTGCCGAGGGTGGGAAAAACAAACAGGGCATCAGTCCCCCATCYCTGTGCCCAGCCAGGCACACTCAGCAGAGCTGCCACCAAGCTTTTCCAGAAATTTTGCTACTCCGTCTCCAGGCGCTTTGCAGAGCAGTTTCTCCCACGCAGGGATGTCACTCAGCCCAGATTTCCCCCAGAGCAGCAGCAGGATCATGAACGGGGCASTTCTGGGCCCAGACCAGCACTCAGAGCTGCTTATCCCTCTTTTCCCTATAGTACCCTTATTTTTTTTAATATTTTTATATGGAGGACAGACGTTGACAGATGCCACCAATTGTGTGCATCAAAAAGTGCTCATATCCTGGGAAACAAATAAAAACAAACTCACACATGGATGATTTTTAGAGAAAAAGGTTTCAGCCATCTCCGCATCTGCGGCTGTGTCTCCCTGCTCTGCTTCCTGGTACCTTATACCGGAATTTGCTTCAGAGAAAAGCTTTTGGGACTGTACAAGACAACAGAGCATAACACATATGCAAAATAATAACAGTTTTTAAAAGGTGAATTCGGTGACCTGTCCTTCCCCTGTCCTTYCCTTCCTTTGTGTCTCCCTGCTTTCTGCACGCCCATTTCCTATTCCTTTCTCACGGAGGTGACCGAGATTAAAGGTTTACTGGGGATGATTATTCAGGAAAGTCCTACTTTCTAAATCTGCTTCTAATTAAAAAGGGGTGGGAGGGGAGGAAGGGAAAAAAACCCTCCTTACTGTACACACAGGCAGCCTAATCCATCCTGCTGACTTTCATGGGCATGAGCTCCTCGCAGAGCATTAATAAACTATTTTCCGAGATTTATGTTCCTTAACCCTCGTCACCCCAGAGATCTTTTGGGATGTGAGCCGTGGATGTCACTTCAAGGAAAGATGGGCATCTGCCTTCAGCCTGGACATCAGTTTATTTATGAGGGAGGGGGGCAGGAGTTCAAGCCTTGTGTTCATAACAGGGCTAAGCAAACAGCTCCAGCCCAGCCTAAGCCATTCCAAACAGACGGAGGAGCTGGAAACCCAACTCCCCTCCACGGCCGGAGTTCACCTTCAGGTTGGGATTTCACTCCATTCCCAAATGTCACTTTATCCCTGCTTTTCAGGAGCTTATTTTCAAGGATTTATGAAATGTGAGATGACAAACCTGGTGCAATAATGTTGGGGGGGGGGGGGGTTTTGCCCTCAGCTCACCCTAGGAAATGCTCTGCACGAACGGCGTGGAGGTGCCTTCCCTTATTTCCCCCAGGAAAAGGAAAATCTGAGCTGTGTGTCATTAAAATGAAAAATTCAAAGAGGGTGGGAGGGGACTGAGAAGGGCATTAATCAGAATTGGTAAAAAAAAAAAATTAAGATGCAAGATTTCCGTTGCCTGGGAATAAAAAAAAGGATGGAATTATGATGAAAAGAAATGAACTTAGAGGAGGACAGAGCAGCTCTGCCAGGATTTGCCTATAGGCTGCACCCGGACTGCTCCATCCACACAATTTGTCTTTTCCAGAGGGACAAAATCGTTCCCATTGCTTCCTTTTTGTCTATATTATCACTATTACTACCTTTTTCTAATAATACAGAGCACCTGAGCTGTGTGTCCATCTTCTCCCAGCCACAGGAAGAAAGGATACCCATGGATATTCTGTGCAAAAACTTCACATCAGGGGTGAGTCACAGTTACTCATCTCCACAGCTCTTTATTCCTAACTGGTGTGATTTGCTGGAATTTTAGACAGGAGACATCATATGGGAATGAAGAAGTTTCTCCCTCAAAATTCCCAGCAGTTCCACAGCAGTTTCCCAACCCTCTGCCCATGACTTCTGCTTCCTGTGTTACCAGAGCAGAGACCTCCCCAAAATATTCCAGGCCAGGCTGGGTGGAGCTCTGAGCAAGCTGAGATAGTGGAAGGCATCCTTGTCCATGGCAGGGGGTGGAACTGGATGAGCTTTCAGATCCCTCCCAACCCAAACCATTCCATGATTCCATGATTCCTTACAGACAGCAGCGGTTCAAGACACAGAAGAGCTTTCAGGAATGSCAATATCTCAARCCTGGGATAATAAAATTTCTTTGAAATCCATCATAGTTGTGTATCCAGTGCCTCTTTTCTCCTTGGCTCTTGCCAATATTTGAAATTGTTCTTCCATAGCTCCTGTGTTTCTCCGAGGCTCAGATGTCCAGCAGCCACTGGAATGTCCGTGCCCTGTGCCACCCAAAACACCTGCAGGAAACAGGGAATACCTGCAACCAGGAGGGAAAACCTTTATTTCTGGGATTTCTTACGGAGCTGYGTGCTCAGAACACTGGATGGGCAACAATTAAAGCTGGAAAACTCCGGTGAATTATCACTGGAGCCAACACATGGGAGCACAGAGTGCAAACATCAGGTTTGATGGCTTTGTGATCACGTGGCAGGAAATGAAGAAAAAGAAGGGGGAAAAAGAAGAAAAAAAATAAGGAAAAAAAAAAGAAGGGAAACAAAAGTAGAAGGGAAAAAGAGGTGAMATAATTCATCAATAAGAATCTTGGTTTCGCACACAGTTTATACATCTGATGCTCTGCTCGACGCTTTGCAGCCRTCCTCTCCTAACACAGTTAGAGGAACATCACAAATACAAATATCTGGCCAAAATCTCCTTGCTACTACTTGCATGTTCAGGTAGTAGTAAAGCAGTAGCAGCCTTGTACAAACCCTGAGGCCGGGAGGGGGAAGCCCTCGGTGCAGAGGCGCCGGAGCTGTGGCTGCGCTCGCCGCGTTCGCGTCGAAACSACCGTGGGCATGTTTTGGTGCCGCGTGCGTTTGCGTAAATACCTGCCTGCGCTTCCAACCCAGCCCTCCCGAGGACACAAAGCTATCTCTGCCGATTTATGCCGCGGATCCGGAACCTCCGCAAGGTCAAAGCGGCCGGGCTGAGGTCTGTGGAGCTGCTCCAGGTTTGCGCGAGTCTAATAAAGATCGAAATCTGGCCCCGGGTATTGCCCTTCCTATTCACCAGCGGATTTTTATGTTTCTGTTATCTCCTGCCTTCCTACATTCCTGAAGAGTTTTCCTGCTAACATACTTGGACTACAAGATTTTCTCTAATTGCCTAATCTCGGCCCTTTTTTAAGAGGAGGGAGAGCTGATAGCTGGGTTCCAGGACAAAAATGACAGCATTTTATGGCTGGTGCTATCTAAAAACCCAATCTGATTCCCAGCCACTGCTGAGCATCTGATTATATTAATGAAATCCTGCAGAAGTTCCACTTCACTCAAATATTTCACTGCGAAACTAAAAAAGGTGGATTATTCAGAGTTAGGGAGGAAAGCAGTTCTGTCTGGAAAGTGCACTTCCAGCAGCAGCATCCATCTGTGCATGGGAGATGAGCTTGGTATTATCCTCCAAGACATTAAYAAAACTCAAAAATCTTAGTGGTCAGTTCTTTATGCATTAAAAAATACATCATAGTGGGGGGGGGGTGGTGATTTGGAGGTGGTTTTGTTGTGGTTTTTATTTTGTTTTTATTGGAGGTGATGCAGGGATCAGCTCATTGATTCTCCAAGTGCCCTGATAGGAAACATGATTTGGGAACTTTCTGCAATAATTTTTCCTTGAAATCTGGAAGATATCAAACARAAAACATGTTCCATAAAGGAGAAAAGGAACCAAAATCAAGATTTTAGATGTGACCACTGGCAAGTATAAATCTTTCTRTACAGGTGACATCCAAGCAATAGATGTGACATCCCCAAGGCCCTCAGGGAATTGGTTTCAGTGGCAGCTTGAGATTCCAAGAGTTCCCAGAGCCAGGGCACTGATCCACTCACTCACCATTGCACCACTTCATTCAACCTGCAGAAACACTTATTCATACTCTAAACGTTACTGGAAGCCTATAACACACCTGATTTTTATAGTTCTTGGAAAGGTTTTAGAGAAAAAAGCGACGAATGAACTTCCATACCTTGTTTAAGAATATTCTGTTCTGCCTCAGCACGGGATGATTTTTTCCTTCTGCTTTTGCATTCTGCCAATTTGTTCATATTTCAGTGAAACAACTGTGAAAAAGCTCATTCCAGACATGGCCCCTTTCACCACCAATTTTAAACCATTGAGACTGAGAGTGTTTATCCTTCCAGACTGTGAATGCCAGCTGGCTCTAGCTGGAAAAACTACCCACGAAGAAGGGATATAAAAGTTGCAAAAAGCGTTTTTAAAGAGCCTTCCCCCCACCCGAATCCCAATGAAAGATGTTTTGTGAGCACTGAAGGAGCTTTTCAAACACCTGACCCCAGAGATTCAGTCCAAATAAAGCAGGGGAGGGGGAGGCAGATTGATACGAGTTGATGCAGGGCCAAGGGGGAGCAAAGCTCCTTCCAGGCTGATGTTCCCGGAGACACAATGAAATAAAAATGTTATCTCCCTTTCAGCTGTAATCTCTGGTTAGAACGTTTAATCAATTAGCATTGCTGTTGTCAAAACTTGCTCCCGACAAAGGATGAGAAAAGCTGCCCGAGGGGGATCCCAACGGCCGCCCAATCCCAAACCTTGCGGGAGGTGGGAGACTCGTCCCTGCAAGAAACCTCCTGTTCCACCAGGGAGCTGGGAGCTGAGAGCCCTGATCCTGCGTTATGCAGCTCGGGAGCACCAAGGGAATGTCAAACAACCCCGAGAAGGAGAAAAGCTGAGAGCCAAGAAYTGGCAGTGTCAGATTTCACTCAAGAAGGTGTCTTTTTTCTTTTCCCCTCTCGGAAAGCAGGGGACTTGTGATCTTTGGAAAGCGGGCTGCTGCTGTTTAAAACTCAAAAAAAAARMCCAAAACACAACATGTTTGGGGGCCAGCTGTGAAAAACTTGCTGCGTGTTTGCCTTGCTCTATGAGTCACCTGGGGTTTAGGCGCTCAGAGCTGGTCATTATTGGAATTCCGACAAAAATGGCAAGAATTCTTTCCCTTTTTTTTTTTCTTTTTCCTCCCGGTGAGGTTTATTATCTCTCTCATTAACCCAACCTTTGTGTTATAGAGTTCTCCGAGGTCTTGGACAAGAACAGGATCTCATTGTGCTAAGTACTGTACAAACACAYAATGGCTAAAATAAACAGGCAGGAGATCGGGAGACAAAGAGCAGGAGGAGGAAAATACAATCGTTCCCATCTCATACACGGCAACCCCAGCCCCAGAGGGGTCACAGGACTCTCTTAAAGCAAAGGACAACGTCCAGGGCTTAAAAATTCACCCATATTTCCTGTGGGAGAGTGCACAGCATTAACCACAAAATTACCTTCCCTTCCTACCTACCTATCTGCTGGAGAAGGCACAGCCCGTGCTGAAATCCCTGATTGTTCCCTCAAACTCAGCAGGGCTTGTCCTTGTCCTTGTCCTTGTCACTCCATCAAAACCCTCCTGGGAGCCTTCTCCTCGCAGAGCCCTGAGCAGAGCTGGCCCATCCTCTGCCCCGTGCGGGAAATGTCCCTGTGGATAAATCCGGGCATCGATTTCCCTGGAGCACRGGCACAACTTGGGGCCTCGGGGCCRGGCCAGATGTGTGTGTGACCCGTGGGTGTTCCCCCACCAGCAATTCCGGTGTAGGTCATGGAAAACAAACGTATCTGGATGGGGATTGTTTTTCGGAGGGGCAGAGAGGCTTTTGGTGGGTTTTCACGTTGCTTCGGATGGGGCTGCTCCACGGAAAACAAATCACCAATCTGGGACAAGGGGAAAGGATCTTCTTGCCTTGAAAGCTGCCAAGGAGCAGGCGGAACCCTGCAAGCCCCAGAGGAAAGGGAAGACAAACCCGGGGATTGTTCTCATGTCAGAGCTGCAGAGCAGCGAGATTTAATGCGTTGGGGTTTTTTAATGAGTTGCAGAAAGAAGTGGACAGTGAGGTGATGAAATTTCCTGAAGTGCTGACAGCCTGAGACGTTCTGACTTCGTTATGGGAAATGCTGGGATGTGCAGTTAATTGGGATGACTGTTTGGGGCTGTATTCAAGCGTGCAGCATTCTTGGAAAGAACTGCCTCGGTTTCATGGGCACCTTTTTGATGTGGTGCTCATTCCTGAGCCACGACTCCGGCTCCTCAGCCTTGGAAAAGACAAACAACCGTGGTGAGTGTGGCAAGAGCAACGCTGGAGGGGCCCAGGCTGGCTTAGGAGGGGTCTAAAGGGATCTCTGACGCTTGTAGGAGGTGCTAGGAAAAAACAAGGGCAGAGCAGGAGCCGCCAGGAGCAGGGGCAGTGCTCTCCGAATCCCAAATTTCACACTCAAAATCGCAGGCTAAAAGCTCTGGACAGAGAGCCACATCATTTCCTACCGTCCCATCACTCAACTCAGAAGCTCTTGCGTACTAAAAACAAAAATTAATTAAAAAATAGCAGTATATCTGTCAGTAGGATGGGATGAAATACTGACACAGCCCTCTCAGCGACTGCAGCRCCGTGGCACGACTGGGACAGCCAGAGCTGCAGCCTGGGTGGGAGGAGCAGGACGAGCCTGAGATGGTGTTAAATGAAAGATCAGCTTCACGGTGGCGTTCCCCAAACAGACTGGAAAAGCGACAGCCACGCAAAACGAAGGAGAACATGATGGATTAATGCGGGCTGGGGAGTACAGAGGAGTCATTCAGCTGCTCGGAGCTCTCCACAACAACAGTTTGTGGAATGGCTCGCTGAGTCCTGCACTAAGAAATTGAAAAGTCCTAAAACCATAACCAAAAGGCTGTGAAAAATGTCAAAATTCACACCAGAAATACAGACTGGAAAAATAGTCGGCGTGGTTCCTGCTTGTTTACTATTTTGTGTGTCAGGGGTTTTTTATTCATTCACAGTCCTCCAGTTTCAGCTTGTGAAGATCCAATTAGCCAAAGCATCTCCTTGAATCGAAGATACTGTCTTACCATTTCCAAATCAGATGTTAAGGCCTCTCAGAAGCAGCTGATCGTGCTAGAGAAAGCTTTTCCAGAATTAGGAACCCAGAGCAGTTTTCTGAAGCGAGTCATGCTCCAATTTTTGCAGATTTCTGAGAGAGAGGCAACAATCTCCTCCTGAAAATCCAGCGTGGCCCCATCCCCATTTTATGCCCAGAGTTAATAGGTGTAAATCCGAATTTCCTGACATGCAGCAAAGTTTGAAGGATCAAGAAATAAACTGAATTAGAGCATTTCTGCTGTCAGGGCTGACAATGGATTATTAAAAGAGCCATATWCAAACCTCAGTGCCATGTGTTACTCATTCCTCCAACAGTCCAGAGACTGTTGTGTTAGAAAAGGGTGTAATGAGGACACGTTGTCCCAGACATTTTGTTTCCTAACGTTTTGTTAGCTGGACACATTTTTGTGGGTTAATAATCTCGCTTGTTTTCTGATGCTTACACTCAATTGCAAAAGCAGCTGAGAGGAAAAAAAAAAAAAAATGCAAAGAAAGAGCAGAAGAAAAGCCAAGAGACCCTTCTGTGGAAGTGTAGGTGTTTGGACATGAGAGCCTTTTGGCAACTTCAGATGTTGGGTTTTTGTTTTTCTAGGTGTTTAAAGAAAAGCAATTACCTCTGTGATGACACTTAATATGCCAAGATTCAGCCTTGAGCAATTTTTTATGGCTGTGTTCTAAACTCCAGAAAGTACAGAGCACACTGCAGCCACTGAAAGATGGTTCGGTGCAGCAGTTCTGACAGGAAAACTGTGGTTACGCCGGCATCTGAAAATTCTTGAAAAAAGACAAATAAGAAAGAAAAAAAACCAGTGGTTTCAGGGGGTGGAAATGCTGCATGGCTGGCTGGAGAGGTATAATAAATGGGCTGAGATTCTTGGCCCGTTTGAAGCTTATCTTTGAGTTTTGAGGCAGATTTTCCCCCCTTTGTGTTTGTTTCTTTGAACAGCGAACGTGACCTTCGCCGAGGGGATGGAGGGAGCTGGAGCAGGAGATGTGAGGGAAGCAGGAAAGGCCCTGCCTTGAGGTTTGCACACCCTGGGCAGTGGCTCTGAGCGTGGCAGGGGTTTATTCCTGCTCCTGTGCTCGGATTGGGATCTACACTCCATTCCCGAGGCTGCAGGGGGATCACCTAGTACCTCCTGGAGAGGACTCCGAGCACTGCAGGGCTGGACCCCAAATGAATCCTGGCTAAGAGGCCACTGGAAAAATACAAGTGGTTTGTGCTTCTTGGCTGGGATGGGTTTCCTCATCRGCTGCTCATCCAGCAGCAGTTGGGACGGGAATTTTGGCAAAGCAGGAATGACCCAGACACAAATCCCAGGTGTAAAGAACACCCCGTGTTTGGAGTGGGGACTTAACGTGGTGTGAATTAGGCAAAACTCAGCATTAAACAGTTCAGCATCGTGAGGGGGTTTGCTTTATAACATATATATGGCACGAGGAGTTTTTTTAAATTAATGAATGAATTAACAAAAATTGAAGGTGATCTACGAAAAAGCAAATAAAGGTACCWGTGCATGAAGCATGGGAGATACTGGGGAGTTTTCCTGTACTCTGACACTTTCCACTTCCTGGGCTGTAGACCAGAGAAGGRGAATCATTGTGCAAAATCAGGGTTAGGACAGAAATTCCTTCATCCACCCAGTCACGGCCCTGATTTTCCCCCGTGTGATCCCTCCACATCTTGGTCAGTATTTCCCTGGTGTTTCAGTAACTGTAAACTGTCATTCTGGGAGCCCACAAGTTACAACACTCAATAATGTTTTCAGATATGCTTATGTTGTTTATTTTAAGGCTGTGTCTAAATGTATCCTTCTAATTGCTTCATGGAAAAACAAGTTTACTTTATGGTTTGAGGGTGTAAGGGCTGGGGATCGTATTACTCTGTATTCGTCTGAGAGTGACTGTTTAAAAGGTTGTGATAAGCTACCGAACCTGCAGAGCTGCAATTAAGATGTTTCCAGAAGTTGTGCCCTGTCAGTCAGCACAAGGTGCAACAGGTTTTGTTAAAACGCTGCACTGAGACATTTGGAAATTTTCAAAATTAAATATTTGCTCAAATTATGCCCTTTTCTTCCCAGCGTCAATACATCAGGGTTTGGGGGTTGGTCGTTTTGTRGGTATTTTCAATTTTTTTTTTTGACGTTTTAGTCTCAGTTTTTAATAGATGTTTAGAAATGTGCTCGAAAGTTTGTTATTTTAAAAAAATGCAAGAAATCATAGTGTGTGTTAAATTATGCACTTGAATCCATCTCTGTAACTATAGTAAATATAAATTTAAAGTGATAAAAATAAATCTAAAGTGATAAATATAAAATGACGGAAAATTCATATTTTTCAAGCAGAACAAACTCGGTGAAGCGAATAGACACACGGGCACTAAATGATTGTGTTTAAAAAAATTCAAAATCTACAAGGGAAATTGGTTTTTCAGCTTTTCCAGAATTTGGGAAAGGAAGCAGCAGCTCTCCCTCCCGAGCCCGGGCTGCTCCACACGGGCACCGCTCTCAGCSCCGCAGATGAAGATGTTTATTCCAGCTCTGGCAGCAGAGCCCAGGCGGATCCCTTCGGCTCTGGGCACCGCGCAGGTGATTAACCCGTTCGCTGCCAAACGCGGCGGAACAAACGGGAGAGGGATGAAMGCGAAATTCCCCACGACGCTGCCCGGAGGAGCCAGCCCGGATCGCAGGCACGGACCTTTCCTCTGCCCCTTGGCTCAATTCGGCTCCGACTGCAGCGAGCAATTTGCCACGGGATGATGCGAGCCCAACGCCGCTCCCGGAGGATCCTGCTGGCTTCAATTGAAATGTAGATTTGCCTGGATATTGCATTTCCTTGGACTTGGGATGCAAATTGCAGCCGGCTTGGACAGATCCAGCTTTGGATGTGGGCAGTGTGATTCAAAAGTCATTCCATCAAAGGGAAGTCAGGGATCCACGGCTCAGTTTCTGTCTCAAGCACTGGTTATAGCACTGAGGTTGGGCAATGATCTTTTTATTCTCCTGTCATTGTGTTAAGCAGCTTTTAATTTAGGGCTGTGTCGTTCCAGGAGCGATGTGAGATGTCGGCAGCAGAGATTCTCTGCTGTGCAGTTCCTATAAATACGTGAGCACGGAGAGGTGCAGAGACACTTCCAAATGTATTTGGGAGCAGATCCCGAGCGTTCCCGTGCTATTGTCTGATGAAGATGTAATTTGGAGAATATAAAGAGAGGTTGTTTGGAGGTAACCAGAGAAACCCTGGCACCACTCGTCTTTTAAATCATCAGCTACCTGGAACACAGCTAATAAAACACATATTTTCAGAGTGTAGCAAATTGTTTTAAAGACGTCGCTCCCAACACACGGAACTCTGCATACCCAGAGTCATTTTTAGGGCTGAAAAGGTTGTTATCGGCTTCTGGTGTTCCCCTTTAAACACAGTTATGCTTTTCCCATTTCACTGCAGATCGGATTGTGTTCAGATCTCAGTTTTAACAGTCCAGAAACTTCGGTGGAACAACAACAACCTAAAAACTAAAAACATTTTCTCTTACGCTATTACCAACACCTGCACTCAATAAAACAGAATTTCAATCATCACTCTTTTTTTTTTTTCTTTTTCAGGTATTTTTTTTCTTGTACCAAGGCATTCATTTCACTTGGATTGTGGAAGTAAAAAACTTACTGTCATTTGCATTTCTACTTTTTTCATTCCTGGCACCACAAAATTTGGGAGGTGGTGGTGCGGATTTTAATTATATAAGGTAATTCTTTTAATTGGAAAACTTAATATCCCTCTGTTTATACTTTCTTACATTTTGATTTTTTAAAAAATGCTGTTTGTTTGTTTTACAAAATCCAAATTTGGCCTGAACAAGCCCCTAGAAGAGACAGTTAATAAAATTACTCGGTATTTATGCTTCTCCCTCGAGATTGCACAGAGCTAGCAGGAGAATACACACATGAAGGAGTGTCTGTGTCTCTCAAATGCAGCACTGGATGATCTCATGTTTCTCCTGCCTTTTCATATTGTTGTTGGAAAGCTTCACCTGAAAAAATGATAAATAAATAAAAGAAGAGACAAGAGTTGATTTGCCTTCTGATGGAGGCACGGAATCCGTGGTGGTTGGAAAATGCTGTTCCTCCCTGGTGTCTGCGGGTTCTGTGCCAGTGTCACCCCTCTGCCTCCAGCACTGGACAACCTGCASCACCCACACCCTACACGGGAGCCAGGGAAAGGATGAAGGAAAAGTGTTAGAGGGGAAAGAAGTGGAATTGGATCTTGGGAACAACCTCTGCTGCCATGGTGTGAACCCAGTCCTTCAGCGGAAGCTACAGCAGCTCAGMGCAGGCTGCAAAAGCAGGATGCAGCAGGGCAGGAGGAGACAAACGGGGCAGACGCTTCCCTTGGGAGCAGCTGGGAAGCAGCTGGGGATGAGATGGGAGCTCCCARYCTCTCCCCTCACACCCRGGCAAGGCTCCAGCGGCCGCTGAATCCAGCCCAGGGCTGGAGGCACGGTTCGAAGCCAGTGTGGGGGCAACGGAGGTGAGCGGGGAGACAGCCTGCTCCCTGGCCATGGGCTGCTTGGAAGAGATCCTGGCTGCCGGGGAGAGGGTGGAACTGCCCCTCTCCCGGGTGTGGCTGCTGCTCCTCGCACCATCCCATTCCTTCTCCCTTGCCCAACCTGTGGGCAGGTAGCCAGGCTGAGGAAAGCTGCCTGCAAAGCCAGGGAGCAGCTCTGCATCCAGGACCGAGCTGGGGAACGTGTGACAGGCACGGAGCATCTCCAGCACCTCCTGGGGCCGCTGGCAGGGACGGAGGGAAGAGGCAGCAGCATTATCCGTGTGGGCAACCCACCACCTTATCCCGATCTGCTTTTCTTCCCAATCCACGGCCAGTGCAGGGCTAAGAAGGAGCCCTTTGGCTCCTTTCGGACCCTTTGGCCCCTGCAGCTCGAGCTGCACCTGCAGTGGYGCCGAGCACTCGGCTCCCAGCCCCGGGGGGATGTGGAGGTGACTCGAGGACAGCGATGCCCCGCGATTCCCTCGGTGCTGTTTGCCTTCTGCAGAAGTTGCTTTTCTTGGCACTCACCGACCTGAAAGAGAGAACACTTTGCATTTTGCTGTGAACTGCTCTGCAGAACGCAAACACACACACGCAGAAATGTGATTTTACATGCTCGCTTTTCTGCCAGGAAAGAAAAGCAAGTGGATAATCACTGACAATAATGTTACACTTGCAAGAAAGAGTTGCTAGGGAGAAAAGCTGCTTGTGTTTCCCAGAAGGCTTCGGCAACTTTCATATTTATTGAGTATAATCTGCCTTTTGCATGATCCTCTTTGAATTCTACCACACCAATAACTCCTCTAATCACGCCATTAGCAATTACCTCCAAGGGCTCCTGCCAGTTTCTCCCTTATTACCGACTGGTAGATGGTCATGGCAAGGAATTTTCCCCCTTTTCCTGTAATCATGGATGTACTTAATCTTGAGCKATTTGAAACATGACCAAAGAAATCAAAATCTGGATGAACAAACCAAGAATTTATCCTTGTGAATTATGTATTTAGACACAGTAAAAAATGAGTTATCTAAAGCACAAATGGAAGTGCAGAAGAACCAAAGGGTGCTTTATGTTTCTCTTGCTGTCTGCACCGTGTTTTGTGGATTTAGGTGGTACTGGTCATGCTCCAGCAGATCTGGTGGGAATTTTGGATCGTGCAAAGCCTTTGTTACCATATTAGAGCTTGGGCTGAATAGGCCAGTTGTAATCAGACTTAGGTCATAACGAGGTTGGCTTTGTTGGACCCACACCAGGAATGATGGAGAAGCAGGGCCAGCGTTGTCACTGCAAACCAAGGCTGACCAAACTTTCCTGGTTGCTTTCGTTGGAGATTTATCCCTCCACAACCGTTAACACAATTTCAGGATGATTTTTTTGGCGCGCGTGGATCAGGCTCTCATTGTGCTGCAAAGAGCAGCAGCACCTCCCGAGCCCTCTCCCGCTCCCCCTGCGCAGGGAACGGCTCTGGAATCCGAACTGCCGCGGATCCGAGCGTTGCCTGGGCTCTTATCTGCTGTGGGCCAAATGAAAATTCATTACTCAGAGGCTCCCGCTCGCCGGAGCTCTGGTTGCTGTCTCAGCCTCTGTGTTGTGGCTGAGAACCATCTGGAGTGAATCAAAGGAAATAAAAGCTCTATTAACTGAACCTTAAATATCCAGAGCTCGCCGTTATCACGCTCAGACACCCTGACATTGCAAAAATGTCTTTGCTCGGTACAAATCTCTGTTTCCCACGTTTCTTCACCGTTGCCACTGCTCTCAGGAAGGGGACGCTGAGCTGGCTGCATCCATCCTGACATATTCTGAACCAATTTGTGATGCAGCACGATTGGGGAAGTTGATCAAAGCCAAGCCACTGACGGGATCAGAGTCCAGCTCCAAACCAAACCCTTAAATCCCGAGAGCATCTCTGAGCGTTGTGGTCTTGTTAGCACCACTTGCAAAACAAAAAACAATTGGGTTTGTCTACAGAATAACCACGATTTTTGCAGATGAGGAGCAGTGGGGAGCTACTGTACAAGGAACACTTCAGCAGAATAAACTGGGATCACGCAGTCAGAGGAAAATGCAGATTTTTAATAAAAAGCCCAGTAAACCTGAGTCGGATTTTTCCATGAAGCAAAAACCCATATAACGGACAACAGYGTCCTAATGACAATCCTTCCCTGAAGTGCTTCCTCCCCAAAATCTCTGCAAGCAGCCACCTCAGAGTCAGACTTGCAGAGGATTTTTAAATTTTTTTGTATCTCAGAGACTGCAAATGAAGTTGTTTAAAATGGATTTTGTAAGTGCATAGGCAAAGATAATGCTTACATTAGAAGGAGGGTTATTTTCCAGAGGGAAATTATGGAAACAAGACAGTGTGGGATATTCCTAACTACCTTGTATGAGCTGCAACAAAGTGTAGAAAGAGGGAAATTTATGCTAACAGGGATAGAAGAGCTGGGGATTCTTCTCGTCGCTGATTTCTGAGAGTCTGTGCTAAATAAAACTGCAAAAGAAGTTGCATGGATTTAATTTCATCATTTTCTAAACGAGCATCCTTCCAACATCTGTTACGTTCCGAACTATGATTTATTTTCCTTGTTACAGCTTTCCGTGCAAATACGTTTAAATACACAAATAAAAAYCGCTGCCCCGCTTAAAAAGCCTTGGAAGCGATACAATCTGCAGAGGAATTAGKAGCATCCGAATAAATTCCCCACCCCTGCGGACCACGGCCGGGACGCCGATGGCGTTCGCTCCCGAGCTAATGTCAGCTCGAAACGCGATCAGAGTAATTGCGAACCCCGTGAAAGAACCCTGAGTGTAATTAAATAAAGGGGAGGGAAAAATCCCTGTAACCTCGGAGGGCCGGCTGGAATCCGGAGCGGAATGTGCTCGCTGCCCACCCCACTCACGTGGGTGAGAAAGCGCCGGGACCGAGCCGGACGGGGATGGATGGATGGATGGATGGATGGATGGATGGATGGATGGATGGAAAAGCACATTTGGGCTGAGGATTTCAGCTCTCTCCGGATTCCTGCGGGCATCCCCGTGGGTTTGGCAGCGGCCGGCCGTGAGCTCACACCCGGCACGGCTGGCCGAGGACTGACACGCGCGGGAGGGAGCGCGGGGAGTCCCTGCGTGGGCACCGGGACAGCCGGAGCTCCGGGACACCGCATCCCGGCCGGAGCATCTCCCACCGCAGCCCGCGGGCAGAGGCAAACCGAGCCCCGAACAGCTTCACCCTTGCTGCAGAGTCGGTCCTTGTCATGGTTCTACCGAGTAAAAACAACAAAGGTCCTTAACTCACTTCAGCAATATTTTTTTCTGAAAAAAAAAAAATAGGAAAAATAAAGTTTTCTTTGAAGAAATGGGGTTGGAGAATAAAGAAATCAGCCCGACGATCTCACGGAGTCTGGCACGCTCACAATCAATTTGTACCGAATCTGAGTTTGTAACCCAAAAAGCTGTTTATTGATCGGTTTATTATATCGCCCAGGCTAATCAAAAGAGATAGGAAATTACGGGAGATAAACGGCGCGGCACGGAGCTGAGATCATTCAGGGGGCTCGGGATAGATTTGGAAAATAAGGACGTGGAGCTGAATAGGAAAAAATAACTGACATAAGAGAATTGTGACTGTAGAATTKCATCAGGCATAGGACACATCACACCGCGAAGGCACTGCATAAATAACAGGAATTTTATAGGAGCTCCGTTTGGGCACGGGACAGTTGAGTGTATTTGGCATCTCGCACTCCCTCTGMGTTTCCAAGACTGATGGAAGGCAGAGGGCAAAACATCGAAAACGAATATATCTGAAAATTGACAAATAAAAATAAAATGCGCCTATGAAAATAAATTCGGCTGCTGTTCGTGCGGGAAGGTGGGGCTGTGGGGGCAGCCTCCGGGAATAATCGGGTGCTCCAATCTAAGCCAAAGCAGGACCTCTTAGTTTATCACTCTCCACACGTTATTTGCCGCGCTGAGGGGAATCCTATTTGTGTATTCATCACCCAGACAGGCAGGAAGGTGTGTGCGATCGTTAAATTCACTGCAACAAGTTCGATGGAAAGCGCTTGCAAACGGAAAGACAAAGTCCGGGGGCGAAGAAAATAAAAAAATTTAAGGTCATAGATCGTATTTTTTCCCTTTCTCTGCCTCTTAAAAATAAATAAATAAATAAATAAATAGAAGGCACCCCTGACGTTCCCTCTCTCTGGGGAGTCTCGGGGTCTGTGCCTCTGTCCTTGGGGTGCGGAGGACGGGGCGGGAGCGTGGGACCGGCCGGGCGCTCATCCCCACACTCAGCTGGGGCCAAACCCTAAAATATTTTGCCCACGTCTTTTTCAGTGGTGGATTTGGGGTGTCCTGTGGCGGCTCCGAGCGGCTCCAGCAGGTGCCCGGCGTTTTCCCCGCGGGGCCCGATCCTGCGCTCCGGGGAGGCAGCGCCGGGTACCAGCTTTGGGGGGAGCAGGACCCTCTGGGGTCGCACGGCAGCCCAGGAGTCCCGCACTTCTTCACAGCCAGGGGCCGTRCATCACCTCCGAAATCGCAGTCTCCATCCCATCCTCTTGATCGCGAGTTCTCTGCATGTAAATTTAACCTCTCTGCCAGCGCTTTCCTCCCTCGAACCTTCCCCTCGTGTTTATTTAAAAAGCTATTACCTTGGGAAAAAAAAAAAAAAAAAAAATTGTTTTCAATCCTTAAGGGCAAAACTGTTAATTGCTTTGAGCAGGAAGACATCTGATCTCTCGCAGCTATCCCCTGCCTCTTGCCAAGCAGAAGAAATATCTGATGGTAAATCAAATACCTGCGCAGAGAGAGGCAGAGAACARCCCTCGGCGGGTGCGGGAGGAGCCGCTCGCGTTGTGCGACGAGCGCGGTTCGTTGTGCGCTCGCTGTCCCCAGCGAGGGGGTGACACCGGTGCGATCGGCAGGGACCGCTGTCGGGTGACACAGGGGACAATTACAACGCGTGATTGCGCTCGCTGCCCGTTTCCCGCACCCAGCGAACTGCGCTCCATCGCTTCCACCTTCCCCGCGCACCGGGAGCCGSGGCTGAGCCCCCCGCCCGCCGCCCCTTGCCCGGGGCTGCAGGACGCGTCCCCCGGAGTGCYCGAAGGATGCTCCGGGAAGGGTTCCCCTCGCAAGCCGCTCGGAGCTGGTTCCGCAGCCAAGAGCTGTCAGCCAAAACGGCTTCGGATTCGGAGTCCGAAGGACTCCAGAGGTGGATCTACATCGAGGCGTGGGTAACCAGCCCTGATCCCTCGGCAGCTCTGATGTTCAGCTCGGTTTAATTCCTTTCTAGCGTCTGGAGATAAACGCACATTACTATTAATACAACGCCTTTCTCTTGGCTCCGGGTCTCATCTGGGGCAAGGCGATGAAACAATAATCTCCCGACCTCTGACACATCAAACATTCCCTCGGTGTACACCTCGTATCGGAGCAAAAYTTAGACTTGATGCGCACTCTGATTTCATTTTCCTGCCTTTCTTTCGAGTCAAATCGGGAGCCTTATCTTCCTTCCTTCAAGGACTTCCACACGCCAGCCTCACGGCGGCTCGTTAAAAAATCTCTCTTTAGAAAACGGATTATTAACCAAACCGATCACGAAAGGAGGGGGAAATGCTTGTGGGGTTTTGCCTCGCGGAGAATAAACGCGCTCCCCGCTGCCCACGGGCGTTTTGTCCTCCCGAGATGTCTGTAAGGGACAGGAGCTGGTGCTTTACGTGGAGTGGGGACACAGGACATCATTTGTGTGTATCATCCGAATGAGCTCCCTCCTGATTTACACTGATAAGGGGGGGAGGGGGATATCGGACAGCCCTCTCCCCCAAATTCACCGCCACCAGCCATCACAGACTAATGATGCTGCGGAATTTCGTGGCGGGGATGCTGCTCACGGCTTGGTGGATACAGGAGCGAGGATGCTGCGGCAGAGGCTGCCCGACACCTCCCTCCGTCTCCAGGCTGGGAAAAGCGAGGCGGAGGTGGGCCGGGGGGCAGCCTGGAGCCCGGGGGAGGCAGAGGGGGAGGCAGAGGGGGAGGCGGAGCTGGCCGGGACGGGCCGTCGCTGCTGCTGCTGCCGCTGGAGCCGGTCAAACTGCACAGCCACTTCCCCCAGGAGCTTCCCTTTCATCTCCCCGCTCCTGGCGCCTGCAAAACAGCCTCAGTTTGTCTGCAGCGTCTCTCTTCCCCCTGCGCTCCCTCCCTCCCCGTCCCGCTCCAGCCGAGAGCCCCAGGACCGGGGCGCCCAGAGCCCGCCCCGGCTCACGGCGGCTGATGCTGCAGGAGGGCGGGGGCGAGGCACAGGGGCACGGGGGGCTGGGGGCTTTCTGGGCATCCCCGGGACCCGGCCGTGGTCCCTGAGGA
Organism: Amblyornis subalaris; assembly: GCA_018881555.1. NCBI lineage: Eukaryota > Metazoa > Chordata > Aves > Passeriformes > Ptilonorhynchidae > Amblyornis > Amblyornis subalaris. Next base: position 1,428,160 of record JACAXG010000013.1, read on the forward strand.
CGAGGGGCCGCTCCGAGAGCCGGCCGGGTCCCGCCGAGCCCCGACGGCCGAGCCTGGGGACCGCCAGCCCCGAGACTGGGGTCTCACTGGGGACACGAGGGGGGAGCCCGGCGCAGGGGGAAGCCCCCGGACTCACGTCGTTTCCTGGGGCTGGGAGAATTCCTGGCTGGTGTGAGGCTGGGCCGCCGCTCTGAGATCCTGGATAGGGGGAAAAGCCTTAATTCCTAGAAATTTCTGCAAACCCCATGGCAGCGAGGTTTCCGTCCGGACCTTCAGTACCGTGTGGGACTTCATCCYCTGATGTTTAACTGACAGGAGGAGRATGAAGGAGGGGAGGGGTGAGAGAGGAGAGAAATCTCCAAGTTCAGACGTTAGACAGAAATCCTCCAACTTCGTGATGGACTAAGGCTGAATAGGGCAAACACCGTGAGCAAACCCTGCCACGCTTTGCTATCCCAGGCACCTCTGTGGCACCCAAAATTCAGCCAAACCAGGCTGGACGAGCCGACTTGTGCTCCGTGCTTCACAGCACCCGCAGCAGCTTGTCCCTCGGTCCCCCTCCTTCCTCCGGCCTCCCAAAGGATGGCACAGGAGCCTCTCCAAGCCCACAGGGACGGAGCTCGCACACCCAGGCCACAACCGGGCACCTGGGGAGAGAACCTGCACCCAAGGGACGTGATCGGTGTCACCGTGACCTGCCCTCCCCCCAGCTCTCCTTCCCCAGGCGCCCTTCCAGCGGGCATGGACTTCGGGGGCGCGGTGTAATTATCTGCAGCATTTTCGGCAGCCCCACAATGGCTTTCCACGGGCGGTGCATTGTTCCTGACACACACGCATTGTTCCCGCGTGTCCATCAATTCTCATTTACTTGTCACGGTGCAGGAAGCATGGAGAAGGGAAAGGAAGGGAAGGAGGGGGGAGAAGAGGGACAAACTCAACCCCACTGCAGCAGCAGAGCTTGCAAGGCCGGGGCTGCCCGGCTGCTCTCTCTGTGAGCATCTCCCAGGAAAGAGATCCACTCTGTGGGGAAGGAGAAGTGACAAACTGGGGACAGCAAGAGCAGCTGGAGAGGCATCAGCTTGTGGCATCGACTGTTATTTTCACCCTTGGAGAAAAGCCCAAATCAGGCCGAAATGTTGCAGCCAGGTTAGTTGGACGGAGGCAGTGGAAGGCATCACTTTGCAGATCTYGCTCGGCTTTAATCCTTAACCCATCGAGGTCTGCAGTAACACTGGCAGCAACAAGTAATGAGTGTGCAAACCCTGCTATTAGCCCCACTGATGAGCGGGGTTTTGTAACACGGCTTCTCGTACATGTCCTCCCACACTCCTGCCCMCATGGCAATCCCGTGCCCCGGTCCCAATTTGCTCTTCCTGGCACCAGGCGAGATGTTATCAGGGCTGGGGCTGCTCAGATATTTGTTGGCTGACCAGGGGGGAGGGATGACCACTGGGCTGGACCCTTGGGCCCAGCACGGTGCGCTCCATACGGCCCCRTCCTCGAGGTGAGAAGTCAGATTTGTACAACTGGGGACTTCCAAGACGGCTGCATGGGCTGGCAGGGAAGTCAGGAGTCCAAATCGAGCACAAGATGAGCTAATGAAATCCTACATGTTTTATGGAAGGGATATATCCAAAATCCTTCATGGAGCACAGTCCTGCAGCCGTGCAGGACCGAGCCCGCAGCTTTGTCTGAGCTGCCCCTGAAGTCGGGGCTTGGGGAGAGGAGTTGTGTCTGGCATCTTCTCAGAGTGGATTTTAAGTGGCTCTTAAAAAGACCCTCATTTATAAATTATAACACCAAAACAGCTCCTAAACACTGCACATCCAGGGCGTTATTAAAAAAAAAAAAAAAAAAGAAAAAAACCCCAAACTAAACACCTGAGAAAGTTGCGGGCACAGCATGAAATAACGCCCKGCGTAAGATTAAAACAATTATGAAAAGAACAATATGTATTTGCTTTTATCCAGGCTGTAATTATGAACGCTTTTTAAAGGATACTCTTTATTCATACCACTGGTAGGAAGTCAAAAAGTGAGGGAATCGCTTTCATAGTACTGGTTTGATATGACTTTTAATTAAGGGCTGCGTGCCCCTAATTTATTAAAGCTCATCTATTCATCACGTGTGTAATTGACGCTGGAAAAAAATAATAATTACAGATCTAACCTCCGCAGAGTGGTTTTGCCCGACTTGGGTCCTGCTGCCGTGGAAACGCAAACAACAAAAAAAAAAAAATAAACGTATTTGGATGAAAAAACAGCGGCGCAAACGGGCGCCCGCGTTTCTCCGCGGGGGCGTTTGGCTGCGCGGGGGTCCGCGTCCCGTATCCCTCATCCCGCATCCCGCATCCCGCATCCCGCATCCCCAGACCCCGCTCCTTCGGGAAAGGGGCTGGGTTTGGGGGGAGATGCAGGGAGGGGGCGGAGAGACCCCGCTGCGGGAGGGTCGGCGGGGCGGGGGTGCGGCGGTCCCCGACGGGGCGCGGGGAAACCGGGAGAAGCCGCGGGGCACCGGGATAAGCCTGGGGGTGCCGGGACGAGCTGCGGGCGCCCCGGGAGGAGCCGAGCCGGCGGCGGGAGGGGGCAGAGCCGCGCTCCTCTGAAGTTCCCTCCTCGCCTCATCATCGGCCTTAATTACCGCGGCGGGCTTGTTTTATTTTTTTTTTTCCCCCCCCCTTGCTTCGCTCTGATGACAGCCCCGCACGGCTCCCTAATAGCCGCGCTCGGCGGGCCGCCCGCGTCATTAATGTCATTACCCCCTAATTGCGCCGGGGGGGGCCGCGCCGGGCGCTCCCCGCGCGCGCCGCCGGCCCGCCCCTCCCCGCGCGCCGCCGGCCCGCCCCTCCCCGCGCGCCGCCCGCCAATGGCGCGCGGCCCCGCCTCACGTCACGGGCGGCGGAGGGCGCCGATTGGGCGGCGGGGCGGCGCCCCCGCTTCCCTGAGGAGGACAGCGGCGGGGAGCCCCAGAGGGGGAAAAGGGGGGCGGCCGGGCCCCAGCGCCGCACTCGCCGGGCAGCGCCAGCTCCGCCGCACCGCCATGGCTTCTCCTCCCAAGGCCAAGGAGGCGTTCTCCTCCGACGAGGAGGGCCCGGCGGCCGGCGCCGAGGAGCACCGCAAAGTCAAAGTGTCGAGCCTGCCGTTCAGCGTGGAAGCGCTCATGTCCGACAAGAAGCCCCCCAAGGAGCCGCCGCCGCCGCCGCCGCCCGCGGCCGGCGCCGGCGCCGACGGGGCGGCCGTGGGCACCTCCAGGAACCTGCTGCTGTCGGGCCACGGCTCCCGGGACGCGCACAGCCCGCCCGGGGCGCTTACAAAAACCTTCGACACCGCCTCGGTGAAGTCGGAGAACTCGGAGGACGGCTCGTCCTGGATCCCCGAGGCCGGGAGATATTCCCCGCCGCCGAGTGAGTGCCGAGGGCCCGGAGCGGCGGGGGCGGGCGGGCGGCGGGCGCCGGGATGCGCTGGGAGCACGAGAGAGAAATACGCAGAGAGATTATATTGTATCGTAGGTTTTATGTTATACATTCCCATCCCTGGGAGTGTTCAGGGCCAGACTGGATGAGGCTCCGAGGAACCTGGTCTAGGGGAAAGTGTCTCTGCCCATGGCAGGGGGTTGGAAGGAGATGGTCTTTAGGGTCCCTTCTAGCCCAGACCGGTCCGCGATTCCATGAAATTTTTTTATACGTATTCATGTCTACGTGTGTGTAATTTTGGGGTGTATATCACGTATTTCTTCATTTATATATTATCTATTTTTACAGTTATATATTTATATATATGGCTATACGTATGTATATAAATATATACTGYTTTCAGAGCCATAGAAAGGTCAGAAATTATCAGGGACCAACTCCRTTTCCCGACTCACATCCCCCTGGCAGACAATTCGCCCATTTACGCTATCCCGTCGCAACAACGGGAATTTCTCCCCGTTCCCTTCTCCCAAGCACCGTGCGCAGCAATCTCTTAAAAACTCGGGAATTGTCCCTTCCAACCTTGCGCGCTCTCCGCGCTGGCTCCCGGCGCGGGGTTCGTTCCCCCATCCCCGCTCCCACAGCCTGTCAGAGTTCCCCGAACTGGGCCTGACCTGTTTATCGCTCCCGGGATCCCTCCCGACCCCGTCCCCGCCGCCGTAGGGACACTGGGTCCGGAGGTGACCGGTCACTCCTTAAACCCCTGTGCGCTTCGAGCCGCGCTGCCGTCCCTGCGCTGAACCGCGTGTCGCTTTCGGGGCGATCCCTTAAAAAAACGGGGGGGAAGATTGCTTTTAAGGAATTAAAAGCCCCAAAACTTCCTTCAGGAGAAGGGGAAGGAGCATCCCGGCGGTGCCGGTGTTYCTGCTCTCCCGTGGCCAGGAGCCGTGCTGGCTGCACACCTGTGTCAGCGGATTTATCCGCTCTCCTCCGCGCATCCCGAACGTGCCTGGTGGGAATTAAATATTCTGCTCTAAGTTAGAGACTTTACAGACTGTGAGCTGTCTCTCAGAATTTACTCCTCAATCTAATACTGAAAGAAGGAAGTTTAGTGCTATTACCGCTCTTATTTTTATAAATTTTTTTGGACAATCATTTYGATTTGGCTTTCATCCACTTCCTTTCCTTTATGATAATTTGATTTCTGTCGTGCTGGGAGAGGGCCCGGGAGAGGGCAGGAGGAAAGCATCCCGGCCGTGGCATTCCCTGTGTAGCTCCAGTTTTCAATTTTCATGTACTCTCAACTATGCTGGAAAAACATGAAAAGAAGCGTGTGCCCCTGCTTGGATCTCCTTCTCTAAATCTGCCCGAAACCCCAGACTTAAACAAGGCCTCATAATCTCCCTCCACCTTTTTTTTCCCCTTAGAAATTCCTCCTCTTTCTCTTTTAAAATTGTTCGTTCTCAGATCTGCTAAATAGTTTCGTAAAGGACTTCGGTAGCTGGGAGTTCCAGTGGCTTCAGAGGGAATTTGGGACGAAAACTGATGATTAGGGAAGGGAAGGTCCTTCGGCCTCGACCCTTTTCCTCATTTCCCATCTCCTGGGGCTCAGCAGGAGGCAATGACCTGTTCTCCTGCAGGAAAACCGTCTGCCCATGGAGGGTTTACATTAAAAACAGCTCCTCAGTTTATTATTATTAATATTATGGGTGGGATGAGCCGGGGAAAAAGCTGTAAAAGTTACAGTTTTGAGCAACACGGAGAGGGAACCGTTTCCAAATGATGATTTTTGTCCGAGATTTGCCAGAAAAAGGAAGATAAAGAGAAAAAAACAGCGAAACAAATCCCTGCAGGGAGGGCTGGAGGACTGGCACGGGATAAACGCAATCGCAGGGTCTGCGGTGGCCACGGTCCCTGCTGCTTGTCAGAGCTTGGCAGTCACTTGGGGGGCGCTGAGGGAAGAAGCCTGGGAACGCTGGGGTGTATCCTAGGGGGAATATTTCTCCAGGATTTCATGGAAAAGCGCGTCCCTGCGGCTTCTCCCGTGCGCGGCAGGGGTTGGGACGGGTGGGGCTCACCTGAAAGCCGGGGAAGGCGCTGGGACGGGGAGCCACGGCCACCCCTCCAAACCCTGTGCCTGCTGGAAGCAGCTGAGTCTTGGGAGGGCTTCACTTTGGGAAAAGAAAGGAGTCGTGTTGAAAAATAGCGTGGAACAACGAGGTGAGCGGCGGTGAGTTCAGGGTGGATTTACTGCAGTTTTAATTTAGCAGAGTTTTAGAAGTGAATCAGCTGTCACAGTGAGCACTCTAATTATTAAAATGCCCTGGTGGGATCACAGGACAATATTTGAGAAGTTGTTTTCTAAGAAAGCTTTATTTTTTGCTTTCAGTATCTAGAGAAAGAGCAAACAGGGAAGTTGAATTTTTTCCGCTGTAACTGTTTTTTCCATCACCCTTCTGAACTTTTAAACAATTCCCTCATGGGATTTTTTTTAATTGCATGATACGTTCTTAAACAGCTTCTAGGTCTGACTTATTTTAAAAAAATAAAAGAGGAGAGTGAAAGGAGTCCAGAAAACACAACGTGCAAATACTGACAGGCATTTGAACCAGACACTAGAGCACAAAATTCAGCAGCCTGGGTGTCATTTGCTGTGTCCGGCTGGGGAGCCAGGGGGACTTGTCTCGTGCCCCGGGAGGGATCCAAACACAGCCAAATTACTGAGCTTTTGAAGTCAGCCGCCTGCTTTTTAGTTATTCTTTAGGTTGCAAAATTATTAGTGAGGTGCAACATTAATCTAGAGGCAAGTCAGCGATGTGCCATCCCGGGCTTATTGCCTAACCTGGTCGGGGTTTAAGGCAAGCACAAAAGGGTGGTGGATTTCCTGACTTTTATTGGCTAGAAAKGCTGCAGTTTTGTGTGGGTTTTGTTTTATTTTTTATTTGGAGAATGTCATGAAAGCTAAATGTTGTGTTAAAAGTGCGCTGCTTTCTTGTTTTGAGTTTGTTGAGGTTTTTCTATACTTGTTGAAAATCAGTAAATACTCACTGAAAATAAAAGTTGAGAAGCAGAGGAAAAACTTGCTTTGGAAGAAGAAATAGCAAGAAAAAATGCCAAGTTAGTGAAACCAAAAATTGTTGGACCCATTTCTTCAGCTGTCACTTGGTGTGCTTATGGAGAAATCCTGGAGCTGGGCTGGGCTCTTCTCTTGCCCCACTGTCCTTTTGGGAATCTCCTGCTTTTGTGATGTTTGTCCTGTGCTTTACTGGAGTTTTTTCTCCAGTCCTGCAGCTACCGAGGCAGTTGGTTCGTGTTCTCTAGACCCCTGTGATGTGACTCCCGAAGCGATCTGTGAATCCCTTGTGCCCTATGTATCCTTCTGAAATCGCTCAGGCAAAATTTCCCTTCCCAGGACATCAGCTGAAGTCCTGTGAATATAAGTTTGGCCAGGAGAAGGTTTCCAAGAGCCCCTTGCACAAGGCCCCCGTGTTTGGAGGGCATCGCTTGGCGGGACGGCACCTCTGCAGAGCTCCAGGTCTCCCTGCTTTTGTGCTAACAGCCCTTTCCCTTCCTTGCAGGACACCTGAGCCCCACTGCCTGCACCCTGAGGAAGCACAAGACGAATAGGAAGCCCCGAACCCCGTTCACCACTTCCCAGCTGCTGGCTCTGGAGCGCAAGTTCCGCCAGAAGCAGTACCTGTCCATCGCCGAGAGAGCCGAGTTCTCCAGCTCCCTCAACCTCACAGAGACCCAGGTCAAAATCTGGTTCCAGAATCGGAGGGCCAAGGCCAAGAGACTGCAGGAGGCCGAGCTGGAGAAGCTCAAAATGGCAGCGAAGCCCATGTTGCCGTCGGGGTTCAGCCTCCCTTTCCCCATCAACTCTCCCATCCAGGCTGCCTCCCTGTATGGAACATCCTACCCTTTTCACAGACCTGTGCTCCCCATCCCGCCCGTTGGACTCTATGCTACTCCCGTTGGATACAGCATGTACCACTTATCCTAAGAAGATCCAGGAGAGCAAGCCTCAGTCAGACAGACTTCCTGGTGGATCCTGTCCGGCCCTGGGAAGGCAGTGCCCCAACCAGTACTGGCCCTTCCTTCTGCACGCTTCTATCTGGCATCCCGAGCGTACGGGGAGCTCGCGTTAGCAAAGCAAGGCATCCTGTACGCTGCGGGTTGGGCGTCTCCTCGGGGTGCTCTGAGCGCTCAGAGTCTGCTCCTCAAAGCAAAAACAAAACAAAACAAAAAAAAACGCATAAAAACAAGCAAACAAGCAAAAATATTCGAGCAAACGTAGGGGTTTTATACGGTGCACGTAAGAGTAGATTTAAAGAACAACGGGTGGAAAAGCAGTTTTGTCACGCAGAGGCAGAAAATTTCCTGACACCTTCCTGGCGGGGCCCAACACGTGTTTAAAATAAGAGGGGTGTGTGCCCTCGAGCCACGCTCTGAGTTGCCATCGCTTAATGTGGGGGCAGGGGGGGAGGGAAATAAAAAGGTATAATCGAGGTTTTGTTGTTTGGTTGTTTTTTTAAAGAAAGCAGAGCCCGTAGCTAGAGACGTGTAAATAGAAACTAGACCCGGTAGAGCCTCAGTGAAGTTCAGAGCCAGCAAATTCCTGCGTTTCTGAGGGTAGGGAGCATTTTTGCATCCCGAACCTCGGCAAGGTGAGCAGCARGGCCCCTAAATCCAGAGCCCAGCTTTCTCCACCATGGCTCCTGTAATGCCTTTTTTTTGTATAAATAGCTTCAGCGTTTGTAAAGCACTGCGAGGGGAAGTGAAGTGCAAGGGAGGGTTATTAGGCAGGCTGGTCTTTATCTCTTCCTATTGGCATGCTTGGAAATGTTTGGCTACAGCCAGGTAATCTTGGCTCTGCAATGCTCTTTGCAAACCAGGAGAGAGGGAAGGAAGCTTTCTGGGGAAAGAAGACGTGGAGTTGTTTCCACAAAGGATTGTCAAACACTTCTGGGAGATGTTYAGGGGTTTTTATTAGTATTTGCAACAGCCTGTGTTAAATAGAAGAACCCCCCCGCCCCTAGTCTTCTTCCCTTGCTAAGGATGCCAGTAGAAGTGACTCATGCTTCAAGCCCTTCCAAAGAGAGATCCAGGTATCCCAAACAATCAGTAGGACAGTGGGGTGCCAAGAGACTGTGTAACCTGTCTGTCCCCGTGGGAGCTCTGGCAGCAGCTTCCCCAGGCTTCTCCTTATCACTATTGTATTATGTGTATTACTCTTGCTAAACTTTATGAGGAAGTTACTCCTAAGGCTGTGGAGCACTGAAGTCAGAGCTTCTCCTGGATTCATTTTCTTAGCATGCTGTTGTGGAGGAAAGGAACAAAACAAAAAAAAAATCAGAAAAAAATGTAAAGAGAAAAARAAAAAAAGCCACGAGGTTTTGCTGGTTTTGGTTTGTTTTGACCCAGGCACTGATGCCGCCTGGGACCCACTATAGATGAACTTCCTCTCTCCCTTCCCCTCACCCCCAATCTCCCATTATAGGAGAATCCCTTTGAAAGGGATGCCTTGTACAATTTTATATATTTTATTGAAGATTTATTATTTCTTATCTCTTATTTCGAATTAAATTAAAAARGAAAAAACCTGTTTAATCGCGTGTGGGTCTGTTAGTGTTTGGAGTCCTTTAAAAGGTAACTTCTCTCCGTGTGTGTTTGGCACCGCTGGGTCAAGTTCAAAGGAACGTTTGGGTTGCCTTTGTGATTATTTCCCCTTTCTCGATCTGATTTAAAGCCAAATTTGCAGCGCATGAAGGTGAATTGCAAGTCAACATTTCGGAGTCAAAAGCCAAACCTTTTATGAGGTTTCCTTGTTTTTAACAACCGCTTTTAGGCGCCTCTGTTCTTTACAACATCGTTCTCCGCTGATGTTTCCATCACTTTCAGCTCGTGTGCCTTTTCCTTTGGCTGGGAGCTCTCCCCTCGACTCACCTTTCCACTGACCTCAACTCTGCTCTAGTGGGAAATGGATCTTGACCCTCGAAGTAGTTGGGGGGGAATTTGGGACAGGTAAAACCTGGCGGGGCCCTGCAGTGCTTCAGTTGTATTTCAGGGCATCAGGGTCGAACTGTCCCACAGTTTCCGGGCCAGGCTCAGAGAGCAGGTGCTGGACCACCCTCCCCTGGCCTTTGGATAAGAGGAGCCGGGGGGACCCTGTCGCACCCGAGTGCCACCCGATGGAAACGTTGTCCTAGGAGGGCTCTCGGGTTAGGAGCGAGCGCGGGGACAAGGTGTGATTGCCCCCTCTGGGACCGATCCCGGGCGTGCGGCTCCCGAGGGCACCGCGCTCCCGGCACCCGCCCCGGGAAGCACCGCGGGGCCGCTTCCCGGTGGGCACAGCCCGSGAATTCGCCCGTCCCGGCCACATCCCGGCAGGTCGGGCCGCTGCTGGGCGAGAAGGGAAGGGTCGAGGAATAAGGCACTTCTCAATCCGGGCTGTGGGGAGGGGGCTGCGGGCTCGGGGAGCGCAGGGAATCGCGGAGCTCGCCCTGCTCACCCTTCTCCCGACTCCCAGAAAAACCCCCGCTAACCTTCCCGCTTTGCAAGTGGAGGGAACAAAGCCGAGGTAGCCCAGGCTCCACGCAGACTCTTCAAATTAGAATTTACAGCCGCATAAAAACGGGAGACAAGCGCTTTTTTTCTCKGATTCCCTTTTCCCGAAGCATTATCCCCCTAAATCCAGGGCAAGGCGAAGCCCCCTCGGCCCTGTCCTTCCCCGGCCGGTTGTCCCGAGTGCTTCCTTAGCCGGGCTGGGCTATAAATAAACCAGCGGTGTTTTTTAACCTTCAGTATAAATCAGCTGTGTCAGGGATTACAGCTAAATCTTTTTGCTGGAAATTCTTTGAGCGCAGGAGCTTTGTGTGTGTTATGATAGATCCCTAAATGGATACAGATTTATTGCAGCACACAAGGGTGTTGAAGGAAAAGCTTCCAAATCTCGGTTACAACYTCTGCTATGGGAAAGGCAGGACGGATCCGTGACACCTTCTGCGAGCCTGCGGATGGCATGACAATTCACCCTGCGCCCATTATTAACTTGTTCCAATTAAAGCCTTCAGAAAGGCCGAGTTAATTGAGTATTATATTTTATTAGGAGGGAGGTGTCAAGCTTTACTCATGAGACTTCATCATCGTCCTAATGGGAGCTGCCCCGCAGGCAGATCTGTAACTGAATAAATTACAGCGAGGCAGGGAAATCAGAATGCTATCATTAAAAGCGATGCACTTACTGAAATTCCTCCCCCACTTTCGCAAGAGGCTGTGGAGGTGTGGCTTTAATTAGTTATTTTAATGCAAAGTTAAATTGTTCCCAAAGTATTTTCTGACACAAAGCAGATGCGATGATTAGAAGTTGAGTGAGACTGAAAGGAGTTGGCATCTGTTCCAGGTACATCTATATATTTTAAATTCCCAATAGAAAGTGAAAAATAATTAGAGCAATAAATAATAAACATTAAAAACAACGCGATAAATTATCCCGATCCCTAAAATCCGGACTTGCTGAGCGGCGGCTCAGGCCAGCCGGGCACGGCGCGGCTCTCCCGGGACCTTCGGTCACCGGGGATGGATTTGTTGACATAAACATTTGGGATTGGGCTTTTCTGGCTCGCTCCGGCCAAGCCCTCATTACCTAAAGCCACGGGCGCTGCGAGCCTGCATTTCATGTTGTCACGTCGCCTTGTCAAACCCCGGAATTCCTGCATTTTATGGCGAGCGAGGAGAACTGGCTTGCCGCGGCGCGGCTGCGAGCGGCGTGCCCGGGAGCCGCGGGATTCTCCCCGCCGGACCCTCGCTGCGGGGCCGGGGACTGCGGGCACCCAGCGACCCGGGAGGACCCGTGACCCACAGGGGGATGAGACGGGGATGGGGATGCTCCCGGCCGGGCACCGGCTCCCGACACCTGCCCCGCGGACCCCACCCGGGGGCGCGGGGGGCTCGGGTGCCCCCCCAGGCCGGGCAGAGCTGGGCGGCGAGCGGWGCCCCGCAGCAGCATCCCGGCTCCCGGCCCTGTGCCGACCCCTTGTTCCCACCGCTCCGGGGGTTCACACGCCCCCCCCTCCCCGCGCCGTGCGGGGCCGCGCGTGTCCGTGCGCGCACCCGTCTCCACCGCGGGGAGCTGCGCACGCCGCGTTCCCACGCGGTGTCCCTGCGTCCCGTCRCGAAGTGCCACGGGCGCTCCCGGGTCCCATCCGCGCACACTTGGGGCTTCGCAGGGTGTTCGGRGTGAGCGCTGGACGCGCGCTGCAGGAGGAGGGGAGCCCACGGTGGGTGCGGGTGACAAAGAAGGACCAGAAAGCGCCGACCTCTCGGGCCCTGCGCCGTCGGAAGGGGCTCCAAGCCACGCACTCGCCCCGGCTGCCCGCGAGTAGCCAGAGGGTCCGCGGAACAGCCGCGGTGGATCCGCCTCCCACCCCCCTCGGGCTGCCCAGAGAGGGGAGTGAGCATTTTGTTTTCCCTAAAATATATTTAYCCTCTCTATTTGTCCCCCGTTTAGTATCCCCGAAGACTAAGGTGGACCTCTTTCTTAAAAAAAAAATTAAAATCATTACAAAAGGGCAAAAAAAAAAAATCTCCACAAACAAATAAAAGCCAGCATTCCGCCAGCGAGACTGTATTCCTCCCGCTCCTACGATYCCTATCAGCCACGGAGCCTTCAAACTGCCTTTTCCGGGGGTCACTTTTGGAAGTTAACCTACTTTCGGCAGCGCCCACATTCTTGGCGTAGGAAGTCTCTCTAGCAAAATAAAAACAAAGAGGTTATTCCAATCTTTTTTTTTTTTTTTTTTTCTTTTTTCCATTCCAGAGCAGAGGGGGCATATTTTTCCAGTGAAAAGCATCAGGGATCTCAGGGAAACTGCATAGCTCATCCCAGCGCTGGGAAAGCCCGGAGCGAGTCGCTGCACGGTTCACGCTCCTTTTCGCTGCCGGACCCCGCCGCGGGGAAAGGCAGGGGGGAAACTTCGGGGTCTTTTTTGGTTGTTGTTGTTGAACCTTTTTTGTTTGGTTTTTGTTTGACTCCCCGAGCCCCTCGATGTGTGTTTCCCACCGTAATCCATAAGGCATTTGGCGGGTGCTACCAGCAGTTCCCAACTGGTTGCACGCAAGGAATAAAAATCTTTCCATCCATTATATTTCAGTCTTTTAACACCAGAGCAATTCTGTCCCTGCTGTTTTAGTGGAAATACCGGTCTATAAAGCTGCAACTGCAGTATATTTTAAAATGCTACCATTTTTAAAGGGGATTGGAATAATTCTGCTTTGCTTGGGAAGAAAAACTCTCGAGCAATGTATGCGCGATTAACGTTTTATAACACTGTTCAAGGAAATTAAAAACATTCTGTGATGTTCGTACTGCAAAGGCAGGTCTTTTTTGGCAAAACGTTTTGTATATGTATTTCTTAGATTGCTGTGTTTTGAATAAGCAGGAATCTCGTAAAGAAAAAAAAAAAAACCCACGTTCCTTAAAAGTATGCGCTACCCGTTTTATTAAACTGATTATGCCAGCGTTCAACTCAAAAGTTTGTTTTAAGTAGGAATATTTTCCCAGACGTGTAATGGATTGCTTGAAAACAGAATTCTTTGCTTTTTAATGACCTGTAATGGCCAATTCATTTCAACGGCGCTTATCAAGGTGCTGTGTTAAATAACAAACCGGTTCTTGAAAACAAAAAAGTCATAATGAAAAATAAGCAGTCAGAATAATCTCCCATCTCCGAGCCAAAAAAATGCAATAAAATTAATTTAAGACTGTCAAAACATCAAAGCTGAGAAAAGGAGCTGCTAAAATAATGTCTCTTGATAAGGAAATAATAAAAACACACCAAAAAATGTCTACTCAATAAACTCCACTGGATTTGGGGGTCTGTGCTATATTTTATTTGGTGATGAAAGCACTTTGATGTCACTGTATTCCAAACAATTATTATTATAATTTTAAACAACCTGGTGTTTTCCATTACTAACGGCTTACGCTTTGAAGTTACACCTCATAATTTCTTAAATTAAATAAATCATTTTAAGTTTGCACTGGGAGCCTTTTAATAGCAGAGAAAGGAATATCATTATCTTATTGAGAGGCAATTGCAGTGGCTCCAGTTTGGCTGTAGCTGGGGGCAAAGTGGTGCACTATAACAGACATACTTTATTAGCCTCCCATAACTCTTGAAAGAACATTTTTATATTTTCTTTGATTCCCCCCCTCCCCCTCTTGTTTTAAAGCTGTCCCAACCTTTAATTACTGCCTAATATGAAAAGCATTATTTTTTAATGCTGTGTAATTTACCAGAGGCAATAGGCCAAGTTAACAATTGTTTATTAGGGTTGCTGTTTCACACAGGGCAAAGAATGCTGTTCCAAACCCAACTTTTCATGGGTGGTTGCACTAATTAATACAGTGTCTGAGGCTCCTAGGGGGTTTTTAATATTAAAGCCTATGGGGCGGAACGGTTTTTAGAAGTCCAGCTCCTGCTGACGTCCTCCTCCCCTCCCCAGTGATTTCTGCTGCTTTCAAGCTGTTTTGATCCGAGGCAAAAGTCGGCGGCGGGCGGGGAGCGCCCCCGGAGCCGCCCCGGCCCCGCGGTGCCCGGCGGGGCTGGCACCCCCCGAGCCCGGCCCGGCGCCCGCCCCGGCCCGGGGCGCTGCCTCGGGGCCGCCCCTTCCCCCGAGCTTCCCCCGAGCTTCCCCCTGCCCYGGCTTTGATTTCTTTCCCCCGTCAAGTCGCCTTCGCCGTAATTCAGGCTGAGGCGGGCGGTGCCGGCGCGCTGGCTCCGAGCGCACGGCGGGACCCCCGGGGCCGGAGCGGCCGGGAGCGCCCGCGCCCCCCGACTCCTCTGCAGTCGGGCAGGAAACCGCTCCGGGGACAGGGGGAACGTGTGTCCGGGGGGGGTGCTCGTCCATGGGGTCTGGATCTCATCCCCGAGGCGCTGACTCGAAGCTCGGAGCATCCCCGTGCCCCAAAATCGCCGCCGCGCCCCCGGCCCGGAGCGCCCGAGGATGCTGCGGGCGGGGACATCCCGCTCCCCGCGCTGGTCGCGGCCCGGCCCCTTCCCAGGGGGAGACGCGGGACATCCATCAGCTTGATAGATGGGGGTTACTCACTCCTGTTCTCCCTGCCAGTTTATTTTCTTAAACTACCGGGCAAAAAGTGTAATGACGGAGCAGACAAACACACTAACAAACAGACGACAGCTTTATGGATGGAGCCCCGCTCCGAGCGCTGAGGGGTGTTAAAACCCGAGCTCCGCCGCCTTCACCCGTTCTCCCTCCAGCTCGGGTCACTTCAGCCTCTTAAAAAAACAAAACAAAGCAAAAAAAAACCAGCCTTGGCTGAGGTTTAAAGGAGGAGACACTTACGGATTTATTTTATGGGCTGCCCAGGACTGTTCTCCCTGCTCCCTTCGCCGTTAGCTCGGCTCCTTTGCAAATCTAATCTGCTCGGCTCCTTTGCTATTTTTCATGTTGGACCCATGCGTTTCTCCTCTAAGCCTTTCTCCTTTTTGATGTAGCGAGTCAATTGAAGAATGTTGGTCTCGGTTATCAATCACCCAGCTGGGGCTTAAAGGGCTCGGGCTAATCAGATTTAATTGCTCATGTAGCGCCACTCCTGCCCTGGGCCACGACCGACTTGCTCAATTAAACCCCAAATACCTGCAATCAATAAATAAGGAATGACAACACGTTTAAGGGATTTATCCAGCAAAGGAATTGAGCTGGAAACAGATTACAACAGAAAAAGGCCCTTTTATAATTAAACGTACACCTCTCACGGAGGGAAAAGCAATCTTTAAGGAAACAAAAAAAGGGAAGAAAGGAAGAAAAGCTAAAAAAGAGATCTTGTTCCCTTTGCAAAGGAGCGGTGCGGGCTCTGCCTTCCAAGAGGGCATTCCCAATCACTTATTCCCTTATTTTTGGCCCAGTAAATTCCGGAGCTCCACGCGGTGCTGGGATCTGCAGCGCCTGTCCCACGTCCCGCTCCTGGGTCGACTGGTCTCCTCCTTTCCCATCCTTTCCCAGCAGCCTGCGGCCACTGTCTTGGCTTTCCTCTCAAATCCGAGTTTTCTGCTCAAATCCCCAGGCTAACGGAGTGAGGCGTCATCGTTTCTGACGACGGGAAAATGTTAGTCCCGATTTCCTTGGGAAAAAAAAAAAAGAAAAAAGAAAAAAAAGAGGGAGATGGTTTGCTTTTGCAGCTTCTTGTTTGGAACATGGTGGTAATTGGCCRAGATCAAATAATGCTGAACGTGCATAAATAATCGTTTTTGGCAAATTTGCAATTCCTTTTTTTGTTTTGTTTTGTTTTTAAGAACTTCCTTGAAAGCGGCAGATACAAAAAGGGTTCATGATTAATACCAAAACATGTTACTTTGGATCATCCAGGCATGCTCTTGTCCACGATTTCYGCACCGGCAGCTCCTGTCTTTTTTTGGGATTAGGCTGTAAAGTYGTAAAGATGTAGGTTGTAAAGATCTGCTGTCCGTGCTCGTGGAAAGAGCCACAAGGGAACAGAGAACGGAGGGAGGAGAAGCTGGAGGCCAACCTGGAGGGATCCGAGCACGGAGCTCCTGCTCTGCACTCCCTCTGCACCCACGGGATGTGTCAAAGATTTTGGTTTGCAGGGTTTTGCTCAGCTGAACTGGGAGCCCTTCATGTCTCAGAGCTCTCTGCACTCCTCAGGGAAACCAACCCCACCCAGCCGGGCAGGAACCCGGCTGGGAGCGGGGTGAGGTGGCATTCCATTGCCCTAATCCCAGACTCCCAGCGATGGAGCTGCGCCACCCGACACGGCGGCTCTGGGCAGGATTTGAGCTGGGTGAACGGCTCGGGGGGAATTGTCCATCTGGGGAATTCCTCTCCCTCTACTCGTCCCATCCACCGAACAGCTCAGCTCTGAGCTCTGCTCCAGTTGAACCTGTCTGGTGATTACTCAGAGCGGTCATCTCGCGCGCTGGGCCCTGTGYTGGCTTCCCATGGCTCCCACTGGGATACAGACCCTCCCTAATGCAAACCTGCCCCCAACGGTGCCACTCCAGAGCCACCTCTGCCYGCTTGGTGGCTGCTCTGTAAGACAATCTTTGTGGGAAGTGAAGGTAAAAATCATAGAAGTCAAGGTGTTGATTAAAAAAACTCCTSAACTGTCAAGGGAGTATTTCTGTAAGGACTTCTGTTTGTTTGTTCCTAAGCTTGGTTTCCTAAGGAAGCCAGGATTATATGATCAAACTGTTACAGCCTTTTGAACTCCTGGGCCAACTCCAATCAAAATTGACAAGGGGGCAGAGGTCTCAGAAATAATCAGGTTGCTGTGATTTTCGTGAAAATAGAGAAAATAGACTGCTGGATAGTAGAGAGACAGATCCTGTTCAATCCTTACCAAGGCTGTAACCAGAGCTCAGCTCTTAAGAAACAAATTACAAATATCCCAAGCTTTTACCTTGGCTACTGGAGACCAGCAGCTCTGGGACACCATTACCAAAAGTAACGTGTTTTGTGCTTGAGGAGATTCTTACTGGTTGTATTCATCTCTGCCACTTTCTGGACTGATCTGCCCCCTGACTTGGAGAGCAGCAGAACATCCCAGGGCAGATTTAGGCACTGGCAGAGCCTTTTGGGACAGTTCCCAGGCTGTGGGATGGCACCATCCAAGGCAGCAACAGCACAAACACTTCCCAGAGTCTCTGGAGGAAGCCTGAGGCTCGGTCATGGCCCAGGAGCTTGGGGGATGAGTGGTCCATGAGCTTGTGCAACAAAAGCTTTGCCCTCACTGTTGTGTGTGTTCTCTCTTTCCGAGTCATTTGGAAAGCCCCATTAGGTTTTTAACAGATTGATCCAAATCYGGTCAAGTAGTGAGGAGAAGAAGAATGAAAATCCTCCCAGGTACTTTGGTGAGTCTCAAAGCAGGCTCCAGCCATTTTTTTAAAATAGGAAAACAGATCAAGGAACAAATTAAACAGTTTTATTTAAACTATGAACCTGAAGCTGATAGCTTTGCCTGTGGCTCTCAGTCTAGCCTGAAAAGCAGTTCTATTAATCCACATTAGACACACCAAACATCCAGCTGGATTCTACATGGCATCCCTGCTTTTGAGGTTGGCATTGCTGCCACAATTCCACGTTCAGGCAGAGGATGCCAGGGGGAAGGTGGCACTGGGCAAATAGACCCATCCGTGGGAGACGTTTGACTTCCCAGTTCGGGCAGAGCACAGTTCACACCTCTGCAGCAAAGGGCAGCAGCCAGGCCTCCTCCACTGCTCCAAAGGCAATGAGGCCTTCCCTGGCAAGCCCAGTGCAGAATGAGACATTTCCTCCCTGCTGGTGCCAAGTCCAACCGGGCCAGTTTGGAACGAGCCACGTCGCCAGCTCGTGGCCGCCTCCGAATCTGAGCTGTCATGAATTAAAATAAATGGGTTTGTTGTCATTGAAAAGGCTCCCAACACAAGAGATTTTGTGAGCCTGCACAGAACTGAGGCCTTGCAGTGCCCTGGGGGGAGAGAGGTTTTTCACTGCACGTCACTGCACTGTTAACTCCRAAGCCTGAGGAAGGCAGTCCAACCAGCAGGGATTTCACCAGCCACAGGCGTTCAGGAGCTGAAGAATCTCATGGGATGGCACCTCACTGTAGCATCAGACACAGCCAAACTGGGGATAAACAAAAGGGAAACTCAGGAGAACTAGAACAAGGGCAAGCAAATATGGCTGGATTCCCTCCAGAGCRCACAGCTGCCTACACATACTCCAGCAGTCCCTTCTGGCAGATCTCCTTTTTTTCCCAGATTGGACCATTTTGCTTATTTTAAGACTTTTTGGTCTTTGAGGTGAGTGGGGAAAGGGAAGGAGAAGGGATGAAAACAGAGAATGCCATGAAAAAATCTGTTGGAGCTAGCCAAGGGCTGGCCACACTAGGACAGATAGAAATTGGAGTGGGAATGAGATTGTGAAGGAACAGCAATGGCCAAAGATCAAATTGTACAACATTAATTGTACAAYCAACGAATTTAAGCATAAAAATTCCCCTAAATATCTGAACCAGCCTATTTATACTTAATTTCTGTCCTCCAAGGCACACAAGCAAGAAGTACTGAACTTATTACAACCAGTACTGGTACATTCTAAGTTGGACTTCACACATGCTCATGTGTGTGATGAAGCAAGGCCCAGTCCTCCCTCTAGTTTTGATCCTAAACAGGGAACTGTGAGAGTACAACATCTGTGGAGTGCTGGGTTTATGTCCCACGCTCTCTGACTGAGACATTTTGTATGTTTTAAGAGAAGAAAGTGCCTATAAAGCTGTTTCCCAGCAAGCTTTTATCTGTCCAGAACAGCAAGAATATAAAGAACAGYTATTGGGAAGCACCATGTGCTGATGCTGTCATAGAGGAAAAAATGTCTGCTTAGAAATCCCAATCCACTCTCTTTAAGGGMTGTAACTTATTTTTGGGAGCTGCAAGTAAGCTTTCTGCTCTGTAGGAGGACAGATGCCTGGAATAAAGTCAGGAGGAACGAGGCTCTTGTATTCCTCTGAGCTCTGGGGGTATCCCTTCTCAACAGCCTGTCTGAGGGACCAGGTGGTGCTTTCCCACCTTGTGTGCCTGGGACAGCAGCGAGGTGCGTTCCAGCCCCAGCTCCCATGAGCTGCTCGAGCCTAGGACATAAAATCCATTTCCAGGGAGTGGTAGAAACGCTGGGTTTGTGTTCAGTGTGGTCTTGGTCTCACCCTGCCTTCCCTTCTCTGCTGGGAGAACATTGGAGCCTCCAGCCGAGTGTCCCACTCCGCTCCCGAAATCTGGGACAACCCAAGGAGTGTCTGTGCCTGAGCTGCTGCTGCTGCTCTGGGGCTGCCTCGTCACAGCCAAACGTTGAGAGGACCAAAAGGTCACCAAGCATCGCCTCAAGGAGGGAAAGCACCAGAGGGAGACTCGAGGTGTCTCCTTGGGTGTTTCTGAGAGAATAGACCCATGTGTGCCTTTGCTTTGCTCCTTATAAATGGAAATACATGAACCTTGAGAGATGCAAAGTGGTTTTTACTCATCCAGGCCTTCAGCTGGTGCTGCTGAGCTTGTTTGCTTCTGGCACAAGAGCACAGGGTCGGTGGGGGCTGCTGAACTGGCACTGGCACAGTAACATCARACATCCCTGATGTGGAATTCTCTGCGCTGATGTGACTGTGCTTTACGGAAAAAGACAGAGGAGATGATAGAAATGACCAGTGGATGAGTGATTTCTCTTTGTTAGTACTCAAAGAGCATCCCCATACCCCAAACAGAGCTGGTTTGGATTRGATTTTAAGGTATTATCAGCCAAGTGACATAGATAAGTGCAGCAGAAAGGAAAGAATATCTTCTTTTTCCAGAAGGCAGCTCAAGCACAAAAAGAATAAAGAATTCAGCCCAGTTCCATGGAAATCTCTGGCAGAGTCCCATCAGCTGAATCCTTGCTGGGCCAAACCTTTTGATGGCCAAACAGACRTGCAGTGACTCTCAGTGTGCAAGTTCCTGCATTCTACTGGATGTGAAGAAAACCTCATCTCTTTGCTTTCACTTACTTTCTCCAGAGATTAAATAGCTGAAAAGCTGTTGTGAGCCCTCACATTAATTAGAGTTCATTGCTTTTGCTGTRGTATGCACCAGCATAACGCCAAACTCTAATAATCCAAACAAAAATCAGTCTATGGCATAAAATATAACATCTCTCTGGTGTCTGAGGAGAGCTATCAGTTCAGGGACTCGCTCTGGTTCTGCCTGAAGTCAACAGCACAGCTATTAATAATGGCAGGATCAAGTCAGTTCACTAATTTGCCAAATTCCCCATCATTAGTGTGAATTAATGAGATCCTACTGGAGCTGCCTTTTGGCTGTGGGTGAAACGGAACACGCCTGGCAGCACATCAGCATCAGGAGGGAGGCTGGGGAGGAGCAGGAGCGCTCTGGGGGGAGGGAGATGAGCAAATGGAAGACTCTTAATGCAGTCCAGATGGAAAAAATTGACCCTGACTTCACCAGTCAGGCAATGGCCATAGCCAAGCTGTTTCCTAGTGAGGAGGAAAACGAGAGAGGCTCAAGTAGCAGATGAGAAGTCAGCTCAGATAAAATAAGACAGCCATTCCCTTTGCCCCTCGAATGATCTTTTGCCCAAAACATGAAGAAAAATGTGTGTTTTCCTGCCCCTTCTCAAAGCTGTGCTGTGGTTTCCCTCTTCTTGCTTGCTTTAAAGCTTCTAGAAGGAGGAGTGCCAGTGCATGAACTGGAAGGTTGTGCTCACTCTCACATCCAGTCCCATCCAGAACTAAAATTACAACAAAAATCTCATGAAGAAAACAGCTCCGTGAGATTTACAGTGCCAAGAGGGTCGTATAAAGTTTGGAACAGCATCCAAAGAGATGTCAAATGGAACTTAATTGAACTTGGCTGTCATCACTAAATAGGACACATCACTTTGAGCTTMATGGATCCTGCCAAGTCCAACAACAGATATTGTTGCTGTGTTCCTTGAGATGGTGATGGGGGTTTAACTGTCCATGAGTCACTGGGATCACAGTTATTGCCTGAAAAGAATGTGCAGGGAGGAAAGGATGTTCCTGTCTGCCCACRTCTGCTTTTGGTGCCATTGCAAAGACAATGCCAGGCTAATGCTGCACTGTGACCTTTCAACGGCAGCAGCCCCAACAGCTTTGTAGAATTAATTTGTAGAAGTAATTGRGTAAATCAGAATATTTGCTTTTTTAAGGTTTGTTTTATTTGTGGTGGCCACAGAGCCCAGTGCAGACACGTCCGTTTGTGGCAGTTGGGAAGCCTGAAATTAATGGCTCAAATTAAAGACATCAAGCACACGAGCAAACCTGTTTAGTTTCGTTTGGTGGTGTGATGACAGTGCAGCAGTAGCTTTGATAACAGCCTTGTCCCATTCAGAAGGGACTTTGGGAGCAGCCASCTCTGAGCTGGGTACTCATTATTGACCAGTAAAATCCCAGGGGTCATTTTTGCAGGCCAGGCTTTCGCTGTGGTTCAGGCTCCTGAGCAGAAATCCCTTCCTGAGCCAGGCCTTGCATCAAACCAACTTCCAGCTGAGTGGGAGCTGTGGGCTCCCTGAGCAGGGGACGTGGAGATGACCTCTGCAGCCCCCCAGGGCAGCTCAGCCCCCTCAGCAACTCCCACTGGTGACGTCAGGGCCATGGCCACGGTGAGCCAAAGGGCAAACAGCACTTTGGAATATTTCACGATGGCAAAATACCAATAAAAAATGGACTGTCATAATCCACCCCTAACTAAATACTGACTGCCTGTGCTGTGCTCTGCATAAATATGATCCAGACCCACCAAACCTTGAAATACTCGGTGTATTCCCTCGGAAGCACCAAGGGCTAATCTGCCATGCCRAGGACAAGCAAACACACTCTTTTCCAGTTGTCCCATATTACATAGCATTAATTACCTCACAGTAAAACAGTGGAGCGGGATGAGATCCTTAATTGGGAATCTCACCTATTATTTTAAGCATCTAATTTGTACATCTGTGCCTGTAGCCRTCGGATTACCCTTGTTTAAATTGTTAGTCAAAATCAAACATGTTAATTTTATCAGAATTTTAAAAGGTGTCATTAAATGTCCTCCAGTTAAAAGAAAGGAGAAAAAAAAAAGAAAGGAAAAAAGTCTCTGCAGGCGATGAGCTGCACTCCCAGAGATAAGAAATGCTTCCCATATACAATCCCTTTACTTTGTAGTTCCCTTCTAATGGGCAGTTTGGTGAAAGGTACTTTCCAACGTGCATTTAAAGCGATCCATTCAAAAGATAAGTAAAGTGCAGCTGTTCATTAAACCCAGCACTTCATGTGGTGCTGGAACGTATATTTAACCAGGAAATGCTACTGTAGGCCCTCAGTGCTCGGGGTTTTTTTCCCTCTGAGATCTAGAAAACGTTATGATTCATCATCATTTACAGAAGTGCCTGAAAATTACAGGCCAACCACGACAGCAAAGCGGGAGGTGCTCGGGGAAGTGAACACACTGAGATCACTGCCAGCGCTTTCCACACAGCTACTCTGGCTTGTTGTTCCTTTTGATCAGTGTTTACAACACAAGCTCCTTTTAGGAGGAAACAAAGCTCCTGGAGAGGTGTTATTGTACAGCCCRTGTGCTGCAGCAAGTTACAAACTTTCTAGGAAGGGTTAAAGCGGGGGCCAAACACCGAAGCGGAGCTTTAAGCACACACAGATACRCAGAAAGTCTAAAATTTACAGCTTTTTTTTCAAACTCTGCAAGTGCCAGAGCTAATTGACACGTGCAGAACTCTGCAGTCATTTTTGGGTTTAGTCCCATTTCCATATTCATGGAAACTCTCCCCATCTTTCTCTGAACGGGATGCTCAGCTGCCTGATAGGGCTTTTGGGGCAAATCAGTCAAGTTTTCCGTATATGCCAAGAAAGAGATGCTCCCTCTTGCCTCACAAAATTCAGCAAGTGTCTGTGTCCTCAGAGGTGATGTAACACGTCTGGGGACGCGGTGTGAGGGAAAGGAAACGTTTTTCAAGTGACTCAAGCTTGAAATCTTGTCCTTCACAGCAGCACGGACCAATACAGTCCCACAAAGACCAATACAGTCCCACAAAGACCAGTACAGTCCCACAAAGACCAGTACAGTCCCACAAGAAGAGCCAGGCCCCCTGCTCTGCCTCGGGAACAGGCTGGGCACTGCCCAGTCCCTTCAGGATGTGGGAATCACAGTCCCTTGGCACAAACCGGACTCCACGGCACAAATCCCCTCGATGGAGGTGCGGGAATGCCGTGGATATCCCAGCACAGGACTGGGATTCCRCCTGTGTGAGCGGAGAGCAATGAGTGTGTGGGCTCTCCCCGGAGGCCAGGAAGGATCTCAGCCCCCAAGCAGTGGAGCTCCACCATTCCTTCACTGTTTCTTTCCCCTCCCAGCAACATTCACAGCAGTTGTTGGTGTTTCTGTGGAAAGTCCAGTCCATTCACCTCTCCTTCCCAAAGCCTAGAGGGATGTCGCATTCTGGGAGGTGCAAATATTGATTTGACTCTGATAACTGTGGGTTTGTTCCATGCCAGAACCTGTAAGCTTCAGTTTTTGTTCAGAGCTTCAATCAAACCCGGGCATTTTATAGATCATTTAACATTTAGGAAAACCCCAATTTTTTATGGTGTTAGGAGTTAAACCTTACTCAKTTGAATGATACCTCTGAGGAAGAAGTGGGGTTTGTCTTGCTAATAATCCTTCTAAACTTTTCAACGCTTTTGCTTCTTGTTGACCTTGAAACACCTTAACAATCAAAGCAAAACAAAGTCTTTCTGAGGGTATTTCAGCATTTCCTATTTCCTGTAGAAGAGAGAGTTTGCAGAGACAGAATAAATATGGGAAGTCAGCAAGAGAAAACCAAAACAAGCAAAAAAAAAAAAATCAACCAAATTCTTACTGAAACTTTAAGAGGTGTTTGGTGCCAATTCTGGGTAGAGATGGCTTCAGCCCAAAACGTTATATATTGCCTGCTCTGAATGAGGTTTTCATAAGCCAGACTTTGGCCTGGGCTCACAGCTGCCCTGTGCTGTGTGCAGCTTCTACCCCAGGCCAAAACAAGAACCCTCTGGACGGCCCTGGGCAGGTGGGGGAGGATGCAAGGTCAGGTGAACATCTCAGTTTCGTGGCTTCAGCCAGGCTCTGTCACAGGTGTCTCATAAAAGATGAAGGTCCACGCTGAATCCCTATTTTCATGCTCCCTGATTCACCTGTTTTCTTACTAATAATGAATCAGTGAAAAGAAAACTTGCTGAGAATAAAGCCCTTCATTTATGCTCAGTTATTAATGCTGCTGGAGAACAACCTAGAGAACCTCCACAGCTACCAATTCTGTGTGACTTTCCYACATGAATGAATTATTCTGGTGCAAACATTGTGTCTGCATTCGYCTTACTTCTTCTGCCCGAGTTTTGAACGTTTAGGGAGGTGCAGAGCTGGAGAAAAGATGCTACTTCATGTTTGGGTTGCTTTTAACCCGGCCACAATCCCCCACAAGCACAGCTCTGCCTGAGACGGCAGCAGCRGGGACCAGGGCAGAGCCCACAGCGAACGTTTATGGGAATAATTTGCCCCGCAGAAAATAGGATTAGCAGTGCAAGACCCAGAATGAGAGAGGCACGTACGAACCCACAACGCTCGTGGCAGGGAAAATCCCTCTCAGTCATCTGCAGCTCCGAAAATGATGAAGCAGTTTGGGAGAACAGTTGGGTGATGCAAGAGCAGATCTTGAGAGGTCGAGGTGTCTGGGGCRGGGGAGAGAGGGACAGCAAAGTCTTGCTCCCCGGTAGCACTTCTTTGCCACAATTTGGCCAACAGCTTGGGGAGAGAGAGGGGATATTCCACAGCAACCGAGGCTGTGAGAAATTTCTTTGCCTGAGCATTTAATCGTGTGAAACTCCACTGGAGCTGGGGTTTTGCTGTGAATTTTAAGCGAGCCTGCTGTTGGTTGGTGGGTTCACTGTGATCTGCCGAGTCTGACTGATGGTTCTGAGATTTTGGTGGGAATTCGCTGAGTTTTGGTCTCAACAACACKGAAGGTTCACCACAAGGAGAGCTCAGGTGAGCAAGGAAGAGAAACAAAAGACAACTCCCAGTTACTCCTTGTTCATATTGAAGAGAATTAAACTGCTTTGCCCAATTTTGCTTTCCAAGTACCAACTTAGCCCTAATTACTGCGTCTTTGTAGGCTCACTGGGCTTTTGTCACTTTGTTCTTCACCACAGTCCATCAAAAGCCCTATGTAAGTTACTGCTGTATGGAGAAAAATCACGTGAGGAGCAATGAAGAGGGAAAAAATAGACTGGAAATCAAAAGGCTTCCTTTGGTTCCAGTAAACCATGATTACCATGAGCCCTCATGCCAATTAAAACATCAGGCAGAGTATCAGCCACACCTCAGCTGGAGGGATATAAAGTTATTAACAATATTTTCGCCACCATCTGAAGATGATGTTTGTTCTCTTTAAAGCTGTTCCATAGTCTGCTCCGTTCAGGATAAACTCTGAGAACTTTGGCTCCATCAAACGCCAGCACCAGGTGATAAACAGACTGAACACT
Organism: Amblyornis subalaris; assembly: GCA_018881555.1. Taxonomy (NCBI): domain Eukaryota; kingdom Metazoa; phylum Chordata; class Aves; order Passeriformes; family Ptilonorhynchidae; genus Amblyornis; species Amblyornis subalaris. The sequence continues at coordinate 1,453,662 of JACAXG010000013.1, forward strand.
GGGGCACACGAAGGATCCCTGCCATCCCTTCACCTCGTGGGCCGAGCCCGCCCCTGCCTGTTTGCATCTGTAATGGATTGTGGGAGCTGTTAATCACAGGTGCCTGTGATAAAGTTTAGACAGCTCTTTGATTGAGGGATGCTATTAAGGAATTAGACTGCAGSAGGGTAAGGGTTTGTCTCTGCAATCAGTCCCTGCCGGGGTTTTGCAATCCGGGATCGAGCCGTGGTGCGAAAATCAAAGACTGCCTTAAAAAAACCCAAATAACAACAACAACAACAACAGGCACCACCCCAGCTGCACAGGGCTGTGTTCTATTCATAGTCCACATGCTGGTGGAGGTTATGGATGTTTCTGTTCCATGGGTACAATTTGTGAAACAAGCACCGAGCACCCGGTTCAGCTCCTGAGTGGTGCTACTGGAGCTTGTGAAAGACACCATGGAAAGGGGATCAGGCAGCTGGGAGCATAATGRGATTTCCCTCCAAGTTACACTCCAACAAGGACTGAGGAGTGACTTCACTCACTACCAGCTCTGGCCCTGTTGTGATTTGGATTCTGACAAGAATTGCCTGATCCTATTAAAATTCACCATAAATTTGGACTCTTGTTCTAATCAGAAGACATCCCTGCAGGCCTGGTATTTCCTCATTCCTTAAGAGCTGGTATTAAGGATGTTTGGGATGAATTTGGTTTTGGGTCGAAAGCTGGGTGAAGAAAATGTCAGAAGAAAATATTTTTGAATCTTCAGAGGTGGCTTTTCATCTGGGATTAGACTCCAGGAACTGGACTGGAACCTACTTTGGTTGTAAATGAGAGGTAAAATAAAACTCTTCTCCAGGTGCACTTGAGTGTTTAAAGACCTTCTGATGTTTGTCGTGTGAAAGCATTAAATGCAGTAAGACAAGATGATCCTAATTCAGGCAATTACTTTTCACTTAGGCCAAACTCCTCCCAGTTATTTAGGGTGAATTTTCAGACTGGAAGGTCTCTGAGGCAGGAGATTGCAGCAATAGTGGGAACTAATTTAAGATGAGTTTTCTCACRTCTTGTGCTGGGTTTTATACAAGGTTGTTGTCCTTAATAAACCATTACCTTCCACCCCAGAAATAGATGCATCCCAGCCCAATATGAAATAATTTGGGGATTTTTTTGCAGAGTTCATTGAGATCAAATCCTAACATGCAATATGTTGTTGTTCTCRTTATGGGAAATGACCCTGCCCTTTGAATGTGTCCCCCTTCCCTCTGGGGACGTTGCCATCCAGGTGACTGTACCTGCTCCCAGCACCAGGCTGGGAGCAGCGGGGGAAATGGAACAGTGAGGTTTTCAAATTCCATTCGGGTGTCTGGCTGCCAAGGGAGCCTGCCGAGCTCAATTCAAGGGCTAATCCATGACCATCACTCCACTTCAATAATTGCAGAACATTAATGAGTCTGTTTCCTTATTACAGAGCTCGAAATAAGAGCATTGGCATTCCGATTTAGCAGGGAACTTTTAAAGTCTTAGCCCAAGGATTGTAAGAGGAATGGATTTTTTTTTTTTTTAATTAACTTTGCATTCAAAACTTGTGTTAAACCATCTGTTCTCATGCAAGGGGTGAGGGAGGGGGACCGTAGCCACAGATTTTCATCAGCGAGCTGTTAAATTAGTCCCTTTACTTCACAGAGCTTGTTTTATTCAATCTGCCTTTATTAAGAACACAGGTTTGATTCTGCAAAGAACAAATTCTTCTGGTTCTTTAAGGAAAATGGTTTTAAGCAGGGTTTTATTAGGTTGCATTACTGGATAAGCGATACAACATGTTACCAGCGTGAATCATCTGATTCAGAGTGACAAGAAAGGAACTKAAAAAATACCCAGAGCCAAAACATTGGCTGGCAAGCGCTCACAGGGCCAGATTGGATCTACTTTTGCAAAGTTTTGCTGTTGCAATTGGTAGTAACCATCTAGGGCTTGTAGGTATTTTGACTAAGTCTCTTTGCCACCCCCAAATTAAGAAGCAGAGAAATCAGGGCCAGCCTAAGTCTAACCAGACTGGATAGTCCCAGGGAAGTCAGCAGGGCTGCTGATGGGGTGAAGTGTGATCTGGGAGGAGATCCAGGAGGATTTCATCCTAAGAGGAAGAGACCTACATGGGTCACCTTGTCTTCCTTCCCTGCCTCAGCCCTGCCAGCCCAGCCCCTGTGAACCCCCTGGCTGCTTGTCTGATTCACAAATCTCTGCCTTTGGAATTCCACAGCCTTCAGCCACACCAGGGTAGACAGAACCTACCTGGGAGGCACCACTGAAAATCCTCAGCCTGTTTCCACCACCTGCATTCAGATCCTTGTTGCTGCAATCGTCAATCTTCTGCTGAGTGACTCAACGGGGAACTGGGAAGAGGCACAGGGAATATTGGTAACACAGAAATGGGGTTTCTTAATGAGAAACAACAGGAGAAACCCAGCCCTAAGTCATATTCAGCTCTCATGAGGCCAAAGAGTATCTTCTCCTTGCATTGAAGGCAGAGTGAGTGGCACATGAAGATSTGCAGGTTCAAAGACATCTCAGGTAACCAAAAAGGGAGACTGAAAATTTCCACTGAAAATGTCATAGCAAAATGGAACAATTTCACTTGCCAAACTTGCCAGCTTTCAGTGTAAGGACGTGAATGTCTCAGTCCTGTTGAGAGATCCCTGTCAGGATTAAGGTCTAGCCTAGAACTAGGTCCTTTCCTGTGTTGAAGTCCTGAGACTGAAATGAGCTTTTAAACTTGAAGTAAACTCCTAAAAAACCTCCCAAAACAGATGACTAGAATTGCTAAACCAAAATTGCCAGCTAAACCAAAATTCTCACTGGTTTTAGGATGTACAAACCTCTGTGTTGRATTTTCAAACTGTGCTCCAGACTGTACTGAGAACCCCCATCCCGCAATAACACCTGTGTGGTTTCGGTAGAAGGAAGGTGACTCCCTGAAAATCAATTTATGGCCTCACTGCTGTCCTCCTCAGCAGGTTTTTCCCACTTGGTTCCCCCTACTTATCCSAACTGAGTCTTGCTGCCAAGAGCCTACAGACTGCTGGAGCTGTAAAGAAAACTCCATAAATGTTTTGTCCCTCCTTCCACCGCAATGAGAAGAATAAAAGGAGAACCGAGTTTTGCAGTAAGACCATCCCTTTGGGATGCAACGATGGATGTTCATACCAGTAACAAGTGTCAGTTGTTTGATCCTCTCAGAACCTATTCCCACTTTGAGGCTTGGATTTTATTTATGGCACAAGACCATGGTCAGCCTATGGACTGAGGACTTGTCGCTGAAATGATGTTGGGACCTGTCTGGGAAAAAACAAAAAGTCTCAGTATCATCTCTTATGTGGAGAACTCACTGAATAGATGGGTTCAAATTAAATCAAACATAGCACTATTTAAATGCTTCATTTTGGATTCACGTAGAGAAAATAATCCTTACAATGAGCTTTTTATAGTGATTTACATGCAGAAGATGACAAAATATATTCATATTTCAGACTCCACTTAAAAAAAGGAGAAAAAAAGGCCAAAGAGCTYCCAATTTGCCATGTACAGGGCTTGAATATTAAGTCTGAGCTCAGGAACTGAGTTTTCTTCCRTGCAGTGAAGGATGGCTGTCTCAGTTTCATGACTAACCGTGGAGTTTTCCTTTTTGGTGGCTGCTTAGTCATTTGGGATGCCTGAGTCTGCTGCATCCTTTCCCTCAGAGGCAACAGAGGAATCCCATTACTGCCCCTGGAGTCCGTGCCAGCAGCCCAGGAGTGGCTTGGGAATGAGAGTCTGTTATTAAAGGAATGATGACTCCTAATTCTGAGAAGTCCTGGACATCTGACCACGCTTGGGAACGAATCTGCGCCTCTTTTCTCCGGAGCCTGACGGCCCTCTCAGCACAGGGAAAAAACCCTGAGAGCAGCAGAACCGAGCAGCTCCAGTCTGACACGGCAGGTTTGACTGGAACGTCCATCTGGGTAGCTCTGGGATTCCAGGGAATTTGATGAGCTGGGAATCCTGTGTAAGACCACAAATCCACCCCGAACGCTGCTTCATTGGCCCCACTCTCTGCTCCATCCKCATCCAATGCAACCTCCTTGTTACAATACGGAATAATGAGGGCTATGGACCCCCTGACTTTTTTTTAAACATCTATTTGCATGGAATTTGAACCTTGCTACAAATAAACCATTAAAATGACATTAATAAACACCGGAAAGCAGTAATGATGTGTTACTGCCAGAGGAGGGCCAGTTAAACGAGTTAAAGGCTGACACAGTTTTCCAGGCTCGGTGTTGCACAATGTTCTTGTTTACCTGGAACATTTGCTCTTTCCCTTTCCCTCCTCACACACACACACACACACAGAGGGACCAAGGGACAACGGTGGACTCAAAAATGCCAAATGTAGGCTGCAATCTCCATTCCCTACAGTTTTATCTGTAAGATCACATCAGTAAATATCTCTTACTTTTAAAACCTTTTCCACATATATCATCTTTTGACAAATAACTTCTTACATTTGAAAATGAGGATACTTGTAGCTCACCTAGAGTCCTAATCCCCTTGGTTTRTCCTCTTTGTACGTATATATTCAGTTTATTTCTCCATTCTAGGACTCATTCCTGTACTTTCCCATGAATCATGAAAGTTGAAAACAAGTTTTTCTCCCCTTGACTTCATAAATCTGTCCAGAACTCTTCTGTTCCTCTTCCCACTGAGTCATTTTAGCCCTTTAAATTTTACCTTGGAAGTTTTCCTTTCTCTTTACTTCATGATGATGATTTCTGCTCCTTAGTTGGGCAATACAGTCCAATGCTGAAAGTTGGGAATGACCCTAGGAACACAGCTGGAATTAGGAACAAAGTTCAGGATGCCGGAAGAGAACAACAGCAGGTTATGTCTGATTGATCTGATAATTCTGATTAATGGCAGTTCCTGCAGGGCTCTGAAATCAGCTGATCAGAGGAGTATTTTCCCTGAATTTGCCCTGTGTTTGGGGAGCAGATCCTACAGAGTGCTGAAATCGTACAGGTGGATTCAAACGAAACTGGAGTTCAACCCGTTTGTGACAAATCTAAAATCTCTACACCTCATTCTTTTAGAAAGCTTTCTGATCATACAGATGTGGAAGGGACTAAATGAACACTGCAGGAGTAAAGAAATTCCACTTCAAAAAGGACTTACCCTGGCCATCACCTCACACACCTCTAGCAAGACAATTCCCTGGAGAACCTCAGTTAGGTTCAGATCCAGCCATACTTTCATATCTTGCCAGTTCCAGAGAAATGAGGATAATTTAGAAAAGTATAATTACATTTTAACAGATCAAAGATGAGTATATTAAGTTGAACTAATTGCAGTGAGGAATTTTGACCTATTTGCTTTGAAGTCTTACAAAAATTGAATTAGATGAGCCAATCCCATTTGCACAGGTCAAGTTCAAGATTCTTCACAACATTATTGCTGCCAATTTATGATTTTGTTATGGGCACCAAATAAATCCATTTTTGTTTCAGGATCAAGCAATTATTCATACAGGGGATAGGAGTCCAAATAATCAGTATCTTCCTACTTCTGTCTCCTGGTGAAATCCAAGGCTCTTGAGGTGGATGTAGATCAGCATTTCCACATAGACTTATTTATTTATTTACTTATTTACTGGTTAGGATCACAGAAGACTTCTCTGCAGTGGAATAGTGTTTGAKAATATATTATAGTTTATAAGACGCACTTTGGACCTAGAAGACAAATTTTAGCCTTGCCTTCACAGACTCAAATGCAAATGTGCTGAAAAACAAAGGTGATCCTGTGCTTGGGGCCCAGCTCAGTGCCAAAAAATGGGCAGGAAGCTTGGAGGGGAAGAGGAACAAGAACAATGAGGCTGTAGCATGATTTGTTTCTTTCTYGTGGATTTGAAAGAAGATTTGATTTGTCAATGTGAACTCTGTTCACAACTTTCTGAGGTGGCAGTCACTGAATACGGGAGTAAAACTCTGCTGGGCAGCTTCTTCCCTGTCCTTTGTGGCAGCTCTTTTTGGAGATGTCTCTTTTCCCTTCACCAGATTTTTCTCCTAAATCTTGAAAGCAAAAATCGAGCTTCAGCTCAGAACCTGCCTCTTTTTCTTGAGGCAGCATGGAAGCAGGAAAGGAGAGTGGCCAGATGCAGTGACTTATCTGGGCTGTAATCATCCATACCACCAGAGCAGCTCCATTCCTTGGCATTGTAGATCTGGATCTTCTCTCACTTTTATACCAGGAGAGGATTTGTCTTTAGCCAYGAGCACAAACCATTAATGTTACACCACTCCAAATTCTGGTCCAGTTGCAGAGAGGGACCATCTCTCTCTGTCTCTCTGTTTCTACCTGGTCAAAAAGACTACGAACCCTTCTACTCCCATTTCYTCCCTCACCTTTCTTGTCTCCATTCCCTTAGGGTCCTAGCTTCTACTGACTGACCTTTACCAACACAACAACAATAATTATCCTATAATTAGACACTCTAAGTCACGTTGTTCCTAAAGCTGTCGGTGTGGGAAGGAAGCAAGAAGTGCTCAAGGTAAGAGTTTAGGGCTCCTTCTTCATTGTATCACCAGAGGTATTTGTGCCAAGTCCCTGGCACTTCATTAAGTGGTTGTTGGGGTTCTCTTCTAATTGCATCTCGTAAGGAGGCGATTGCAGCTCATGACTCAGTGGTTGTGTCTCCAGACCACAGAGATAGAGAGTGAAGGACACTCGGGGTTTCGGCAGATTTCAAGTTCCTGCTGCCATTATGGCCAGATTAAACCATCCGAGCCCATCGTGCCTTCCACGCAGCATTAGGGGCGACCTCAGTCCTCTGGGTGTCATCCCAGGGCCTGGAATGCAGAGGTTTGGTTCAGGCAGATCCGTGCAGCTCGTGCGAAATCCAAATGCCCAGCAAATCCTTCTTGGCCTCAGTGATCCCTCTGCAACCACCATTCTCACTGTCCCATCAAAACAGGTGAGACATGGAAATGTTCTCGCAGCAATGTCCCAGCCCTGCCAGGGTTGGGAAGCACAGCCCTGGAGCGAAGACACAGGGCTTGATTTATCCACCCTTCGTGACGTGAGCACTCCAATTCCTTAGCAATTGCACATAAATGCAAAGARACAGATGAATTCCTTACAGCTGGGATGAGGGGTATTTCCACATTTTACTTTTTCTCCTTGTCTTTAGTGTCCTCCAGGGCCATCTGTTGCAGTGTAAGAAATCCCTCACCCTGGCTCTGACTTGAAATGTGTAGCAGGGTTTCCCTTCTCTCTCGCTTCAGGGCTGTTTCTTCTTCCTCCATTTCCCTTGTTAAAAAAAAAGAGTTGTTTCTTTTTATTCCCCCAGTTCCATTTTCCCCGGGCACAGAACATCCCGTGGTGCCTGCAGAAACACACAGGACGGCACATCTGACTTTATCTCTTTGTTGTCCACATTTCAATGTCTCGCTGCTTGGATTGGTTATCCAAACCTCGGGGAAAATATTCCTAATAAAATCACACTTTCACATAATACTCCGCCTCGGTACCAAATTTCTGCTGGCTCTTACTCACGCTCGGTTATTGATAAGCATCAGGCAAAAGAAGGGTCCCTAGGTTAAATCTATATTGCTTTGAATTTCCCCTCTATGCTTAACATCAGACGCCACCAACACATCTTGAACTGATTTAAGGCCCTGGGGTGTTACTCGGTGCCATTCAAAACACAGCAAGCCACTTTCCATGTGCTGGGGCCACTAGGGCTCGTTAGAATGGCATTTTTAATAAAACTTAAGTGTAACTACAACATTTTGCGGCTCCGCTCTCCAGATAAACCGCTGCACACGTCATTCCCCACCTCACCTCCCCGTTCACACACCCACCAGGCTTTTGACCAGCCGGCCAAATTCATTCTGGGTGTAAATCTACGGCAATCAATAACATTCCTTCTGCTTGACACTCATCGTAGGCAAAAGTTTCCATAGGGTTGTTTGCGTATGTGTCTTTTTTTAACTTCCTATAACAAATTAAGCCTTGAAACAAAGCCCYGAATGTTATTATTCAGGTGAGGCAATGCAGGAGCATTAAAAACATTTCGGTTTTAGATGCAGCTGTTCTATGTTAGAGTTGTTTTCTGGTCCAGAAAAGGCTGGGCTGTTATTAATGCTTGAAGATTTTCCCTTTCGTTGCCTAAAATAAAAAAAAAAATTATCCAGTGCAATTTCTTCTAGGCAAGAATATCTTCAGGGYTCAGAAAAGAGCTCTCTGGTGCTGGCTGGGATATGACAGGCAAAAAACTCATCAAGCCAATGGATTAACTCATTATCTGACCTGCTGGCCAAACTCAGATTCTGAAAGGATCATCTACAACTCACAGAGACAATCCTAACCGGTTCAGTCAGGGCAGAGCTTCTTGGGAAACTTCTCAATGGGAACTGGGGGGAACTGGAGGGGAATGACCCCAGCAGGGACTGCATTTGCTAGAGAAAGTTTTCCAGCAGAAGTTTTGCATTGGTTGCTGCAGAGGGTAAAGGTCTGCATCTCCTCAGCAGCTTTGCTCCTCTCACCGGATCCTGTTGTGCTTCTGCTTTTGTTTTCCTGGCCCTGCTGTTCCACTCTGGGTGTCACACATGGGACAGAAGAATCAATACATGGATTCCCTGGATGTGAATCCCTGTGTGGTCTGTGGGATTTGGATAAAGAGCCTGAATCTCGCTTTCTTCACCTCTCGAGTCTCCCCTTTCAAACACACTCTACTCGACTCTACCTGAGGACAGAATTCTGTTGTTCCCAAGYGGTTTTGCACTGATCAGCACAGAGCTCTGTGAGACATTTTTCATACAGGTACCATCTTATGCTTCCTGACGGGCTCCTCCTTTCCCTTCATCAGCTCCTGCCAGACCCTGCGTAGTTTTGTTTTTTGGCAGGGCCTGCCTGTGAGTGTACAGCCATCTCCAGATGTCCAGCTCCCAGCAGAGCTTTAAGCACTACAGGGATAAATGTACAAGGCTGATTGAGTGGTGGATGTGCTGTTCCCACCTCTTTTCCACCGCAAGCCTCTCCCTGCCGCTGTGCCCGAGCTGCTGGGGAAGGAGGTGTAAAGCGTGTGGCAGTGCACACCCCGGGGCAGCAGCCAGCACCAGCACTCCCAGCTTCCACCCTCTCCATGTGATGCTGTTTAATACCAGACCAATGAGGTGAATAAAACCTACAAAAGTTTATAGTGTGTAAATTACTGTTGCACCCTGCCCTCTGCCTCCGCGCTGAACTGAGGGGGATAAATGGAAACAGTCCCCTTCCCCGCCATGGCAGGAGGACTTCCAGGAGCTGCAGGGATTACTGGGCAGTTATATAGGGATGGAAAGCAGCAGGAAACGTCCCGAGCAGYTCTGGCTCTTGACATCTCCTCCTCTGAACATCCCACTCCCAGGCACTTGTGGAAAGAGACTGCTGGAGAGCCTTGGCTCCAAGCCACAATCTCCTGCCGAGGGCTCAGCACCCAGAGCCACAGGGCCGAGCAAAACCATGGCCTTTGAGAGCCAGAAAGGAGGCAAAGCAGCAAATAGGGACAACAATCAGCTAATTAGGGCTTTGAGCAGGGTACGGAGGCAGGGAGAACAAAGGCTCTTTGGAGGGGGGCTCTGCTGGAGGCCGGGCACCACAAGGGCTGTTGTTTTGCCTCTCCGCGGCCTTCAAAAATGTCGCTGTTGTGTAACCTGAATAGCTGCTGGCCATCCCCTATCTCACATAGTTGAGAAGGCCGGAAAAATTCTGTTCCAGAGGATCTAAAACTGCTGAGGGAACGTGCCCTGCTAGGCAGGCATCCACAGGTCAGCTCAGCACACGAGCAGCCCTGGCAGCTGCCGTGTTATCTTTGGAGCCACCGCTGCGCCCGTCCAGCCCGAAACGCGGCAGAACGCTCCAGTGAACGCTGAAACTTTTATGATCTCTTGGGGGGGGTGGGGGGAAAAAGACGTTTCAGATAGTGTAATCTGATGAGTGTGGTACAGATGGGGAGATAGACAATGCCTGTCAGAAGATGCATACGCATGTTGTAAAACGAGCGGAGAGGTCTGGCTCACCAGAAAATCTGCGAGCGCAGATTCCTTTAACCATTCAAAACCCTGCTGCTGGAAATAGGACYTGAGCGAGGGACAGAGGCACCTTCTGGGGCAGCTGCTGCTTCTCCACGTGTTTGGGAGAAGCACAAAGCTGACGCTTTTAGCGGATGACTGCCTYTGCCCGCGTGATTTCGTTTTCCGTGCCTCGGTTTCCCCGTTTGTAAGGCAGCAAAATCTGTTGCATCACCGAGGGCTTTGGTATCGAAAAAATGTTCTATCTAGGGAAAGGTTTCGCTGTTCTCATATTTCTGGATKCGTAAGAGGTCACTGGAAGTTTAAGGAAGCTTACTGAGGTGTTAGTTAAAAATAGTTAATGATGTAAAAAAAATGTAACTCGGAAACATCCAGGGGCAATGTTTTAAAAACAARCGAATGCACAGCTATGGCAAATAAGCACTTTTGCCAATACTTGCTGTAGTGTGGGATTTCAAGAGCTACAGCTGGGGCTGCTCCTGCTGAATCCGAGGGAATTGTAAGTGCTCAGGGTGTTCCAGGATCGGGCCCAGACCCTTTATTTCGGGGCAGAGGGAAGGGGAGACTCCCAGGACCAGCTCCCGCAGACTGGTCTGTGCAGTGGGGACTGCGTGCAAATGCACATCTCCCACACAATCGGAGGGTTGTTCTGCTGAAACTGGGCACAGAAGCATCAAGTTAAAGGTCATGTCCGAGCCTTTCTTTTCCCTGCTCTGCTCTGCCCTCCCTGGAGCCCGTGATTTCGTCTGGGAATGGTGCTGCTCGTGCGCCTGAGCTGCGTTTCGCTGATGAGCAAAGAGCCTCTCGTGTAGACACTTTGCACAGCCAATTAGCAAAGTAATTGAGAACTCCTTGGGATGAAAGGTGTAACACACACACACGATTATTCACCATTTTCATTACATGCCATATCCGGGAAGCTGCTGGAATGGAATGCACCAAGACACTTCAGGATGAGGTAACTCGGAATGACCTGCTTTTCCTCATTTACATCTGACTCAGTGCCTTTTGAATACTCTGCTTTATGTGTGATATTGCCTTATTACTTTTACAACACCCAGCAGAAGACAAGGAGAGCCAGCAGGTCTCTGCCCTCGAGAGGTTGTTTTATCAGAGCGAAAATGAGTGGAAGGTAATGCACAATAGGGAGGAGATGGGTGGAGAGCTCGAGCTGGTTGGACTGCAGTATAATCATTATTATTAAAGTCCTTATGGATATCATGGGAGAAATTAGTCTTAGGTAAGGATTTGAATGGAATGAGACTATCTGCTTAGCAGGCCAGGACTGGGAGGCTGTTTGAGTAGAGAAGGGTGGTGTAGGGAAACAATTGGATATACTTGCCTATATAAATATATATATATACACACTTATATATGGCTATATACAGATTTTATACATAAGGTTATATAGAAGATGATAATACCCAGCCCAGGCCGTAAAGACAGGGCTAAAATAGATGTCACACCTTCTTTTTGGAAACAGCCCATCAAACTTGATTTTCTTGAGGTGGCTTGTAAAAATTTTAGGATCAGACTTTCCAAGCAACTGGGCAAAAACCGTCTGTGTCTGAACGGCACCGTTTGGAAAACCTGCCTCTCAAACACTCGTGCTCCAGGGGGTTGCCTGGATTGTGGAAAATGGGGAATTGTTTTGCTGTCTGTGTTGGATGTTTTGCTTCGGTATCCTCATCCTGCTTAAAAAGTGCCAGTTAAAAACSCTGAGCTCCTGAAGCTCCTGAATCCTCCCCACAGCAGAGCACGACATCCAACACTAAAGCTCTCTCTTGTGGTCCAGCTATGCAAACACAAGTCCCTCGTTAGAGGCAAACTCGGCTCAGAAACTGCTTCAGCAAAACACAGAGCTCGTGAGGAGTTGAGAAATCATGTCTTAATTTTCTGTTAATTAAGCTGACAGTTTCTATTCCTAATTTCAAATGGAGGATGTTTRTTATGGAAATTACTGGCAGCTCTTACTCTTCTCATACCAAAAGTATTACTGGAAAAAAAAAAAAAAAAAATCCCTTCTTTTAAATAAGAGGTTGAGTTTTTCGCKGCTGTCACTGAAATATTAAAAAGGGCTGATTCAGGTGCTTATAAACACAGCCTTCCCATTGTGCTTGAATATCCAGCCTCCACTTCCAAGAGCCATTTTGCCCTTTGATTTCCCAGGCTGAAACCTCTCCTTTGCATTTCCGTGCGGAGCCTCCGCGGCCGCCAGCGCCGGGAGAGCCTGGGAATGGCAGGGATATGGAAAACAACCGGACACCCTCGAGTTTTGCACAAGCAGAACCTGTTCCCCGCGGAGGGAAGSTGATTCACAGGACGTTTTCCTGACAGCCAGCACTGCCTGTGCTGATTCGGGAATTGTGTGATCAGATAGTGAAAGTCACGGGGAGCTGCTGTGTCATCTCCCAGGGCTGCTCCGTTCCTCGGCCTCKTCTGAGTCACTTTGTTCTGGCGTCAAGCTGGGTTCACGTTTGGCCTTTCCTTGGCCAGCGGGGAATTGTGAACAAAWCTCCGGGAAGAAATCTGGATTAGTTTAGGGATTCTCCCTAAATGCCTCGGGGTGGACAGTAAATCTCCGCGGGCTGGGAAGAAGGAGTTCTCCTACTGATCAGGAGTGTGGAGGGGAAAGGACAGAGCTCCCTGGTCTCGAGTGGGGACTCCAGAGCACAGTGGAGGCTGTCAGCCCGCGGCAGGGAATGCCTCACTTGGGGAACATCGTTTTGGAGCAGGCCTGAGCTGCCTCTGGATTCACTTTTGCTCCTGGTGGCAAGAAAAATGAAGGGGTGAAAAAAACCCTTCCAAAGCRACTGAGCCGTGAGAAAGATGGAAATGTTTCCTTCCACAATACAGCAGAGAGAAGCTTGAATCTGCAGGATGAGCTACAAATCTGAGGAAATCCGTGAGCCCGACCAAAGGTGCAGGAAAAGGTCCCAAAGTGGCACCTGGGGCAGGTTTTGGGGGGAGGTTCAGGTTTGAAGATGGATGGGGGCAAGCAGGAGTTGGATTTCCTGGCTGCTGGTCACATGGCATCAAAACCCACCCGCCCAGTGTCTCTGTCCCTCTCCCAGGTCCTGCTGGAAGTGACCCCAGGGCTTCAGTGACTGCTCCAAAAAGCCCCACAAGGGCCCTGATCCCAGACCAAGCACCCTCAGCGATGATGGTTTTGCTCCTTCCTGTTCAACAGAGGAAAAATTCCACCTTTCCAATGTACTCAAACACAGGACTCTCTCCTTCTAAGCTTATAATTGATTACATGAAATAACATCAATATTCTGATCCCAGCAGCTCTCAAACAGAAAATTCCATGGGAAGTTTTGAAATCCTAAAGCTCCTCATTCTCTGGAGAGTTCAGGAAAAAATTAAATATATATATTTCAATATATATTTTTCAATCTTAAAAGGGTTTTCTGAGAATTGGAATGCCATGGACTTACTACTTCTTTTTGTCCTTTTTTATTATCGCACGTCACCAAATGAATGGTGTTTAGATAATTTCCCCTTTTCTGCTTGATGTTTGGTGCATACTCCAAACTTGGCCAATTTTGGAAAGTTAGAGAGCCACCAAGTAAATAAAGTGTCAATAAATGGTAAGATTATTTTCTCTCCTGATAATGGTAATGCAAAAAAAAATTGTGCAGGTTAGTTTCTGACAAAGAAAACCCAAATCTTGTGAGGATATTTTGTCTGTTTTCCAAAGAGTCATTTTAAATGGAAATAAAAGCCTTTTAAGTGGAAAATTTCAGCCAGCTCTTATTGTTTTAACTGAAGAGGGGTTACCTAGAGGTGAACAGAGTTGATTTTTTAATGCAAACCCAGGTAGGACCAGGCTGCACTTTGCCTCACTGCAAATCTGGTCATTAAAACTCATTCGATTTTGAACGAGGCTTTTTTTTTTCCCCCCTCATTGTTTTGAAAGAAACAATAAATTTCGCTGGACAATTAGAAAATGACAATTGTAAAGGACTGGAAGAACGGGTCTGTTGAATGAATCCAGGCATACCTGGGACTGCTTTGGTAGGAAGGAACAATCCTAAAAAACAACGTTTTTGCAGGGCTTCATCCTCTGAATCGCCGACTGCTTTGAACGGCCACTAACAGCCAAATTGGGCTGGCGAGCGCTTGTTAAGGGTGAGGAAGCCCCGAGCCTCTGCCAGGGCTGGGTTCTTTTTCTCGTGTGGATGCAAAATGCAGGAGAGATGTTCGGGAATGGCTTAACGTGCAGCAGCTCGGTAGTGGGGTTACAAAAACAGGGCTAACAGGCCTGCCAGAGGAAAACCGGGAACGCTGCACACTCCCTTCCAAAGTTAAGGCAGAATGAAAGGCTTTCCTCATTAAGTTTCTTTAGAAGTTAATTCACCCAAACATTCAGTCAAGACAAGAAATGTGCAAAAACAAGAGCATCCCCCATTATAGCGACAGGGGGTTTGGGTTTTTTTTTTTTTCCCAGAGCTGGGAGTTAAAATCCTCAAACCTGGCCAAGAAAGCGTCACCCACAGGCAGCCCCGAGTCACCAGGGCTGCCACCCTCTGCGGGCTCCAGGCCAAGTCCTCTGATTGAAAGTGGCGATTTTCGGGAGGGGAGGGAAAATTGGCTTTGAACTTCTCAAACGCCGAACATGTCTGGGAGCTGCTTGGGGCTGTGCTGCTGGGACTGGCGGGCACGGAGGTGGCAGAACGCAGCACGGCTGCTGAACCCTGCTGGAAATACTTAAAACCTACCCAGAGCACGGAGGAATGGGCAAATTTATCTCCTGTTACGGGTTAAATGTGTTTTGGTCCTGATCTGTAGCTGGGGAAGTCGAATGGAGCTGCCTTCCTGCAGTCACATGTGTATTTGACGAATATATGGTTTCCCCACAGAAAAAACCCAACCAAACCAGAGGAAAATCAAATCAGAAATAAATTATTATAATAAACCCAGTCATTGTCTATTTGTAAATATGCCTCACTTAAAATATTTTTTCTTCCTCACAGCAGAAAATCTCAAACCACAGAGATGTGATTTTTGCAGGAAGCAACTCTTATTCCTATTCTTTCACAAAAGCCTGAAATTGTTTTCCCAAGACCTACTCTACAATTTCCCTGGAAATGATTGGGAATGGCAGAGTTAACAAAAGAGCTTACAAAGAGATTATTATAACTATTATTAATGTATATGTTCAGCCAGACGTTTGGACAGCAGATCTGGTTTTTCTTCTTTGTCCTGCAACACCCCATGAACAACTCAYGTGTGTTGGTAGAGTGTCGTGCTTGCTCTGAAAAATCCATAGCTCATATTGAAAAACTAGTGCATGTGTTTTGCCAGAAATGAAGGAAACTGCGAGCAAACAGCTGTAAAGTTGAGGAAAGGTCATTCAAATTTACCAATAACACCGTCTTCATAACTGTTGACTTTCGAAAGTATGAGAGGAATGAAAGGGAACGTTTCCTTGGTTTCACTCCCTGGTGTCATTCCTCATCATAATGTAATTTAAGTGCTGCCTTTTATATTGTTGCTTTGCAGGTTGCCTGTTTTTAAAGGTGCACTGTCACATAAAATCAAACAATGCCTTACCTCTGCAATGAATAACACTTCCAGCTACTAAAACTGATTGTTAAAACGTCATGTTAGTTCATTCCATAAATCACCGGTGAAATCCTGACCTTACTGAAATCAATAGAGGTTTGCCACCAGCTCCCATGGGGCCGGAATTCAGCCTCCAGGCTTGATGGATATCCAGAGTGAACAATATCTCCAATTACTTTCTTAGGTTGGGCAAGTGCATTCCTTGTTCCCATTCCTTTCCTGCTTTCCCAGTCCCTCACATCTTCAGTGGGGCTCTCGGGCTGCTCACTCTGATGGGCTGCCAAGGCTCGGGCTGATAGATGGTGCTGAGGAGCCTCTTCCTGCAAACACTTCAGCACATCCAGAGCTTTATCATTCCTCCGGAGCCACAGCCCAGCTTTGTCACAAATGACAGAGCTGTGGCTGAGGTTATTGCCCATTTCACATCCCCGTGTCGGGTGCAGGAACAAAGCACAAAATGTTTTCCCTTTTCATTTACTCGGGGAGTGAGTAATAAGCTCGGTACTTATTTCTATTGCTCTAAACAATGAAGGGAAAATATTTCGCTCTTTGTTTTTGCCCAAATCACTCTAATTGCCTCCTGGAAAGTCCACTTCATAAAAGGAAAACACATTTGAAAGCGGAGCTGGTAAGTTCATCACTCAGAGATTGAAAAAGCAGCGTTCGTTCCTCTAATTGAGCTTTCCAGGTCGATGTGTTCACCGCAGTGTGTTTACTCCTGCTTCATCTAATTCAGATCTAAATAGTTATCATATGTCTGTGTAAGATCATTCTTTATAAATTAGAGAAGAGCCTGTGACAAATCTTCAGATTTTACCTCCCCGTAACTCTGGCAAATTTTGGCCCAAACTTGGTGGTTTTTATTCCATCGCACACAAGTTTTAAAGGGTGGGAGCGGGACAAGGGGAAAGCTGCGCATCACGGCGGGGCATTCGCCCCGGCTCTTCCTTCAGGACTGTCATCCCGGGAGCCGGGGGAGAGGTTTGCGTCCCTGTGCTGCTGTCTGAAGAGGGAATGTGAGCAGCACCAGAGCCCTCCGGCAGGGACGGTGCCGCGGGCAGCGCCGCCGGGGCTCCCGCAGCTCCACGGGGCCGAAGGGAGCGCTCCGAAACGCTTCCCGACGCAACTCCCGGGGCTTATTCCATCGCCGTCCCAAAGCCTGGAATCAAACACGGAGTGTATCGGATGTCTCCAGCAGCAACTCAACTCATGCACTCTTGTAAATCCCGCTCGTAATCCCCCTGCTGCTGACACTTTATTAGCCCGGCATTCCGGGCTGCGCTTTGCTGGGGCACC
This sequence comes from Amblyornis subalaris, assembly GCA_018881555.1. Lineage (NCBI taxonomy): Eukaryota > Metazoa > Chordata > Aves > Passeriformes > Ptilonorhynchidae > Amblyornis > Amblyornis subalaris. The sequence continues at coordinate 1,470,614 of JACAXG010000013.1, forward strand.
TCTAAGTGCTTGCAGATGGGAGCGCCGTGCTGGGCTCGGATGTGCTACCAGAGCTGTCTTCATATTTTCCGTGCTCTGCCTCGTTTGGCAGAGTGGTTTTAACCCTGTTGTGTTCGGGATGTTTCCCACCTCGGCCGAGGTGCCGAAGGTGGACGGGATGGCCGAGCAAACGCCGGGTGTTTCCATGGATGGGAGGCTACCGGGGAAATTTAAAACCTCCCTGCGTTGAATCTCCAAGCAGAAATGCTGGACGGGGTGAGGACGTGTGTCATTTTTCCGGAGGGGAAGCTGGGAATTGCACGGAGCTGCCAAAGCAGCAGAGATAAGAGTGACGAACCCACTCCGCGGAGTTTGGTGTGCTCGGCCGCGGCTCAGCTCCCGGCAGGTCCCCCTGGAGCACAGGGAAAGGCATTGGCTGAGCCAGAGGAAGTTTCTGGATTAATGGTTCCTATGAACGCCATGTTAATAAAAATACGTTGCATCCAGACCCGAAGCATCTCCGGGCTGGTGTTGGAGGATGAGCTGTGGTTTGCCTCCCTCCTGCCGAGGTGCCTGGACTGAGGAGAGCACAGACAGCACTGGCTCATTTCCCATCCAGGCTTAACCCAAGCATCACTGAACACCTATGAAAAAAGATACTGGAAAACCACTATTTTTATCTCCCTGTGCCTTTCAAGGAGGACCTTTGATGGATACATCCCTGTTGAACACAGGCTGGAGTTCAGGGCTGCCCAACTTTCAATGTAATGCTGCAAATCCTGCCTAATGAGCACAAGGTCCGTGGTATTGGGCTGGAAATCTCCCACGTTCTCAACAAAGAGGAGTCAGCAGCACCCACAGTGTTAATTTTGTTTTTCTCTTCAAGTGAAAAGCAAATCTCAGCTCTGCACGGCTTGTTTTTCTGAAATCATAAATGTGACATGGAATGTGTTTATCCCTCTGATGACCTTACTCCACTGAGAATGGGAATTGCAGATGGTCTCTGTAGTACTCCAGAATTARCAGCTTTTTGTGAGGAATGGCTTTTCGGATTTCAGGTTGGAGGAGCAACGCTGGGTAAAGGAAAAGGTGTTAGAAATTTCCCGGAGACGAGCAACATTCACGGTGCTATGCAGCGAATCAGTTGCCCTAGCATTATAATATTCAGCATATAAATATCTTAAAGAAGGAATTTTAAAAATCAAGGCATGKCACCTGCGTATTTCAAACCATTCATTTATTGAATTGCCTCGCCTGAGAAATGTTTGCCACAACCATCGGAACAATGCGGGGCAGGCTCATAATTGCCTAGTGAAATGTATACAAGTGTTTTTGTAGCAGCTCTTTTCCAGAAGCTCTGATTTCTCTGGTTAAATTGAGTGTGATAAAGACAGCAAGTCCGTGACTGACAAGTTGTGGCACCTGTGCTTCCAGAGGGGACACAGTGGGAAGGGTTTGCTCATCCTCACTGTGAACTGAGCTCTGTTAACCCACGTTGCCCAGGTGCCTATCAAACCACAGCCATGGGAATTCCACTTTTGATTCATGCTTTTCCCATCCATCCACACAAGCTCTGCTAAGCTGCTCTACTCCATAAACTGGACTGCACGAGTAATATGATGAAAAGCATCATAATTTATATCCCAAAGAACATATGTCTTCCACATTGGCACGTTAGCAAGTCCCAGATTTTGGCTAAATGGTTTGGCCAAGTGAGGCATGTGTGTTGCTGTGGTTAATGTGAGTTTGTTCCCTACATATGGGCAGCAGGACTCGGCGAGACTTACTGCATTATCATGGAGGATTAGATTCACATAAATTAAACATGCAGCCAACAGTGGCTCTTTTATTAGGAGAACATTGTTTGTGCATTATTACAGCCAGATTTTCAAAGGGAATCAACTCCCAGCTAGACTCCAGGAGAAGCAGGCTGATTTGTAAGGCAACTCCACATTTTGGATGCTGAGCTCCTGAACACTTGGCCACGAGGATCATTCTTCTCCACCACTCCCTTCCCCATAGCTCAGGGTAATATATTGGCAGTGAGATCTTCAGACWCTCCTTATGATCCTATATTTTGCTTTCCATGAAGACATAGTCCTTCGCATTGAGAGGGGAAAAACATTTTCCAGTCTTGCAGGAAATCAGGGTGCTTGTAGTATCTTCATCTCTGCTCTTATGAGATAAACACTTCTGATCTCTGTAACTAAAGGTATTTTCTGGTGTTCTGAGCTCAGTATTTTATAGCTCCCATTAAATGAATTGTCCTACCAACTTTCTGGACCAAATATCTATTTTATAGCTATAAAAACCAGAGGAAGACTGAGCTTTTGCAGTGAGTTGCTTTAAACCGTGTAGGTATCAGTGCCTTATGCTGCTGGTTAGCAGAACTTATCATCTGTGTGTTAATGGTTCTTAACTGCTCTTGATCACTGGGGATCTTTCTTTAGCTGAAAAAATAAAGACCTTGTGTATTTGGTGTGAAATATTCAGCTGTATTTTTCTATAGGCTGTGGTTTCTTTAATATTGCCTTTTGAAAGCAGGTAATTTCTGATAAAATGGAAATTTGCCTGTGTGRGGAGCATCTCATTTGAGGCCACACCTCGAATGCTGTGTCCAGTTCTGGGCCCTTCACTTCAGGACAGACATTGAGGGGCTGGAGCGTGTCCAGGGAACGGAGCTGGGGAAGGGACTGGAGCACCAGGAGCGGATGAGGGAGCTGGGGAAGGGGCTCACCCTGGAGAAAAGGAGGCTCAGGGGGGACTTKCTGGCTCTCCACAACTCCTGACAGGAGGGGGCAGCCAGGGGGGGTCAGGCTCTGCTCCCAGGGAACAGGGACAGGATGAGAGGGAACGGCCACAAGCTGTGYCAGGGCAGGGTCAGGTTGGACATCAGGAGGAATTTCCCCATGGAAAGGGTGGTCAGGCATTGGAACTGCCCAGGGAGGTTTGGAGTGCCCATCCCTGGAGGTATCCAAGGAAGGCCTGGATGTGKCACTCAGAGCTCTGGGCTGGGRACAAGGTGRGGATYGGGCACAGCTTGGACTCGGTGGTCTCAGAGGTCTTTTCCAACTTTAGGGATTCTGTGATCTCTTGGGAATTTGTCAGTGCAATATGGCACCTACATATGGCAGATATGAATAAAGGCAGGGCAAAGTTAAAGAGCAATATAATCCATTTTGCTCAGGTATTTTTGAGGCTTTAGGGAGATAGGGGGTGGGTGTTTCRCATGACCGAGCTCTGGTTCTGCAAGATATTACCAACAGGTCACCAGCATAATGGATCTTAATAAATCTGCTTCCTTAAGATTTTCCATAATTATTGTTGGATCTACTTCTGCTCTGATGTCAGCAGAAAATGAGACAAAAAGATTGAGGTCCTTCTGGACCTGGGAAACAGATGTAAAATTGCTTTGCTTATTTCTGTGAGTTTTCATCAGTGATTTCATACCCGAGGAACACCTCCAAAGCCTGACCCCTGCCACACCAGCAGATCAGAAAATGCCATGTTCATACRGAAGAATCTCAAAATGAGGGTTTATTTTCCACTTTTTTGAGACCTTCCTTCACRTTTCCTGCTTTCCTTTCCCCTCGTGGCCCCTGCCGAGAAGCGCTGGGTAATGCCTGACCCAAACGGTGCTTTAGTCACACACCAGCAGCCCCCCAGAAACCAGCGAATGTTATTAAAGTGCTGTCATTTCTCTTCGGGGTCCATCAATTACCGAGACTGATGGGGGAAGGGTTCAGCCAAGGTCAGAGCCTGCGTGTGTCTCCGGGCCGTGGGGAGCTCTGTATCACTGCTCTGAGCCAGCAGAGGAGGCACTGTGGGTTCGGTCGCTCCTGGGGCCATAAATCGAGGCAATGTGCAAGTTCCAGTGATTCTCGACTCTCCCTGCGGGAATAAGGAGGGAAGGAGGAGAATCACCAGCTGATGTCAGCAAAAAGCTTCTCAGAGCAGTTCTCTGATCTGCACTACATCATTAAGCTTGTCCCTAAGTCAGTCCATTTCATCCTTATTTCTTTGCTGTTTATTTACCTTTCCTTTTTGAGGTGTTTTCTTGTTTTCTGCCCATTTCTCTTCCCATCACTGCCGTGGCTCTTCCCTGTGTCACTGTTCGGGCTCCACAGACAATCCCCGAGCCCCGGGGCTGGGAGGCAGATGAGGATCTGGAAGGGGAAGGGCTGAAGGTGACCAAAGTGAGAGTGGCACTTCAGCGTTTCTGCCAATGCCCTTCCCGCCTTTGCAGTTCTCCCCCTGATCCCTGGCTCTGCTGGAATTACGGCACTTCACACCCACTCCCATAGCTCTGGAAGAGGAAAGGGGCTGCTTTGATAAAGGTATCCACCCCCCAGGTATTAAATTTTTTACAAGTGGTGTGGCTTTTCCAATTAGTGCAGGATTTGGCTGTACCTTGGGAGGAACTTCCAGATCTGCACCAAGGGATTGCAGCCCCAGCCAGGTGAACGCTCACCTGGAAATGGAGTCTGCTCCTGCCAGCCTGGATCTGGCTGCTCTCCTGCTTCTGCCACGTGACTTGAGGCAATATTTGGGATGGGATTGCGCAGAGTCAGAGGGTGAAGAAAACAAATACCCATTTTAAAGTCTTAGGGGACTGTCTGTTATTWTAATGAGAAAGTGGAAACCTAATTAAAACAAAGGTTATGAAAAGCAATTTCACAATTTCCTTCCATTTGCCAATAAAAACATTTAGATTATATATGACAGCCTAGCATTCGCTCAAAAGCCAGAACCCAAAACGTCTCAATATGAAGATGTATTTGCAGAAAATATTTAATCTCATCCAGTCTCGAAATTCAGATGTGAACCATGAATCCCTGCAAATTTCCCTTAACAGCTGTATGCTAAAACCTTTCCCAGCTGTTGTAAGTCTGCTCATTTTTCAAAGTTATTAAAGGATACACCCCCTCCAATAATTCTCAGATCATGGTGAGACACAAAAGGTTTATGTATTTCAACAGAAAGCTATTTTGCATTTACAGTTCTGCACGAGAGAAAGGCTTGTTATTTCCCCCGAGGCTGATCAATACTAGCAGGAATAAAAAYGGTGATAACTCAGAAGTGTTCTTTGAAAAATTTCCAGGACTTCAAACCCTGAACAAAACATAAATGCAAACTTAAATTAAGTTAAATTAAGTACGATGTGATTTGAAAACCTTTAACAATCACCCTTGCCAAACCCAATAAGCCCTTTTYAATTTGACTGCAGTGACTTGAACCGGATCGGAACAACAAGCAAAGCAGGGAATGCACAAAAATGAATTGATTTAATGCAGGGAGAAGGTCCTTTTGTGACCTCGTTCCAAGCACMATCAGCTGCCAGTTCTTCAGCCAGCCCAGACTGCTCCAGAATGGAATAAACACGTTGGGGGATGCAGTTGGAGCTCTCTGAGTCCTGAGCTTTCTGATGTGAAGGATCTCCCTGCTAAGGATGGACATATCCCCCACCCAGGAACAGAGGCTTTTTTCATGGTTTGGTGAACAAAACCATATGGGTTTGAGTTTGTGAAAAAGAGTAGATTTGATGATTTTTGTTTCTTGCCTTGGAAGTWATTTAACAATTATTTCTCAACTATWTAAAAGTATTTTTTGAAGAAGCATTTGCCTAATTTAGCAAAAATTGGTGCGGTGTCCCCATATTTGAGTTTTGTACTTTTTTTTTCCTGTGAAGACCAACATAACAAGGATTCCCAACCATTCTAAATACCATCATTTTTCTTCACTGAGGAAGGAAAACATAAATTCTAAAACACTGATCTTGTCAGACGTAAGATTGTCATCCTCTCTTCTCTCATCCAGAGCTTTGAGGACACACAAAATGATCCATATCCTTAAAGTCATGGTTCCTCCGTATCTCTGGGCTACAAGTAACCATTTTGTTTATGCAACGGCTGCTGATTTTATCTCTATTAGTGYTTGGCACTTCCTCAAATTAGCACACGGATCGTGCCTTGTGTCCCTGAAAAGGAACGACACAAGAGATGATCACTCCGAAAAAGCTTGGTTTAAGCGAATTGCTTCGCTCAAAGGGACTGATCACTCCTCGCTTTGATGTCCAGCCCTGCTGAAGCCCCAGAGAGTTCTGTGCTGGGGATCAGTAAGGTGGGTGTGCTGCGGTTTGTACACACAGAGCAGATCAAAATGCCCACAGAGGCTCTAAACCTCTTTTTTCCTTATTTTGAATGTTTGAGTTTGCAGCCTCAATAACCTCTGAGTGTGAGGAGCAGAGTCGGTTGGTTTTTTGGGGTTTTTTTTTGGTGAATTTTCTGGGTAAACTGAAAATGCAGGAAAATCAKAGTCCTCTTCACGTGGGTAGAAGTGGCATCCATTGGGATGTGCCACCTGAGCCAGCAGCATCCCCGAGAGCTGTAGGATTCAGACATCCTTTGCATGGACCAGGATTAGTAAATGAGACATTTCTTGCCTTCTTATAGGTTTGGGGGGGGGGGGCAGGGACCAGGAGTCCAGAAGAAGTAAAGGAGAACCACGGTATTTCTGGTGAGAACAAACTCTTTATTCTGTTCCCTCCCCTCTGTCCCTTCAACAGCTCAAATCCCAGGATTATGTAGGAGCGTTTATCCAAATGATGGGTGTTAATGGCCAATGAGTCACCCAGTTGGMTCCATGGGATTGCAGATAAAGCGCCCCAGCGTGTGACAGCAGCAGCAGACATGTGCCCACGATGCTCTGAGGACACAGCAAGGCAGGGTTGGTAGGCAGAGCCAATGTTTTCTTTATTAAGCCAGCTGATGCAATTGGAATAATCTTCYAGTTGCACATAAATGAGGTTTGGGCTTATCCAGGAACTGTTCCAATTGATTTAAAGTTGTTCAGAAATAATCTGCTTAATCAAGGCCAGAATGCTTAGTACCATATAAAATAGATCCCTATCTCTGAAAGTCTGGTTACTGGTTTATTCTGGTTAGCACTTCATCCATGACACAGAGTTTGTATTKTAACTGGAGGCACAGCCCAGTAGCCACTCTAAGCCTTTTATTGGCCTTGCTTTTAACTCATGTATTTTACATTTTTTCACCCTGTGGCCTCCAGACTCGGCAGTCTGGATTGCCTGGGGTCCACACAGATCCTGCTCTGTTGTTCCTTAGTCCACCTCTGCCCTGACACAGTTTCAATAAAGAGGAACCAGGACGGTTCCATCCCTGGAAGTGTCCAAGGAAGGCCTGGACGTGGCACTCAGTGCTCTGGGCTGGGGACAAGGTGGGGATCAGTCACAGGTTGGACTTGATGACCTTGGAGATCTTTTCCAACCTCAAGGATTCTCTGAACCATCRTCTTTCAACTCTGGGTTTGGACTCTTTTCTCTTCAGGCAGAAAAATCTGTCGAGAAAACCCCATTTAAGGGGTCTAMGGGTGTCCACTCTCAGGATTTGGCTTAAACCCACTTTGAATTAATTGGTTATTAAACTGATACAGAAATCAATTGGATACCAAACTGCTGCTTGAAATTAATGGAAATTCCAGGGGAGTGMGTCAAAAAATCAAGAACTGAAGTTGTATCCTAAATATTTCCTTCTGCAAACACAATATTCTCTTCTGTTGTCAAGCTGATGGACTGAAACAGGCTCCAGTAATCTGTATCAGTGGCATTATGTCGTGTAGCTGCTGCAAACTCCTTTAAACACATTTCTGAATGCAAACAGGTCCGTGGAGCAAGGGGGCAGGTAAAACGAGAGAATAATCTGGGATTACTGGAACAAGCCCTGCAACTGTCGAACCCTGAGGAAAGAGAGAGCTAACACACTTCATCTAAACCCTCCCATAAATACCGCGGGTAATTAGAGGCTTAGATTTGTTGAAAACAATGAAAAAAAAAAAATCATAATTACCTCTACATATTTTTCACTCGCTGTTAGAAAGTGATCCCGGTAATTTGGTGTCAGCGAGCAGCGGGGCGCGTTTCGCGTTGTCGTTCCTCCCCYGTGCCATTCCCGAGCAGAAGTGCTCCAGGGGAGCCCTGCTGAACGGGTCTGTTCTTTTCCTTTTTAAATCTTGCAGCAATTAGCAAGCATTTCACRGACCATTTCGGTCAGAAAACTTGGCCAAACGGTGCCCAGCTCCGAAGGGTTGCAAAACGCGTCCTTGCTCTGGGTGGGAAAGGTTTTYTCCACGTGAGACATGTCCCACGGGCTGGGATAAAACCAGCCTCCATGGAGGAGGACGTTGCCTTCTCGATTATTTTTACCTAAACCCAAAGGAGAAACTGATAGTGGGAAAAGGCTTCTTTCAGAAACCTCTGTGAAAGTCATTGCAGGGCAGAGGGGAAGCTCACAAGAAACCCAACGATCCCTCTCATACATGGATGCTGAAAGTGGAAGAAAGGAGCAGGAGGCCATGGAGGCAACCATCCAAGGCCCGAGGCAGAGCTGGGGCGGCCCAGCCGTGTGAGAAGCGCTCATATTTCAAAATAGGCTTGTCCAGCATAATCCTGTTTATGAAACGCGGGTGGAGGATAATTCAGAGTTTGTGGTTGGGGCTTTAAAAGTCATTCTGTTTTGGTTCTGCCCTCTTCGGGGGCCAAGTGCCTCCCTGGACGTCGGTGCCGAGACGCTCAGATCGAGGAGAGGCTGAAGTTGGCAGCTCTGGGGTTCTGAGMGCCGAGCACGGACACGGGACAGCTCTCCCCTCTGGAATCCGTCATCATCCTGCAGCCTGGATAACCTGAGGGATTTGGGTTTCCAGCCTCAATAGGGCACGTCTCCTGCGCCACATTTTCATGACTTTCCCCTGAGYGAGAGCCTGTGGTTTGGAAGATAAGATCTGGCCAGGAAAGAGCAACCAAYGCTTGGATGTGACAGCGAAACTCAAGAAACGCTGACAGATGAAAAATATTTTGTTCTTCCTTTTCAAAGTCCTGTAGGAGTTCAGATCTGTCTCTGTAYCTGTTGTTCCTTCCTGGGGAGCCCTGGAAGCTTCATGGGGTCTGTGCCGTGTCCCCWGGTCAGGGTGGATGTTGAGGTTACAAATTACCTCCCTGATACATAAAGATGCCACCCTGTAAATGTTTCTGGGGAGGTTGCCCAGCAATAACTGCCCCATCAGACTGKCAGGGGCTTAGAGTTTTTGAGGGGTCACAACACGAACTTTGGGAATCATGGAATAGTTTGGGTTGGAAGGGACCTTAAAGATCATCTCATTCCACCCCCTGCCATGGGCAGGGACACTTTCCACTATCCCAGGGTGCTCCAAGCCCCATCCAACCTGGCTTTGGACACTTCCAGGTGTGGGGCAGCCACAGCTTCTCTGGGCAACCTGTGCCAGGGCCTCCCCACCCTCACTGGGAACAATTTTTTCCCAATATCCAATCTAATCSTACTCTCTGGCAGTGTGAGGCCATTCCCCCTTTTCCTATCACTCCAGGCCCTTGTAAATTGTCTCTCTCCATCTTTTGTGTCAGCTCTCTTTGGGTACTGGAAGGCCACAGTTTGGTTACCCCAAATCCACTGCCTTCCCTTCAAAAATGGCTTTTCCCCTGTCCCTGCAAAGACTCTCTGCCTGGGATCAATGTATGAAGCTTAGAACAAGCAAAAAAAATTCTAAAAAATCTCACAGTCTTCAGTTAGAAAATAATTTATAAACATTCTTGTGTGGGAGATGGTACAGACAYGGTAGAAATGGAGGAAAAAATCCCAAGTGGCAAATGAAGCCTTAATTTCACAAGAGGGGTAGAATCCTACAAACATGAGCGTTATTAGCCTGGAGGTTTGGGATATTCATTTGGAGAGGAATGCTGCTGGTGGTGAGTATGTCAGACTCTCATTGACTTCCAAACCCCAGGATGTTGTTCTTCAAACAAGCAGGACATGCCCAGAGAGTGCCACAGTGCCCGGATTTAGGTCAGRTGGGGAGGAAGAGGAGTTCTGGCTGCAAGCTTGGGGTTTGCTCTAACTAAATGAGCTACCTGGCATGATTGCCTTTGCTTCAGCACTTGCCTGTGCTGTTACACAGCAATAAATGCAGCTCTTGCATCGTTCAGGAGATCTGAAAACGAGATCAAGTTTAATACMTTGCACAACTCAGTTAAAAGGCTCCTACTGGGCTGCTTAATATTGCTCTGGAACAGCTGCAGTGCACAGCAGCAAAGCAATCCTTTTCCATTTGTTTTTTTGGATTTGAGTCTTTGTGTTTTTGTTGCTAATCTAGACCAGGACAGCAAAATTAATACTTGAACTACAGCCCACGGGGAATGTTCCCTCTGGAACGGTGTAACCCTGATCCCCAGGGGCACAGGGGTGTTTGTAGGGAAGGGGAAAGCTCCCATCTGCTTTGCTGTTSCAGGAAAAACAAAGGCTGTGTGCCACTAGAGGGTGTACCCGCTGCAAACCTGCTGCTGGAAACACCGGGATTTCGTTCAGAAGCTTTTTTTTTGTTGCTCTGAAATTAATTTGAGCAGCCTCAAGTATCTGATGTTTAGTTCTGAGCGTCATTCAGCTCACCTGAACCTGCCCRTGGTGGGTGGCTTTGTCAACAGCAGATAATTTATTTTGGCTCTTCCAATTCCACTTGCTTGTTGCCTGTTGCAGAGCCCCAGGCAAAGCAAGATTATTTAAATGTATTGGATACARAGGATTTGCTGTTGTGGCACCACAGCCACGGGGTCTCAGCTCCTTTGCTGGTGGGAGAAACAGCCAAGGGTTGAGGGCAGAAGGTGGAGATTCCTGAACTCAATCCCAAAAGAAGTAGATTGGGAATTTTGGCTGTTGGCATTGCCTGTTCTCCTGCTTGTCTCAGCCTGGAGCAGAGCATCCTTTCCTGTCTGCACCTCCCTGGCACACAGATCCTCATCCTCTGCTCTCAGGAACTGTGTTTCTCGGCAGGTGGCATGTTTCTGTTTACAGAAAGATCATTAGAGCACAAAGGACTGAAAGCAAAAGGGAATGTTTACGTTCAGGAACAAAGCTTATAAAGGCATTCCGAGTTATATCTGACATGTAAATTCTTCCAGCCCAATAGCTGTAATCCAGTTCCCTGCTATTTTAGGCAGCCACGTTAAACAGTCCTGCTCATAAAACAATCAAAGCTCCACGTGGTTCTCTGGACTGTGCTCCATCCAGAACACCCAAAGACAGGCTGTGAATTTAATAGGCAGAAGGGTGAAAAAATTCTGGTTTGGTGCCACCAGCCTTCCTGTGCTCCTGGCTCAGGGCACAGGTTCACTACAGGCACTGTTTGTCTCCTCAGACAATAATAGGTGGCATTTATGTTGTAAATGCAATTCTATTCCCCTCCAACCCATCGTGTGAAGGATTGTGCTCTTCCCTGGCAACTGCACGTGCTGTAAAAGCCTTGGGAAAGCCAGGACAGAAATTCCTGATATTCTGACAGCTTCCCTCGCTGAGACCTGTGAGATGAGGAGCAAGTGTGGGTGGGAGGACAAGGCTGCACATCCTTCTGCAAGTGCTGGGGAGCTCAGGAGGTGTCCCTGGGGCTGCCTGAGCCTTGATCCATGGCAGGTGGATTTTGTGCCTTGTGTTCAGCCTCAGGTGTGATAACACAAGTCCTGGAATCACCTTTCCCTTGTCCTGAGCTCCAGCACTGCCCCTTTGCTGTGCTGGTGCAGAGCCCAGCAGCTGAACCTCACCGATTTGGGTGACCCGAATGTTCCTGTCCCTTGCAGGGGCAGGTGGGTGTGGCAATGTCCAGGTGACCTGGCCAAGGGGACACTCATCGTCCTGGCTGGCTGTGAAAAACTCATCACTCAAAACAGAGATCCTGGACGGATCAGGAACACAAAGCAAAGCTCAGGGAGCGTGAGGGAGGAGAGGGCCTTACGGGTCAGCTCTGCACACGAATATCCCATCAGTGTTGTTTTTCTGGATCRGTGCTTTCCCGTCTGGAAGGCTTTTACTGCATCACTCAGCCCTAAGCAGCGTTTCAGGGTCTGTCCCAGGAGGTGTTTGGCTTCTGTGGGTGCATAAGTGCAATTTGTGCTGCAGCTCTGTGTGAGTGTTAGAAATGACACAGAAGGGCCCCTACCCCGTGCTCAGGAGCAGGAGGGACCCCCCAGCTCCTCCYCGGAAATCTTCCTCTGTTAGACCCGAAATCCAGCAGTAGATGGCACCAGCAGGATGGAAGAATGGGCTTTAAACTCTTCTGTAGTGCCTCCAAATCCCCCAAATGTTTCACGAGACACAGCTCGGTGAAAAGCCAGGCAGCAGCTCCTGGCAGAGGCGAATGACCCCGAGCGGCCCAGGGTGTCCTGCCCAGCACAGCTCTGGGACACACTCGGGGGAGCAGGACACGAGGAGAGCACACACACAATTCCAAYTGCACGCACACAGGAGAAGTGTCTAAAGCAAACAGAGGAAATGCTGGGAATTCCCTACAAACTGGGCATCTCCAGGCTGCAGTGACGCTGTACTGGGAGGATTCCTGTTGTTGTCTTTCCCAGCAAGTGAATCCAAGCTGAATTTCTGTCTCAAATGTTGACCAGGGCTCATATTTCCTATTTCACACCTGTGGCCATAGGGAATATTTGATACRGGTAGAGCCCACAGGACTTCAGTTTTTAATTTTATGTACTACAGAACTGTGGTTTCTGTTTTTTTCAAGAATATGCTATAGAATGGATAAATAATTGTATAAAATATTGAAGAAACTCATCCATAGATGAGCCAAGCCAGGACACTTCACGCTATTCTGTGCTTTTGTCTTTCCTTTTGTTTTTGACAYGCACTGGAAAAAAGTGATCACTTGGATCCGTGTTCCGAAGTGTTTGAAGTGAGGAGATGCGGACAAATTAACCAGCTCCTGTTCCTCTTCTTTCCTAACTAAATATGATTGTCAGGGCACTCAGAAATGGGGATGAAAGGAGACACAGAGTGAGGGAGCTGCGGTTCAAAAATCAGCCCCATTCGGGCTCTTACCCAGCCCTTGGGGAAGGGTTGCTGAGTGCAGGTGTCAAAGGCACCTCCACGGGACCACAGCAAAATGAATTTACGATCTGCTCTCCAGAGCTRCTCGTGGCTCCCATTTGGAGAGTGCAACACAACGCGGATTTCAGAGGGCGGTGCAGATGGTATTCAAAGATGCTTTTTGGCTGTAGCTGCCACCAAATGGCCTCCATTTCAACATTTTTATTTTCTTCGGAGCCTCTCTGCCACCGCTGACAYGCCCCTGTCACTTGTTGCTAAAAGGAGTTTTTCTGTGCAGCTTTTTATGCTTCAAAACTTGCTCGGATGTGGGGTGGAATTTCATTCGGCAGAGCGGTCTGACCACCGTGTCTGAGGGCTGCTCGATAAATTATACATTCAACAGGGTGGACACTGCCTTTTTCATCGAAATAATCATTAAATGGCTCGGGAAGCAGCTTTGTAGTGGCAGCGCTCCAAAGATAGTAGGAGGAATATTAATATGGACGAGAAAAAGCCTCGTTTCTCTGGAGATTGTACAGAAGGGGAAGACCTTGTTTTCTAGATCTCTTTAACAAARGTGTTTTGAGCGAGAATTGCAAATGAGCCACTCTTCCACGGAGGCAATTTGCATATCATTAGCCTTCCGGGTTTCTTAATTGTTTTCACCTAGAGGAGGTGGAAGAGTTCACTCTTTGTTTGGGAGATGACAACGCTTTCAGCAAGTGGCACGTTTTTATTTGTGAGAGATGATACCATATTTTTTTAACATTTTCTGTGAACTGCTACCGATTTTGATGGAGATGATGATGCCCTTTCAAACGAAAATTGAGACCTTTCCAGTAGCTCGCTCAACATTTAATTTCCTTGTATTTCTTTGTATGTGGCTTTTTCAAATAAAAGACATATTTTCCTTTTGTGTCTCTCTTCCCTTCCCTCCCTCCGATTCCCAGGATAAAATGCAGCACCACGCCCTGCAATAATGTTTGCATGATCACCTTTGTAAGGCTGTAACTTCGCAAGAATTAAAAAAAAAAGGCTGAACATTCAAAAGGCTTTTTGAAATCTTTGTCCATGCTTGAGAGCTCGATGTCCTATCTGCATTTTTGTCTTTATTTTGTAGGTTTGAGGGAACTTCTGCAGCACAGAACAAGGCAGAGAGGAAAAAGCGGTCCATAGGCTCTGGATGTGACGGAGATGACCCCACCCGSTGTAGTCTAACCCTAAATCCATCCCTTTATTCACGTGGCTCTGGCTGTGATGGGTCTGTGATGTTTTCCAAGTGTCTTTACAAATTCTGGTCCAGCTTTTATCTGTGTGTGGCCAGTTTGGGTTTCTCTGGGCAGGGTAAACCCACTCGATGTGGCTCAGCACCTGATGCACCTGGACCAGCACAAGTTTGGGGTCTTGGCTTGAAACAACGACTGGAAAAGACAGGCAGGGGAATTCAAAGATGCTCACAACGGAGTTCAGTGGATGAGGGGAAAGACCTTTAAATTCCTGTTGATGCATGGACACTTGTGATTTATAATCCTGCTCTTTTCACTTTGGGATTTCTCCCTGTGCCTCTGACCCAAGGCTCGTGTGTGACTGCAAAACAGAGACAGCACAAACCTTGCTGGTTTTTTACTTTCTGTTGTTTGTCAGCAACACAACACACGGTGGGTTAATCTTTACCTGACATTGATCATAATGTTAATTAGTGAGACATTTAATGGACTGAGGCTGGAATTCATGCCAGCACTTATTTCTGCAGCTCCTCACACCTTTTTGTTGTTACTTGGAAACAGTCATGAGTTGTCTGACACCTCTTCTGCTTCTGTTGCCTTAAAGATTAAAAATAATACCAGAATTTGCCCTTTTGGATCTATTGTGATCATCAAAAGAAGAAAATGACACATTCTCCCCCTCTCTCTCTTGCTGTCAAATCTTCCTCCCATCATCAGCCACCACGGGGAGAAGATTTTACGTATTTTATTTATTTATTGCCTCAAGTGTTCAGTGCCTCAAAAGCCTGCGACTTTTTTTACAAAGCTGCAAACATCAACATCTGTGAGCTTTTGCCACTGACACCATTTGCACAAGCCTGAACTTTCAAGCCTTTACTCCCTTTGCTGATCACCTACCAAGTTCTTTGTTTCCACAGTCCCCTGTGAGTGGCTTTGTCCCAGTTCCCAATGACATTCCCAGTTCCCAATGACATTCCCAGTTCCCAATGACATTCCCAGTTCCCAATGACATTTTTTGGAGATCAGCTCACTGATCCATGGCACTGGGCTGTCCATCACCTGCCTGGATGAGCTTGGTTTTCAGAGCCTACTGCTCTGCTGGTGACTGAAAATTTGCCACAGCCATACGATTAAATATGGAAAACATCTGTCTGAAGTAGCCCAACAAAAATCTGAACATCTGGAAAATATTGGTAGAGAAGTTAATTAAGTTTGTCAACTTACAAATTGTTCTAGCAGGAAGTATTTAGGAGTAGCAGATAATTGAGATTTCATTCCTCTGGCTCCTTGTCCTTGCCTTTGTTTATTTTGGTATAACTGGGAGGACTATTTTACTTCCAAATCCTCCTTTGGATCCAAACTGAGAGAGAATTACCAGGTGCTGTGTTRCAACAGGTCACACTGACAGTGGGAGAAAAGGATGCTGGAATCAGACTTCGGTGCCTGTGTCTTGTATTTTAACCATTTTTAAAGGCACCAAGATACATTCAGCTTCCAAACACCTCTCTCATCCTCTCAGCTGAAGGTTTTCCTCAGGTCTCCCACAGTCTGGAAGTGGCAGTGATGCCTTTTCACGCAGYGATGCCTTTTCAGGGGAAAGTTTTGTAGCAACTCCACCTAACGCTGAACCTGTGGGGTCATCAGGAATAGCTGCAGATGGCTTCTGGAAAATATGTAGAACTCRAGCTTTTCTTCAAAATATTGCCTTGCTCAAAAGATCTAAGACTGGGCCAACACTTCTTTCACATAAAAACCCCTTTATGTGTGTCACAGAGGGATTTTCACGAGCCATAACGCGCTGAGACCTCAGTCGTGACAGATCTGGGTAACTTTTGCTCCAAGGGCAGGAGACAGCTCTGAATGAGTTTTCCAAACATTAAGTCTAAGAAAACACATATTTTTTGAAAAGTTGAACCAAGCCCTTACTGCTCCTTAGGGGGAGAAGAGGCACAGAACAGTTGCATGGAGCTGAATTCCTCTATGGAACCTGCTCAGATATAACCRAGACCATCACAGCGTTAAAAGCCACACGCGAATTCATTTCTGAAAATCTGACTGTTATCTTCTCCCCATTTCCTATCAGCTTTCTTCATTTTGCATGGCAGTGATTTGCTCTGCTTAAGCCTGACCACGTCTTGCCTGGCTCAGGGCCTGAGTGAAAATGAAGCTTTTGTCCCCGTGAGTAACACCCCTTAGACGTAAAGAAATTAAACATTAAGGGCTTTGCAGCRTTACTCACACCAAAGAGAAGATATTAATAAACAGGCTTCTTTGAAAACACCCTTCTGCAGCTAAACCTTTAATGACAAAGGGTTGCTTTGGAGTTTCCTRCTGAATTATCCACAGTCTGTCTGCGAGCCTCCTGGCTCTTCAGAACCAGGCAAAACTTCACATCGAATCAAAGCGATTCCCCCACGACTGCCCGTCCTTCCCACCAAAATAAAAAGAAAATACATGAATAAATGAAGGTACAAATGAATGTAAAYGTCAAGTTAATAGCTCAAATACACMGTAGAATAGAAGAAATGTGTGTCTTTGTCTCCAGCAGCAAGCACCCTGGTGGCCAGGTTTGACAGCAGCTAATTGAGCAGTAATTGTTATTAATGTCTCTTGTCTTTGCTGTCCACAGCAATTCTGGCAGGGCAGAGCTGGGGAGGCAGTGATGATTTTTAGGTTCCTTGAATGGGTTGGAAATGWTCTTTTCCCGTATTTTGGGAAATATGAGCGTGTTTGGAATGGGTTGAATGGGTCAATTGCGACCATCAGCGTTGACTGTCTCTGTCTTTGGTTTTCCCACCAGTGCTCTGGAGTGGTTGTGCTCCTTTTTKGAAACTTTTGACCCAGGGAAAGGGATTAATAACAAAATATAGTGAAGTGTGAGGGCTTCAAGCCTGGCCACACTGGTGACCCCCCAAAATTCAGAGCCTGTGCCAGGAGCTCAAGTGTCTTTTTCRCTCTCAAGAGCTTTAGGACAACTGGAAGGGCATTAATGGGGAGAGTRGGGGGCAGAGATTCCCAGGAAAAATGTGCAGCTTGCAGAGAAGCTCCACAGGTGTTGGAGCTGCATCTCATGGGTGCTTGTGAAGGAGTTGGTTGCACACTAAGTTTTTGACTGACATGTTTGCCACGGTAAAGCCATTTCTGTCACCTTCTCCCTGTCCTTCATCCTGTACCTCTGTGACATCTCACTGTTGAAGACTGCTGGGTAGCCTGTTTAGCACGAAATCAGAAAAAAAAACCCAGAACACCTTTCTGCCTTCCAAATTCTTGTCAAAATTGGTTTAATATTTGCCGAGGGCTTCAAAGGTTTCCAGAAAAACACACAGGCAAGCACGTGGAAGTTTCTACATGTACAGTGTGGCTTTGTTGGCTTCACTTCCACGTGAAACGGTTTGAAAAGGGTAACAGTCTGAATAATTCCCAAATTCTGAGGGATTAGGGTTAGGAGAGTGTGTGGTTTACAGTAATGACAGAGCTGCTTGCTGAGAGGAGATTTCGACCTGCCGCTCCTCAAAGGCTGGAGGTATTTAAGGGAGATTTAGTTTATTGTTAATCTTGGGTGTGCACAGGCATAATTTCCTTTTTTTCTGTGCCAGCTGGGGCTCTGCAATCCTCTGCTGCAAACTAACCCAGCCTTTCCTACCTCCAACCCTTTCTGGGATAAGTGGCTAATGAGGAATGCATTGGAAATTRTGTGTAAAACCAGAGCAGGAATCTAAGGAAAAGGGCCAGATTTGGCGTTGGGTCTTCACTGGGCTTGCTTTTCTGTGCTGGCAGCATTTGAAAAATGCAGTGCAGGTTGGTAAGTGCCRTAATTGCACCTGTAGGTGAAGTCCAAGTGATCTCCTCCACGTCTGCAAATAACAGTGGGATGGAAAAGAACAAGGAGTGTTTTCAAATCTGGTCCCCGAATCGTTTTCACTTCTTTGAAAACACAAAAAACCCCAAGTGTAAAAATGAAATCCAAAGTGAACATGGATCCTCACTTCCCTTAAAGTCTGGGGCCTCATTCAGTCTCCTAAATAACCTGGAGGAAAAAACYCCACAGCAAAATCTCTACTCTTGTCTTTCAAACCTACATTTCTAACCAAACATGAGCCATATCCTGGGTAAACCCAACTGCAGGTTGGAGGCCAATTAAATAAATTTAGGTTACATTTCTGAAAGCTTCTTCTGTATTTAATACGAGATTGGGGATTTTATGTGTTTTCCACGTATTTCATCGTGGCTTCTATGACTCACATGTGATATAATACAAATATTTTTCCTTTCTAAGTTATTACTTGAAATGACTTTTCATTTCTTTTGTTTTACTTCCTTTGTTCCATGTGGATGTCATTCACTCAATAGAAATGGGAGAAATTGTTTTGGCTTCCTCCTGCCCTGTGACTCCTAATTATCCAATATTTGTATTTTTCCATCCGTTTCAGGATTGGTTGGATTTTTTTTCCCCCTCTCCGTAKTTTGGATGAGGAAGAACATTTCTATAAAAATCTGTTCTTTGCCTGGAGCAAAATGGCTTGGAAAGACTCCTGGCTGCAGATCTGACAAGGAGAGGTTTGGAACCATCAGCAAGTTTCACAAAGCCGATATTTCCCTCCACAGCAGGGAAATACTTTAAAAAAGGACTCAGGTGCCCAGGCCATGCCACAGCCTATTCCCAGGAATTACAGCTTTGCTAGTTGTTGTTATTTGAAGAGACAATTAAAGCCATTGCTGGTTTTCCGTGCAAAATCTGTGATGTAGCTTGGAAATTCCAGCATCCAGACCTCCCTTTTCCCTGCCCCTGCTGCTTGCCCACATCAGCTGGTGCCAACAGAGCCACTGCCCAAGTTTTGGKGATCCCAGGCAAATGTGAAATGCGTGTGGCCCCAGTAACCTCAGAATGAACATGATTAAAGGCAGCTCAGGGAAGATCCCGTGTGCTGCACTGGCACAGCTTCCAGGAGGGAATGCTCAGTGTCTTCCTGTTACTGATTCCCACACAAACTAAACGTGGTAGAAAAGGTCTCCCTTTCCCAGCTTCCAGGTGGTTGTGCTCCTTGGAAAACTGCTTGCAAATGTATTCACYTCATTCCTTGCCAGCTGTGAGGAGCTGGAACCTGAACCCTCTAAATCTGGTGTTGCTGAAATCACCGCAAAACGTTTCCGGATCCAAACTGCTCCCGAGTTTCCGCTCAGGGCCCRCTTCCCATCAGAAGAGCCTTCCTGGTCCCCACTGGTGCTCTGGGCTATTCAAAGACAATTGTGGGATCCTGACATGCCAAGCTGAGGCCTTTGTGTACAAAAATGATTCTGCAGAAGTGTTTCCCTTTCGAACATCCCCGATTTTTGCAGTCAAACCCCAAATCCAGGTATTYCCTGTGCCGAGCTGCTCCCTGGGATGCTGGATGCTCTGGGCACTCCCAGCTCAGAGCAGGAGCCAGGAGGGTGATGTGGCCCACTGAAGGCTCATTCCAAAGTGTTGTTTGGTTTCTCAAAGTATCCCAGCTTGGAAAGTTCATAGATTTTGGGATCCAGGTAATTCTCACTGCTTCCCCCTCCAGCCACCCACCTCCCACTCCCTGCCAAGGGGAGTATTTGGACTGTGGGTTTATTTGCTCCTTGCTGATTTTCCRTGCAGATGGCACAAGAACACAACAGCCAGCGGGTCTGGAGTTGAATGTGAGATGTTTTTTCCCTCTTGAGAATATCTGGGTGTCAAACAGCAGCAGTCTGGGTCTGTTTTCCGCCAGGACTGGTCAGAAGGAACCAACCAGGATAAATATTTGTCTCTGCTCAGCCTGTTCTGAAATCCCTATAAAATTCACATGCAGACAGGAGCTAGAAATAAACATTTATGTACCTTCCCAGTCCCACCGGACCTCAGTCTACCAGAAACACTTACTACAGCTGTAAAACAGAAAAGCCATGTATTATCAGCTCATCCTCCCGGGGAGGCTGTATCCGCCTGTTTGATTTGAATTTCAATGCTATTGTTTTGCGTGTGTTGAACTACAAAGAGAAGAAAAGCTTTTTGTTATTCCTCTTCATCAACTGATCTAATGCAAGAGGAAAATTACTGGTAATTATTTTTACAGCAATTATGCTGGCCCAAACACCAGAAGTGCAAGCACATTCCTGGTTATTTATTACAGAAAGATCTCAAACCGCAGGCTGTTTAGAATGCACAGCACTTCAATTCATGAACTTTGATGAAACTTATTTTAATATAGCTTTGTTTTCCTTATTAAATGACAAGAAAGATTAATTACAACAGATCTGGTAGTGCTTTCATGTTGCTGAGTGCATTTCAGCAGTCAACTTTCTTTCTTTGGATACGAACAGCAGGGCTGCTCCAGAGGTGTTTTCTTAACTCCAAATCTGTAAAGGCTGAACTTCTATCAGATTTTATGCCTGGACCTGAAAAAAAATTAATTTTTTTCTCTTAGTTGAATTAATCTCAACCTGCAGGGAGCCTGTTGTCTTTACATAAATCTGCACCTGACACATGCTGTACACTGAATTTAATAAAGTTTCATGATGAGGGAAGAGATATCTCTGCTTTTCTAAGGATGGCACTGTGGGACTCRTTCTGTTGTTTGGATCATGGGTTTCTGAGTTCTGTTCCTTGTCCTTGCTGTGTGTCAGTCTGCAGCTCCTGCCTTGCTCCTGCCCTGCTGGATGAGCCTGGAAATCTCATTCCCCACCAGAGGTGCTTGGAGAGGTTGAAAAAYATCGTGAAGGAATTTGTATTATGTTGTTCAAGAACTTATTTCCCCCTGAAATATTTCTGCTTTGGGGGTTGTTCCTGCTGTCTTTCCCTCACTGTTACCTCAGTTTTCCTCACAAAAGGAAAATGGAAATGAAACTTCAGCATTCTTGGGGTTGTCCTGTGCAGGGCCAGGAGTTGGACTTCAACGATCCTYGTGAGTTCCTTCCAGCTCAGGAGATTCTGTTTTCCTTCAGTCCCTGCTCCTGCCAAAGGAGTCTTTTATCCTGAAGAAAATCAGCCAAAATTAATTCAGTCAGGGTTTAAATATATCAGTGCAGGGTGGGAGAAAGGTTCATCCAGGTTCACGAGGCAGCTTTTGGAGATGAAATCACTATTCGCTAATTAATTTTCATTTCTGAAAGCTCTACATGAGGGAWAAGTTTCTGCATTAATGTTTGGATATTGATATTTATAGAATAAACATTTGTCTCCTGTTTATAACATTTATGTGCTTCTGTCTTGGACAAACCCAGAATTCTGCARTATCTGAAACAGAACAGACTCTTTCCAGAGTGTCTAATTGAATACATTTCCAAATGGAGTCAGGGGTGTAGTCCTGTCTTCCACATGGATCTGAAATTTYGGTGGAACTGCAGGAAACGCCTTACAACTCCTGCATGTCTATAACAACATTTGTGACACCCTAAATATATCTTTTAATAATTCTGCTCTCCCTGGTAATGTTTAGGATGGCAATTCTACCCCACTCCAGGGCCATACCCCGCAGACAGATCTGGATATTCTACTTGGTGATGGGTCTAAAAAACAAAACAAAACAAAACCAAAAAATCCTTTCAATACTCATTCTCTGATTATGGATTTACTCTAAACCAGTTTTTATTTTGGACTTGTACCCTTTAGAGCAGCAAATGAATGCCACTAGCAGCCCCACCTGGTATTTCACAGCCTCCYCGTGCACATTTGTTGCTGTCACCAAGTTCTTCTCCTGAACAGGCACCAGGAATTTTTCCAGGTTTGTTTGCAGCTGTTTTGATGTGCCCCAAGAGAGAATAAGATGAGACAATCCCATTTAACCCCGTGGCTGAAGCAAAGGCTTTGAATAAAGGTGAAAGGCTCATTTCACTGACTTCATCACCAAGCCTATACAAATTAAATTTCTGCATTACTCACAGTATGACTTGCAATTATGTTGATTAATCATATGTTACTGAGAAAATGGAAACTCATTTATAACAGGCATTATTAGTCTATTGTGTCATTTTTTGGTTTCTCAAAGCTTCGTTCCAGGGACAATTCCACTCCCAATGAGATGGTTAATTCTATTTTTCTTCCTCCTTGTTTCTAATTAATTTTTAAAAAGTTGTTTACATGAAACACAATTAATTCAACACGGTTCTTTAAAGAAAGGGAATATGTAAACTCATTTAGCAGCATATTATTTCAATTCTGGTGCTCAAAATAGAGAGGTTTCCCAGAGTAATATAAATATATGAATGTTATTTGACCTTTGGTTTGTTATACTGCAGCAAGTAATATGTGCATTTAATTTTGAAAAGTATATTGACCCTTGAACCATCTTTTGAATAAAAATGGAGCTAATAATGGAGAGAATTCTATGGGGTACTATTGATTTAACTGGCAAAGAGGTTTGTTTATCCAGGAAATGGCACCGTTGCACTCAGAATCTAGGGAAACAGGGAAGTCACTGACCCCCAGGAGACACTGATGGCATCACTTTGGCTGCAGATTTGTGGRGCCAAGGTGTTTTGTATGGTCAGAAAACCAAAAGTCTGCAGGATTGTTTCACTGGCAGGTTTCAACAGTAGTGTCCTGGTTTAAATTGAGCATAACTGAGTGTAAACACCCGATATTGTTCATTCACAGGGAAAACCTAAGGGCTTAAATTGATGCATATATCGTGTGTGGAGGGACTTGCTGGAAGGTTTTATGAGCTCTCTCTCTGAGATTTGCTCGTGGTTCCTTCTCATTCTCTTTTCACGGTCCTTGTTCCTTTTCTGCCTCCCCAGTTCAAAGCCAGACAGAGCCTGGGCCCTGCCCCAGTGGGTCAACCCCAACTCTCAGTGTGATTAATCCCACTCTTTCCAGGTACTCTGGCTCCTCCAGAACTCACCTGGGTTTCGGTGGGAGCGAGGAGGGAGCCCTTGAAGAAGGAATTCCCAGCTGGTGTTCTCTATCTTTCAGTTCACACCGGAATGCCAGAGCTGATGGTGGGACCTTTGTGTTTGCCAGAAGCTGAATCTGGGCACGACTTCAGCAGGCAAAAATATCCATAAAACMCAGGGGCTGACGAGTGGGTTTGTTTCAAACTGATCTGTCCAAGGCACTCCCAGGCAGTGGCTCTGTGTTACATTTAATTAGTATATACCTCCACGATTTTAACAAACTATTTACAAATGGATTGCTCTGTCACACRGCATTATCAGTTCTTCAAACTTATGTTGTGGAGAAGGTCAAATGTGAATAGCTCATTCTAAGACTGAAATAAAATATGCCAAGAGTAAAGCTTTATGGGATGATTAACATTTTCCTATTCAACCTTGCTGAGRGATTGCTGTTCCATCCCTTCATTAACGTGCAAGTTCTCTTTTGCAACCAAGTGATGCAGCCTCTTGTAATTCAGGTAATAAAGAGAGTTGTTGTTGTTGTTTAATAAGCAGAATGGTAATTTATTGACACTTGGATCACACAATGCCCGGAGTGTAATGAAACCCAACCAACTCRCTCCAGCCCTCCCCGCGCTCCCCGCGCTAATTAAAAGCAACGATCAATATGGGTGTAGCATTGCCAGCAACGGCATTAAAGGCCTGAGCTGTGGCCCAAAGGCTGCTGACAGCTCTCCGGGATGAGGCAGACGGGAGGGAGGCTGAAAAGAAACCAGGAATGACGCAGAAGGCAGGAGCTGCAGCTTTTGGGACTGTTAAACTTTCATTTGGGTGYTTTATGGCTTTTCTCCTTTGCTTTTCATGTTTTATTCGATGGCCCCTTTGC
The DNA here is from genome assembly GCA_018881555.1 of Amblyornis subalaris. Taxonomy (NCBI): domain Eukaryota; kingdom Metazoa; phylum Chordata; class Aves; order Passeriformes; family Ptilonorhynchidae; genus Amblyornis; species Amblyornis subalaris. The sequence goes on from JACAXG010000013.1 coordinate 1,494,433, forward strand.
TAAAGTTTGTCTCTGTACGTGCTGATGATTATTGTCACTCTGATTTAAAAAGAAACTTCCAAAGTCAAGGCATTTGCTTGTGGGTAACATGAAAAGGAGATTTCCTGAATGCACCTGATCTGTGCAAACTCTTGTGTAACTGTTATTTCCTCTGAAATTAGAAGTAAAATTCCCATATCCTCTGCTGGGATCAGACTTTCTTGTCCCACTATAAGCTTGTAGCAGGCTCCTTGCAGCCTTCAGGATGGTGTGAGGGTCAATTCCCTGATCACCATCCCAGAATCCTGCTCGGGAATTTGAGCAGTCACCTCCCCGTTCTCCTGCTTTCTGCTCAAACCAAAACCACTMAGTTTATCTTCAGTTCCGCAGCTCACAGTAAAAATGATGAACACAATAAAGATCTTTAAAAATAGCAGAAAGTGAGAACACTTGGGGCTTCTTTTACTTGAGTATTTTATGTGAGTTTTATTTCCCAGTTTTATATATATTTATATTTATGTGTGTCCCTGCAGCCCTCAGAGGCAGGCAGATTACTTATTGAAACACAGAAGCTGCAGTGCAACACAAACAAGCAGCTGTATTTCAGGTATTGCCAAAATCTCCCTTGCTAAAGGATTTCTCAACSCTCATCCATTTAATTACCCTTTGGGAGCTGGGTGGACTTTGCAGTTTATTCCCTGAAATTCATCTTGCAAGCTCATCCAGGCTTTTTCAGATGAGGATGAAATAAATTCTGACAGGAAGAGGCTCCTCAGGAGTGTGTTTCCACTGCCATGAGCCTGTGGAGAAGCAAAATCAGGGTGATTTCAGCTTCAGTAACTCACCTGATGGGAATTTTTTGAACTCATGGACAATATTGGSGTGTCCTCTTTGGTGCTGTTGAGTTCAATGGGGACCATCACGTGCAGGTTCTCATTTTGTGTCTCCGAGCTCCTGTGGGTTAGATGTTTGCACAAACCCGAGGGGCAGAGGTAGGAAAAGCAGGATGGAAAACGCASATGTGCTCTTTGGGAAGACATCCCCGTGGCTTTCACGAAGTTACATCAGGGAAAACGGATCCTGCCTGACCAGTTTTTGAGAGCAGATGGAGTTACCACACATCCTCCTTGGAATCCAGGGAGCCTTCCAGGGGGAGCCTGCRGAGACCCAGAGCACGAGGAGGGGAGCACAGAGAGCAGATGGCTGGCTCAGGGAAACCATCCAAGGGCTCGTGGCAGCCTCGTTCCAAACTGGGGGGGCTGTGCAGCTGGACCAAAACATCTGCTGGGTTTACAGCGGATGGGAAAYGAGTCCCTTTCCAGCAAAGGCAGTGGATCCGTGGATGAATCCTGCAGGGGCTGTGTGGCTCATTAGTGTGTTTGCAGAGCTGGGCTGCACAGTCTGCAGGTTTAAATAAAAGGCTGCTGGGACAATTTGGTTTCTGCTTATAAATCACAAGCTGGAGCCTCAGATGGAGTAAACAGGGACGTGTCTGCTGAGGTCAGGGCAATCAGACTGAGGCAGGGAGGCAGTTGAGAACCCAACTTATTTATTTTTAGCCTTTTTCTGCCCTTCACGATGACATGACCAAGGCAAAATTCTTCTCGAGTCTTCTCCACACAGAGATGTGCCTCCCTCTTCCAGCTGGAAATTTTTACACTATCCTACATARTGGAAAAATAAAAGGGTTCTGGATATGACCGCGAGCCAGCAGGATCCTCGGTGCATCAATAATCCCAGGRCTGAGCCCAGGCAGGGAGAGTGGCATTAACAGCCACGAGATTTGCAATCAGAGCAGCAATTCCTCCTGTTCCATTTGCAGGCTGGGCTGGTTAATGGAATAAATGCTATTCCACTTAGGGAATGAAAGAAGGAAATAGGTAAATTGTTTCTGGAGGAGCTGACCTCAGACACGGGTGTTTCACTTGCAGCAAAATGTTTGCTTGGAACATCAACTTTATGGTTCGGTGGCATCCAAACAATTTGTTGTTTCCTCTTGTTGGGTATCAATTAAAAAAGAGGTTACACTTGGAGGGGTTTTAATAGACCAGACAGAGCTGCAATTGATCTGCTCAGAGAAGTCGTGTTTTCAAATGTTTGCTTTAAATGCGTGGAAAAGAGAAGTCTGGAACTGTGTGATCAGAATGACATTGCTCAAATATTCGTTGGCACTCCAGAAGAAATCACTACCAAAGGCAGGACCTCCCCAGAATTTCTTTCTCGTGAGAGTTCTCACGAATCTGGCTGTGTTTCGATARTAGAATCCAACCTCCACAAATGCAACTTTCTTCCCTAATATCAGTTATTTTATACATGAGAATGCCAGTGATAGAAAACAGCTTTTAAAATTAAATGTATTTCTCTAATGGTTRCTGTATGAATTATAAATTCCGTGTGTGTGTGCTGAGAAATGAGGCTGAGTAGTATAAATTTGAAGCCTCCCGTCCTGCTGCTCATTACAGTCACATTGTAGCTGCATTTAAAATGTATTTTTCTGCATCTGAGAATGTTTCAAAGATTGTTTTGGTTGCCACTGAACCACACAGAGAGTAAATTCTTTGCTTTTGTTGAGGGACTCTGTGCATACCAATCAYGGTCTGACTCTAGAACCAAGGAAATATTTACGTGCTGTGCAAAGTGGTATTCCAAATTTCCATATGGAGATAAGAAATTGCTCTGGAATAAGAACCTACCAGAGATTTTATTTTTTTTCCTTACATTTTTARCTYTGGAGGACTCCAATAGTCACAAAACACCCCAACAATTTCACACTACTTAAYGCAAGAGCAATTTCTTCYTGACTTTTGGGATGCTGACTTTGGCTTTATCCTCTGGACGACAGCACTTCCAAGCACTGAGGTTTCCTCTTYCCAAGCCCTGGRATGYCGTGGCAGGGTCACCTGAGCGAGCTCTGGGTCTCTGAGGGGATAAAGAAGGAACACAGAACAATCTTSGAGAGGAACAATCTTGCAGAGGGAAGAAGAGTACTCATATTTAATGCCCAAATCCTGTGAATCCRTGAATTATTCATAACTCCTGCTGATGATCAGTGTAGGTTCCCAAGAGGGCTCGAGTTCCCTCTTCCCTGCACTGCCTTGATTGTGCTGCTGTCATATCTTGAGGCAAATTGGCAAATCAGGCGTTGCTTTTCAGATGAACTCACCTGGTCCTGAGGATTTCAAACAAACACAAATTCYATCGGGGAGTACTCCAGGGGGGTTTATCTCACTTTAAAAATCACCCCCACCCATCTCTGCCGTCGGTTCTGGACAGAATGCTGATCCAGCTCTGATAAAAATGAAGCTGCTCTGTTCTGTCAGCCTCTGGGTGGAGCCATGGACAGCGAGAGAAGGTGCMCAATTCACAAGGAGGTTGTTGCTGATTTATGTGCTTTGACTGATCAAAGATTGCTTTGGCAGGGCAATTATTGTGTGAAAGTAAGGGGATGTCATCTGAAGGCAAAAGAATATTATTTTTACTTTTTTTTTTCTTTAACCCAAACTTTTGCACTAGAAACAAGTTGTCTAAATTCTCCAAATTTTTCTAAGGAGAAAGTCCTATTTCCCTCATAAATGGCTTAAAGCTACCCCGGTGCTCAAGATCAGTATTGTTTGATATTGATTATTATGTTCATACTGAATTGCAYACAAAACACTTAAAACATTATAAATTCCTTCACAAAACCCCCACAGATTGCTCTGCTTTCAGATGGAATGGCAGCAGAGTATCTTGAGCAGAACACAGCTCAGTGTGACCCTAATCTCTTGTCCTTTTCCTAATATCAGTATCATTCCATTGAATTCTGTGGAGTTATTCCAGATTTAATCCTAAGCAAACAAAATCACAACTGGGCCCACAGTTTTTTTAACACTGATTTTCGATCAATGGGCAGCTGTTCTCAAAGTACCGAGGTCTGTGCTAAATATTTAACCTCTCCTTCATCACTTTTGTGGCTTTATTGGTATTAAATTGGAGCTCAAYGTGTTGTTTGCAAACGTTGGCAAATGCATCCCCACCGACTTGGTTTAAGAGCACTGAGCCAAACCTCAGTCTCTTCACCTAAGACAAGATCTGGCTTCTTGTGCTTGTCTTACATCATCTGTTTCTAATCTTTGATTAAAATAGTCCAGTTTGATTATTTTCAGTGACATAAAAACGCCATACCCAGTAGCAATGCCCAGTGCAAAATACCTGAGTGTTCACGTGTTCAAACACTAACTTTAAACATTATCCTTACTGGCCTGATCTTTAACAAAACTCTAAGTACTTAAAGCTCCRTAAGGAGAAAATCAGGGTCTAATGGATTAAACAAATGGCAAAAAATGGTGTTGTTTCAAAACAGCAAAGCAGTTTTGTTGTTGGGGAGTCAGACACAAGCCTGGTGCCCACAGGGCTCAATCCTGCCTGTACTGATGGTGGCCAAATCCCAGGCAGCTCTTAACACTCCTTTTATCCTCTCCTGGCTTTGGTGGGTGTGTGCGAAACCTTCAGGAGCCTCACAGATTTCCCTGCTGGTTGCATTACAAGAACCTCCARTTGCATAAATGCTCTTGCTTTCACTTGTCAGATATATAATCCTAAAAGAACTGAGATCTGAGGGAGCTCAGGGATGTGTCATCAGGGGTGGTTTTTCCGGTTTGCTTGACCAGAACTGTCATTTTTTAACGTGCTTGTTGACCAAAGGTCAATTAATATGTCTCTTTTTACATTTGTAATTTCAATACCTCAGCACCAGCATCTAAAAGAGCATCTCGACACGAACAGGGTCTGAAGAAGAGCAAAGGTGTTTTCCAAATGGTGTCTCCAACAAMGGCAGTGGCACATGGGTGAATATCCATGGATAGACAAGTTCATTTATCAGGAAACTCTCTCCACTTGAACCACCAGTGAGTTTGTGTGCCACAGGCATGGCTGGCACAGGGGAGGGGAGGGATGCAACGAGGAAATTCAGGGTTATACACAGAGAAACAGCTGGCGATGCCAACACCCCACAGTGCAATATTTAAGACCCAACAAGAACTGTGTATTTAAAGAGGAGCTGTTGTGCTTGAGAAGTTACCTSTTTGATCTAATAAAAGATGTTTCTCCCTGCAAATCACACCTCTCTTTCATCCTTACGTTTYCACGCCTCCATCAACACAACTACAACTTGCATACGAATGGGATCATAAAAATATAKGAGCTTAATCCACGTCTTAAAAACTAATTCTGTTCTTAAGCAGTGATCTTCAGCCCTTTATTAAAACTTGTGCCACCATCATGAGTTTGAATCACCTGTTGGGATCTCTGTGAGTGGAGTTGACAACAGAGCACTCAGTTTCACACTCAGAATATAATCTGTTTTAATTTCCCAGATATTCAGTGAGTACTTTTGGGATTTTGGAAATTTCAGCAGAGTTTTTCTTTCCTTCTTTCTTGTCAGATAGTGCTGCATAACAAAATTAAGTGAAGTCCTCCTTATAGCACTCTGTGAAATGCCCTCTTCTAGTTTTTAATTTATCCAGACCTTTACCAAGTGATTCATTCTCCGCAGGAACAAACAAGAGTGGCCCAGAACGGATTGGCTGGGCTAACCTGGTTCCACAGAGGATTAAAGTCGAAATTTTAGATCTGGTTGGTTCATTTTCCCTGCTGAACAGATTATGCCTCATTAAAGATCATCAAGCCTCTCGCATTTGCTCACTGTCCCTTGTGCAATGCCAGGAACTCTGCGTGTCACAGTCAGCAGGGAACTGCAAGGGAGATTTGGGATGGGAAGAGATCCGGGTTCTTCCCATGCAGAGCCACACAGACAATCCCAGCTGAGTTTGTGCTCTGGTTTTGACTGAAAGAGTTAAATGGTTTGGATTTGTGCTGGAAAGTGTGGAAAGCACAGGGAATRTTTGGTTGTTGCCGAGCGGGGCTCACACAGAGCCGGGGCCTTTTCTGCTCCTCACCCGCCCCACCCGCGAGGCTGGGGGTGCACAAAGGTTTGGGAGGGGAAACAGCCAGGACAGCTGACCCCAACTGACCCCAGGGATATCCCAGACCATCATGCTCAGTGGACAAAKCTGGGGAAGGACACTTGGAGTGAGGGTGTTTGTCTTCCCAAGTCACACAGGACGGAGCCCGGCTTTCCTAAGGATAACTGAACACCTGCCTGCCCATGGGAAGTGCTGAAAGGATTCCTTGTTTTGCCTTGCATTACCTACTGGACTGYCTTTGTCTCACCCACGAATGTTCTCACTGTCACCGTCCCAGTTCTCTCCKCCAGGGACAGTGAGCGAGCGCCTGCGTGGGGCTGGGTTCCCACCTGGGATCAAACTGCGACAGTTGGGTTGTATTTTGCCTGTCTGGGGCTGTCAGTCCGAGGATTCGGTCCATTAATACACTTTACCATAAAGGGCCACGAAAAATTTAAATGGGATTCATGTTGTAGAAATACACATAAAACATAATTTCTGATCTAAATAAACTTCTTCAACTTGCTGTCAGCAATAACCTGGTGAGAGCTGGGAATTTACACCGAACTGGACTAGCTTACATCAAGCTATTCCTTGGCCCTGCATTTTGCACTCCCCAAAGTATCACATTTCAGTTCCAGTTCAGTTTGCCTGTTATTTCTCCCTCTAGCAGCCGGACCGTGTGTCCCTCGGGAATGGTGTCCCCAGTAGGATGCTGCTGCCTGGGGCTCTGCTGCCATCTAGCCAACTTCCATCCCAATTCCCAGCTCCAGCCCTCCCCCGGGACACGCGTGGGTGCCCTGGGGGCCCGGGTGGCCCCTGTGAGTGTGGGAAAACAGGAGCGGTCCTTTGTCCCTGCCCCGAGAGGGGCTGCCAGTGGTTATGGGGCTGCTCAGGCTGCAGCTCTCACGGAGGGACAGCGAGTCGTACTCAGCACTTGTTCCACTTCCAAAAGTGCCTTTCACACTCTGACACCTCGGAGCTGGCAGAGCTCGGTGCAATTTGGGTTCTTTTCACCTGAGCGTTGGCACTCAGGGAAATCACTCAGCCTGTTGGCTCGGAAGGCTTTCAAAAAGCACAGCGACGCTTTAAAAATCACAAACACACAAACTCCAAACAGCAAAAAAAAACACTTTTAAGGGGAGCGCAGGTGCAGGGCTCCTTTATGGAGCTGCTGCTCCCTGCTCACAGAGCACATCCTCAAGGAACAGGTCCCCAGAGTGCTCCTTCAGAAGGGCAGCAGTGAAGAGAGACGTGCTCAGAAAGACACACTCGATGAAAGCAAACCAGAAACCAACCCAGGGAAGAATCTGGATGGAAATACATAATAGAAAGCAATCGTACATCTGTGCATGCTTTCAGATGGAGTACTGGTTTTAAATGTTTATTTCAAAACACTCTCCGCTCGCCAGGAATGTGTTCATTTACCATTCTACATCTTTAGCGAAACAGCCAGCGGGAAAAGATGTGGAAGAAGATGTTGTGTCTGGAAAAGCACCTTTGTTTAGCTGCAGCGATCTATGCCAAACACGTGGGATTAAAGAAAGCACCAAATCCACCAGCGACTCTTCTTTTATATCCTTCTCCCTCCCTTCCCTTTAGGTTCTGGGGTGGGGTTTGCCTCGAGCCCTGGGTTTGGATCCCACGGGAGCTCTTGGAGCAGCCAAGGCTGAGAAGAGCCCAGTGGGGGCCAAAGCTTCAGCGCTGTGCTCTGGGTGATGCTGGACCCTGCCACCAACACCAGCAGAGGAGGGGACACCTGCCCTGATCCTGAGAGCACCAAAGGTTTCCAGGTGACCCTTGGACCTGCATTCAGGGATTCTCCTTTAGGAAAACCACCTGGAAGTTTAATTTGGGCTTAACAGGCGGTGCTGCCGTGCTCTGTGTTCTCTTCAGGCTGTCTTTTTGTATTATCTCTGTTCTTCCTTTATTTTCTCTTCCATTTCTCAGCACATTCTCACCAAATATCTCCAACTCCCATCGCGTGGCAAAGGGAAATAAAGAACAAAATTTCGGGCACGGCGATTCTCTGGAATTGATCTTCTCCCATAAAACTGTCACTCACCTCTTCTATCAAGCAGAACATTCCTCTGCATCTAAGGTGGATTTGGGGGAGGAAAACACCTGGATTTCCACTAGAGGGTGACGTTGTAAAGCTCAAACGGGACGAGAGAATTCCCAGGGCAGGCAGAGATGCCGGGACAGGGCGGGGATGGAGCTGGAGGAGGGAAGTGTTGCTGCTTTGGGGGTTCAGAACGTTCCTCATCCTCCTCCCGGCACCCCCGGAAGGGAGCAGAGGGGCGGGGGCGGCTTTTGGGGCACCACAGGAATACAGATTGCTCTTGTCGTCCAACCTGGTGAATCAGGAGATAAATGGGAAAACTAATTCTGTGTATTATTTCTTTAAAAATCTGCTCTATTAGGGGGAAAGTAATTTATCCCACTAGAATTTGTCAGCTGTTGTCCCGGTCTTATAAATAATTCGGGGTTTAGACAGCTTTGCTGTCTGCTTTAATTTGGAGGGTTTAGGCCTTTTTATTCTTGAGAATAAACAGCATCAACACTGAAACRCTGGGAGAAATAGATAGGAATAATTATTTAATTACTATTTAGATGAAGTTCAAAAAAAGAAAAAAACCCACCTCATTTTTATCAGGATCATTACAAGAATTTGCCTGAAAGTAGATTTTCACTGAGATTTTTGATTCATAAAAATGAAAGAAAGATTTTGAAAGTTTAAGCTTGAGCTGACAGTTCAGTTTGTGAACACAGGCCTTGCAGAAASAAACTTTATGAAAGTTTCATGAAGGTCTCACACTTTGTTTCACACTTAGGACGAAAACACAAACCATCATCATTTTACATAAATCCTTCATTTTGTCCAATTCGCCCTTGTACACATTGCCACGACATCTGATAGCACAAACCCTTTTTTCCACCCAATTTTCTGCCACTGCATTATGCATTTCTGAATTTCCGCTGTGTGCAGGATCTGTCATTGTAGTCACTCTCGAAAAGAGACATAACAAAAAATTTATTTGTAGCAAATACACATCCAAGGGGCTACACTCTGTAAACACCAGGAATGACATCCTTCGGCTGAGTCTGCAGCTTTTACCTTCGGTGGCTCMTTGTCTACAGAGAAAAATTCTAAGACACTGTGCTCAGAAACAATCCTTTTGTTTTGCTCGCCATCAATAATTTTATCTTAAAATTTTGAGCTTCACAAAATCATGTTTCTCTGTCGAAACACCTCAGAATAACTGCACAGGAAATTTGGGTCGCAGTCCTGYGGGGAGACCATTTATTCCTTAATGTCACAGCGAGGAAATCAGGCGGAACAGAACAAATATTCTGAGGAGCAAAGAGGTCTCTCAYTCTCACCTTGCAAATTCTCTGTTCTCCCTCTCCTGCTTTGGGTGCAGAAGTCAGTGGGAGGGTGGAGGGAGGAGTAATTACAAGTTTTGTTACAGATCCTTATTTCCCTCACAGCAACTCCAGGCACAGAACGGAGACACCTGGGGGCACAGATTTGAGCTGGAATAGTTCTTTTTCCAACTGTAGTGTTCCTGCTTACACTCTCTGTTTGTAATGATGGGGTTGTGGTGGAGGTGAAGTAGATCCAGCTCTGCTAAAAGTGTATTTGTGTGGGGTCTGTCCACACAGGAAATATCAGAGAATCATGGAATGCTTTGGGTTGGAAGAGACCTTAAAACTCATCCTGTTCCACCCCATGCCATGGGCAAGGACACCTTCCACTATCCCAGGGTGCTCCAAGCCCCATCCAACCTGGCCTTGGACACTTCCAGGGATGGGGCAGCCACAGCTTCTCTTGGCAGCCTGTGCCAGGGCCTCCCCACCCTCACAGGGAAGAATTTCATCCCAATATCCAATCTAACTCTACTCTGTCTGAGTTTGAAGCCATTCCCCCTTGTCCTGCCACTATGTGCTCTCATCGACAGGCTCCTACCCCTGTCACAAGGCTTGGCCATTGCTGATCCCCCCACTGATGCTTGGTGCACCTAAATATAAATAAAAAGCCTCTGATCCTGCCCCCCTCTCCATCCATCTTCCACATRCCAACAAACTCAGCTTCCTGTCTGTGCTCCAAGCCTCTTCCGGCCCTGCAGTCTGGGAACTTCTTACAAGATCGTTGGAGCATTTACCTGCTTAACCTCCCTCCATTTGCATCCTCTGTGGCTTCTCACTGCTCCCAAATGCGCTGGTTGCACGTGAGCCTTTCTCTCAGAGATCTCCTCATCCCTGCCTGCTGCTAAATTCTATTTAAAACCTGTTCAAAACTGAATTGTAGATGATTTTTGACACAAGTGACAGAAGTTATCCAGCCTCACTCAGGTTCTCCACAGCCTCCTTTGAACTGTTGCCTCCACAGGGGAGTGACCAGACCTTGGTGCTGTGAACTCCAGCTAAAGACTTTTTTCTTTCTCCCTACCAAATATTCCTCATCCCCCATCTTGACATCTCCCTGACAGTCAAAATTAGAGGACAACTGAGTCCTCCGCCCTCGGCTCTCAGGCAGGCTGAGGCCAAAGCAGCATCTGGGACTGATTTGGAGAGAAAAAGGCCCCMGGAAGGCTGAGACAGCTGAGCTGGGGTGGCACTGGGACTGCTCCCACKTTCTGCTGCTCTGCCCATTTAACTTTCCACTCATCTGTGGCCATTCTGTCAACAGCAGAGGATGCTTTAATTGCTGTCTCAAGTATATATGGCAACACCATAGCAACTTCTCCTCCGTGCAGCAAATCTGTTTCTCCAGTAATTATTACCCTAATTAAATCTCAAACGTTAGCAGTGCTCATTCTGCTGATTAACTTTCAATTGAATTTTGTTACTCACCAGAATTAGACCAGTGAAGGCAGCCTCTAAATTAAGATGTATTTAATTGTCTGCCCTGAAGGCTCCTGCAGAGAAATGTATATATTTGTGTATCCACTCATTTACCAGCACACCTCAGTGCTCTGCCACACAATTCCTTAAGTCATGAGCTCACAGGGTGAAGCATGGAGACAACACTGACTGAGAAATGGCTCTAAAAACTTACTGATTTCCATAAATCTCTCTTTTCCCCCCCTTATTTTTTCAGGCAGGTCTTCCATCAGTTTCCAGCAACATAATTCATTTCTCTGCCCTCTGTTTGTCCCTTCTATGTTTGACTTTTCTCCTCCGTGTTTRTAATCTACAGCTGATAAGATGAGGTGTTTATATCTCCTGTATTCTTTGCAGGATGGAGAGCCTTTATTTTCCTGTTTGATCTGTGCTTGTGCAAACTGAGAGCACTGCACGGGGTCTGCTGGGTGATTTAGGATGGGGAGATTCGTTCACCTGAKCTTTTCTGGTTTTGACAGCCAAAAGACTCAGACATGACCAAATATTTGGACAAGGAACCACCTGGCAATTTTAGTTACTGTGGATCTAGATCTCATGGATGAGGCAAAGATTTAAAATAATTCAAAATATTCAAGGAGATTTGAAATTGCTCTGAAGCCAGTGTAATTTCCAGCTGCTTTTGAAAGTGGTTGTGGTAAATGATTATTGTCCTATGGCAACATAAAGAACCTGTATTTCTTCCCATTAAAACTTGCAGGCTTCCTTTAATATCTGGGTGTCTTTGAAAAGGAGAAAATAATTGAGATGTTCAATCTTGTTTGCAGAAACATTTCATAAATACAGAGCACTTGCTCARGGGTTTTGTACGGCAAAGTGAAGGTGCTTTTGTGCAGCTGTCTTGAGAGGTCTGTGTGAGTCTGAACAAAGCAGAAATCCCATGTGATGGATGGGGAATGACAGATCCTGAACAACAGGTAAGGAATTCGGAGCAGGAGTCAGCTGCTGAAATTCTACCTCTGTGCAAAAGGCCAACACAGGGCTCATCCTTTATTTAAATCTCGTGTTGTGACTACTTAAAATGCTCACACTTGCACACTTYCTTAGCACAGGGCTGAGAGTGTGACAGGGAGGGAATTGGCTGTCAGCAACCTCAGTGAATCATAATAAGAAATGCCTGCATAACTATTAATTGAAAAATGTAGAAAGACAAATCGCTTTCCAAGAACAAATGCCATCTCCCAGAATAAGCTGCAGTTGTTCCCTTCTGGGAAAAAAAGCCCCAAATGATTACCTGAGAGTGCTCTGGAGAGTTCTGCTCGACCCAAAACCCTGGGACAGGGAAACACCCGCCCTGTTCCCCGGCTGGACAATGGGTAAAGGACACCGAGGGACACACAACCTGCCTGTCCCCCTCACCAGAGGAAAGGGATGCCTGGATGGAGATGGAAAACTGTCTCTAGCTGTTTCCAGCTATTTGTGTTCCTCACTGCCCTCAGCTCCTTAGACAGACAGCTCTGAGTCCATCGGAGCCGACAGTGAGCTCTGCCCTCGTGAACACTGAGCCAGGATTCTGTGCAGCCCCTGGAATAATCTTACCTGTTCCATCCACCTCTTCCCTCAGGTGACAGACCGTGGACTTTGAATTACAGGTCTCGCTGCTGGTTGCTGTCTCCTCTCTTTCAGTAACTCCAGGCAGGTGATTTAGGGCAATTATGCTTTATTACAGACATCTATCCTCAATACTTCCCTGTCACTTTGTGGCCTCCACCTACTCAATCACTCTCAGAGGTACAAAAAGTCCCAGTGTAGAGATGTCTTCTCTGGAGTCCTGTCAGAGTTGGAGAGCATAAATTATCCCTGGGACCATAAAGTTAAATCCTGAGCTTGCACAGCAGCTCAAATGCAAGTGCTGGCAATAGAGATTTCAGCAGTGCAGGGTGGTGACAGCACAGCACAGCCACTCAATCTCCTTTGGACTGCTCTGGAAGTACAAATGGATCTCCAGGGCTGGGAAGAGAAGAGGGAATGGCTCTGTGAGGGTGGGTTGGGATTAGTGATGGCACCTGGATGTTCAAGCCTTTGGCTGTTTTGTGTCTGTGTACCCTCAGTCCCAGGCAGTTTGTCATGTAGTTTATATCCTGACTGTTTTCAAACTCAAATGTGGTTGAAAGTACAAAGAATTAGGGATCTGCTGGAATCTGTGAACTAGGTTTGTGCCATCAGCCTGGCCGTGTGCTCCCTTCTCACTCCCTGGTGCAAGGGGGTGATCCAATTCCCTTTGTGACCTGGGTCACATCAGTGAAGGGTTTCCCTCGCCACCACAAATATATTGATTTATTGATTTATTGATTTATTGATTTATTGATTTATTGATTTATTTCTTGTTCTTGCTGTGGTAAATGTGTTCTGCCTACAGGGGCACTGGCCAAAAGTTCTGTGAATGGAGCAGTGGTAGCAGGGGACAAGGGGAGCTGAGATCCCACATTGCACATCTGGGCTGCTGACCCTTCCCTCTGATTCCTGCTTCATGGCTGCAAGGGTGTCCCYGGGGGAAAGCTGTTCTTTAAAACAATTAACAATCGTATCTGTCTCTAAAAAACCTATATCAGACATTTCAAATGTGCTTTTCACTTGACTTAAATGTTACAGTGGAAACATTCTTATGTGTCATTACTSTAAAATGAAAAGAAAAATGTCAAGGCTAAGTCACTGCCATCATTTCTTTGGCTCGAGGCTGCTTTTGAATTGAGAGGTGCCAGCAATGGGGTGTAATGTTCCTGCTGCCAGTTTGAGATCTGTTTATCAGCAAGGTTGGGATATATCAACCCTGTGTATTCCCCTCAACCCCTTTAAAACTGTTAAATGTTGACCTAATGCTTACCTTAGATTAGAAATGAACATTCGTAATTCCCACAGTTTTATTTCTCCGCTTGGTAATTTTTTTAATTGCAGTCATTCTGGAAGGAGTAATTTAAAAAAAAATCACTGTTTGATAACCTGCTACATAGAATGGAACTTCAGATCCTGCAGGCTTTACATGAACTCCTCCTTCTTTAATTMCTTCTCCCTCATATTCTAATTTCTTCCTCCTGATTACTTTGTTAGATGATGCTCATAAAAAGTTAAATATTTAACTGTAACTAGGAGAGAGATGCAGCTGTGCCTTTTCTCCTTTGGTCTGACATATTTTACAGTCCTCTTTTTCCTTCATTGTTACATCAATTTTGTATCATGAACTTCTGTGTAGAAGCGCATTTATGCAAATTTCAGTAAACTTGGCCTCATTAACTCCTGTACAAAGTTTACTTCTTATTCCCAGSATAAATAGTTAAAGTTGGTTTCTCCTTGTTTACATCACACTTCATCTGATTGACTCTAAGCCTGAAAAATRCTGTTGGGGTTTGGTTATATTGCTGTGAGACAAAATCAGTTGCAATGCTTTTGACAGTATTTTTGACAGTGTATTTAAATTAAAACACCAACATCACACACCTGGCAAAGTCAGGAAGGAAAACTCGTGCCAGCCTTGTGAGGAAGAGCAAAACCCAGACACTGCTCTGCCGCTGTGCAAATCGGGCTCTTTGTCACATATTTGGTGTCCTCATGTGGCTTTTGCCCCCTCTAAATTTGTAACATCTCATTACACCAGAATGGGAAGTTGGCAGGGGACCTGCTGATCCAGTCCAGACATAGCACAGGCAGAGAATCGCTCAGGAGGTTTAAAGACAGGAATAAACATTTTTCTCTCTTATCAAATCCTTAGTGAAATGGCACCTTCAGCAGTCTACAAACGCTCGCCTGTCTGAGATGGAGACGTGTGAATGTTCCAGCAGTGACAGTCACCCTGCTTAGCAAAATGGACAGGGGAAATGCCACAGCAAGGAAAAGTCCTGATCCATCTTGGCAGCTCCCTGTTCGGAGAGTGGGCATTGCTGGACGATTTAGGAAAGGTCCGTGCTGAAATCTGTCAGTCATGCCACAAATTGCAGTTCTGTTCATTTTCTCTCTCCTAGAACGAGGACAGTGGAAGGAATGGTCACAACGTGATGTGTGTGGAATAAACCCAGGTTGATGATTGTCCCATTTTTGTGCAAGGAACAGGAATCTCACTCTGACCGAGTTTCCCATTTTCTGTTGTTCTTGGTGGTGTTTTTTGGTGTGGCTCAAATTTGGAGCAAATGACAGCGATAAGATTAAATCCAGGACACACAGGGCAGCAGTCAGCTGATGGATGTGAGATGTGTAGGTGGTGTTAATGGGAGAAACAGGAAATTATTGGCTTCCTACACAGCACTTCCACCCTGACTGAAGGAATCTGTCCCTCTGAGTTGTGCTTTAGGACCCTGCATTAAAATATTTCTTAGAAACTCTTTTCCTCTCTCTCTCTGAACAGGGAGCTTTGCCTTTGTGTGACCTGCAGAGCTCACCACAATTATTCCCATATTTGTAACCACTTAATTTGCGAATAAAAAGTCACTGTACACTGGGGATAAACTGAGAGTTCCTGAGACAGGATAAAGCTCTGGGCCTGCTTGCCAAAAAAACTTCCACTTGTTCCATCTTAGATTCCGAGTCCTGACATTTGCTTCCCTTTGGAACATCAGCTGAGACTGAAGCTCCAGATCCTGCATTTTTAATGTGTTTGGTTCACTGGGACCTTGTTTAACCCCGAGACCTCCTTTCTCTCCCAGATGTTGATGCAACATGAAAAGTGCACTCTACAGGAACCAGGGATCAGCCAGCAAAGCGCAGGAGCCGCCACAATCTGGGAGCTCCCCACACCAGGGAAGAGCTCGTGAGGACTCCCACTTTTGTTTTCCAGGAGGGATGTGAATATAAGCTTTTCATCACAGCTTTCTTGGGATTAAATACCTGAAAAACTTCCTGTATCCTCATGGAAAATCAAAAGGAGCGACACTTCAGCTCTCCACAGACTTTTTGGAAGGTGTCCAGCTCCTGAAGGAGTGATGGTTTAAAGTGGATGGAGCTGTGGTTTGAAAGGTTCAGGGGTTTTTTTTCCTGTTCAGAGGATGATTTGTGGCTCTATTTTGTTGAGTTGTGGTTGGAAACCAACATTGTAAAACAGCAGTGAGACAGAGAGGGGATCTTTAGTGGCTAAATAAAAAGGTTTGTCTTAACTGCTGAATAACTGGGCTTCTGCAAGGGGAAAAAAAGAGAGAGAGGGGGGAAAAAGAAAGCCAGAAATGTAACAGTAGTTAAAAAACTGCATGCAAACAGCCCAGGCATGAAGGCCTTAAATCTCAGCCTCACAGATCCTGCTGGAATGGGGGCATGGGGAGGTGATCCAAGACAGTGCTAGAAAAGATACTTCAAGTACGCTGAATTTTAATGAAAACAGAGATGTAGATTCCAGGTAAAAATCCACCTCAGTGCAAGGACACCTCTGTGTGTATGTGTGTGTGTGTGTGTGTGTGTGTGTGTTTGTGATTCCTCTGCTCCAGAACAAAAGTGGGGTTTAATTCCACCCCATGGAGGGAGGCACTATCCACGTTTAGCACCACAGCCAGGGTGGGTTTGCTTCCCGACTACCACGTTAAAAGACAAGTGTATTTCCTTCCAATTTCCCACATTTTTCTGCTTACTCTGTCTTCAGCACAGCTCTCCCAGCTCCTTTTGGCACAAAGCTCTCAGACTGGAGTGCTCCTTCCCGACTGAGTGAAAACCTCTCTGCAGCACCAGACCCCGAACACGACCGAGGTGTCCGTGCAGGTGGAAGGGTCACCGATACCACACGGTGCTGAAAGCAAATTTTTCTCTTTCCAGAGGCTCTGGAAAGGCTTCAGGGCACGGCCTGAGTTCCTGCAGGCAGGACAGCGCTGCTGTGCCGAAGAGGAGCATCTCACTCCAGTCCCTGCTCCTTCCTGCCTCCGCACGGCCCCAGCTCCTTCCCTCCGCCAGCCGGGAGCCAGCTCGGCTTTTTCACTCCAGGATTTTAATTTATGGCATAAACAAAACTTCACCCAAGCAGATAAATCAGGGCTTGTGTCTGGAGAGACAGTGCAATTAACTCCGGGCTCTTCGGAGGATGCGGCCGCGGTTGGCTCGGAGTGAAGAGAACAGCGTGTGCTTCGCCGAAGAGCCGGAGCCGAATCCCACGAGAGTAAAACCTTGTTCTTGGAACATTTGGACCTGGGAGATGCGTTTCAGCAAAGATGCTGATGCTGGATGAGGCAGATCAGGCTCCAGAAGGTTGAGCTGTCTCTCTGCAGAGAGAGGCTAGCTCACTGCTCAACCCACTGACACTTTCTCTGAGTCATTTTCTGTTCCTGGCTAATGACTTCGCTAATTGGAATAATGTTTTTTCAGTGGCTTTCCCTACTCAAGCTTGGGCTTTGAAAAGTTCACAGAACGCTCCACATTTTTCCTACATTATAAATCTGATCTCATTTGCATATTGACTCATGGACCCTTTCAGAAATGCGTATTGTTGGCTCAGGATTGTCACTCTTTGCCCATTTGATGACCAGATTCTCTCAGGGCTGCAACGCACAGTTCCACGTGTGTGTCCCGGACCCCTGACTCCTACAAGCAGCAAAGTCCTGGGTTTCAGGTGGGATTGTTCTGAAGATGGCAACGCAATCTTAATGACTTGAAGAGAAGATAAAAATATTGAAACCATGGCAACCTCCAAAATTCTGAGCCGGTGCCCAACTTTGCTCTTTTGAGAAACGCAACCTGTTCACAAGGCACAAATGAACCTCGAGCAGATGCAGCCTCTGAGTGGAGGAATTGGCTCCAAACAAACTGGTAAATCCAGCTGCTCTGCCCATCTTCCCAGCTAGAAGTGATTTCCAAGGTAGCCTGTTCTCCTCCAGTCACACCTTTTCCAGATCCAGCATCCCCACAACTTCCTTTCCTTTCCATGAGTATTCCAACACGTTTTCACACTCTCTACTTTTCTATGGATGCACCTAAGCAGAAATATTCTGTTACAAATTCGGTGGCTCTTTCTTTGTTAGGTTCTTTGTGGTGTTCTCTGGGGATGAATTCAGCCAGAAATATGAGTCTGGTCCATTTTAATGATCATCTTTCTGGAGAGAGGACGCAGTTTGCACATTCTCAGGTTCATAGGTTTGGCAGCACGAGGTAGATGACAAACATTTTTATGTGGTTCAGGTTTCATTTACCTATTCTGGTCTCTCCAGAAGGAATTCCCAGGCACAAGATATCCCACAATTCACAAGTATGAGGGTCAAGTGAGGGATAAACATCTAAAGAAGTGTATCCACTTAGGGAACAAGAGAGGAGTCTGTTTCAGAAACACCAGACTATAAATAAATTTTAACTGTATATAAGTTGGCTTCTCCCATTCCAGTGCTTCCCTTCTCCCTTTTTGGCACCATGTGAGCCAGGTGTAGTCTCTGGAAACAGCAAAAAGCAGAGTGCATTAGTGTCATTTCACTGATAATATTCAAGGAATAATTGCCACTGAATCAAATGCTAAAACGAGTCCTACATTAAATGCTCACCTCCAAGGATGCCTGTGATGGCTTCTGTCAAATAACCAGCGAGAGCCTGTCACTGGAAAGCCTACATAAAAGTCAGATGGAGATACAGGCCTCCTTCCCACTCTCTGCTGGTTTTATCTGGCCTTGTAACCAGTGTTTATAATGATGAATGCATCTTTTTATTGACCCTTTATAAAACCAGCTGAGTGTGTAATAAATCAGGTGTCAAAGGTTGTGTAGTGCAAAGTTGGCTCTTTAAGGAAAGGATTTTCCACGGGAAAGCCATGGAAGATTTTCAGAAGACACAACCAAAATAACAACCCAAAATTCAGCTCTTTCTTTGCTCCTTTCTGCTCCCGCTTCTGTAATTCGCACGTTTTGGGATGTGAGGAAGAGTGAGCCCAAGACAGCAAGAGAAGGGGGAATTGTGGATGCCCCAGGGCAGGAATGCTGAAGGAAAAGCAGAAATCCATGTTTGCGCCCCCAGAGCTGCTCACTGGAACTTTTCCATGGTGGGGCAGAGGAACTGATCCAGTGACTCAGCCTTGCACTGCCGAGGATGCCGTGCTGTGCCACACGGTGGAAATGGAACTCACTCCCAAAAAGACGGGGATTTGGTGCTTCAGAAGAACAGCTATGACCATTTTCAGCTCGATCCAGGGGTCTTCCACGTGGATACTCACATCTTTTGTTCAACCAGTCGTGCATCTGCTCCAGGACCTGCTGCCATTTGGTGACGTTTCCCGAAAATTTCCTTGGAACCAAGAGGTGTTCATAGGACAAGTGACACGGATTGAGTCAGGCAGGGCCCTTCCACACTCTGTCCCTGCCAGGGACCACCTGGAACGTGGCATTCGGGGGGTTCAGCCCAGCCAGGCAAGGACATTCCAGCCACACAGATCCATGCACCACGGGCATCGTATTCCCGGCACATGTCGGGGTCCAAAATCACCTCTTAATATCTTTTAATAAACCTAAGCCCTTTAACAGAGCATGTCAGAGGAAGAGAAGGAAAAGCCAAAGGCCCTGCAGCTTCAAAGCAGGAGCAGCTTTGCATTTTCACAAATTTAAACCATGTCTGTCTGCTTAAGTACACAAAACTGTGAGAGAAACACATCTGCAGCCAATATTTTTTTTTCCCAACCCCTGGAGCCCTTTCTTTTCTGGTTCCCCCGCTGTCAAAATCTTGTTCACCTCTGATTTTTCACAGGATTTGAGTTTCCAAGCAAAAGGAGATATAGGGGCGTCTAAGGAAATATTTCTAAAGTGAAAATACAGTAATTAGAAGCCACAGACTCTAGGACCAACGATTTTGCTCTAAAAATCATATGATAACAAAGCACAACTAATTCTTCATGCAGTTACTGTTTTCAGGTGCAATTTTGGCATCGAATGAAAATGTCAGGAATGACAATTTTGGCCTAGACATTCTCATGTGAGAAGCCTGATTCCATCTCATCAGCAGGTGGGAATTACAGGGCCTGGATCCAGAACAGGGGAGGGAGGATGGATGGGTGGATTGATGGATGGACACACACACAGTGCCTGGTACAGATAAGTCAGGAATCTCTGTTTGGGACTCAGCTAAGGCCCTTCATCTTTTCTTTGGTTACTTGGTCATCAAGGGACTTCTCTCTTGAAAACTGTTCCCCCATGAAGGTGCTGTGAGCTTTGTTCAGAGTCTGATGTGTGTAGTCAGGAGCAGCATTTTAAGACAGCTTGAGCTATGACTAAAGTTCCTTTTGATTTTAAAGAATGCAACCCACAGACTGCAAAGGCGAAATGGGAAAAGGATGTCTCAAGACAGTTCTTTGAAAAATTTCTGGCTGAAGTCCTCCTGTACTTATTTCTTCTGACTCAAAAGAGATTTAATGGAGGTCACTGGCAGAGCTGTGACTGATGGACACTTGTTTAAACTTTGCTGCCCATTACAGGTTTCTCATCTGTCTAATTTTTCAGACAATATATAATCCATAACATCGTCATAAAACATTCATTCTCCGAGCTAGGAGCAGCTGCAGTTCCTGTCCATGAATACAAATGGAAAGTGCTGTCTGCTGGGAATGGAGCAGTACCTTGCAGCCAGACAGTTCACTTGGAATGCTGCTCGAGGATAAGTTATTTAGTAAACAGAACTTTACAATTTGCATAAAGCTGATTCAGTTACAATGGAAAGTCAGTTTTGGCTGAAAACCTCTGGCAAAAAATTTTCTGAGAGTTATTGCCTCTCCAGCCAGACTGATTCCATTTACAGGGTGATAAATTCGCTAAATTCTCTAGAGCTTTTTGCAATTTATCCCAGCAAAGCTGAAATCAGCATCTGATCCTTCATATTTAACTTTAAAAAGCAACTCAGTAAAAAAGATCGCCTGGAAAACAACGTCGATGCATTTCACTTTGCATTGTTAATGAGCTGCGGTGACTTTGTCAGACTGTCCATGTGCAATGAAACCAAACACCTCCCACGGGCAAGAAATGGGCTTTGCACGTTGCTCTCACAATGAGGTTTATCACTTTGGGGTAGCTTGATGGACAGCTGATAGGAGAACACAGGAACAATCAGATAAGGCAGGGAAGCAACAGAAGTTTGAAAGCTATAATGGGAATGTGAGCTTGGTTGTGGAGATGATTCTGCACCACAGATTGCTGTCATGTTCTCATGAGATCATCCACGAGGAATCAAATTAATACACCGGCACAAACAGCAAATAAGTCAATCAACACCAGTCAAAGAAGTTATGAAAACACTGTGTACTCAAACATATGCTGCTTCAAAATCAAATCATGTCTTCTGCTGCTTAACAAACAGATGACAAAAGAAAAACACCCAACAGCAGAAGATTAATGAAACAGAAGATTGGAAAATCAATGCTTGTCTAAAATAATGGCTCTCCTTGAAGGTGAAATGTCCATACAAATAGAAGGGGCACGAAATAGGAGTGGAAAATAATGTCGTGGGGTCCAGAGGTGGAGCTGTCTGGCCTGGCTGTGCTGACATTGTGCTGCTGGGCTGCCGAGCCCCACGGGAAACTAAATCACACTGAATCAATTAGGTTGGATAATAAAGTAGAATGGGAAAATAGAAGTGTTTGAAAAATGAGTGTGACACAAATATAGATGCTGTTATTTAGATGATCTGCTCCAGATAAATAAATGACTGTGAGTGAAACTGCATGATAAAGGAAGATTTCTTATAGGATGGAATTCTTTATTTAGGAAGAAATTTTTCCCTGTGAGGGTGGGGAGGCCCTGGCACAGGTTGCCCAGAGAAGTTGTGGCTGCTCCATCCCTGGAAGTGTCCAAGGCCAGGCTGGACAGGGCTCAGAGCAGCCTGGGACAGTGGGAGGTGTCCCTGCCCATGGCAGTGGGGTTGGAATGAGATGATCTGTAGGGTCCCTTCCAACCCAAATTTTTCTATGATTCTGTGAATGTGGAGCTGCATTATAATAGTTCAGAGCAGCACCAATAAATGGTAAGAATAACTACCAGCTATTCAGATAAAAGTTGCAATAACAAGGAATTAAGAATTGAATAAAAAACCCCATAAACTGTGACAAAAGGAGCTGAAAACCGTGCTTTCCAGATAATAGCCATTTTTATATACCCATTTTTAAAGGTTAATTTGAAATGTTCAGTTTTTGAAGCAATGTGGTAGCAGGATGATCTGCGCAGTGTTGTGGTTTGACTCCTAAAAGTAGGAAGTACTTGGTGAGTACCAAAGTAAATCAGCCACTTCTCACTTAACCACTGCTCAGCCCACAGTTTACAGAATATTTAGACTCAGTGTAATCACTTGAGGGAAACATTGCTGATGTTGTTAGCTCCGAGAAATGCAATTGAGTCGCTTAATGCTAAAAATTGTTAAACGAATTTTGCGCCTGCGTTTTGTTCCAAATCACAAGTTGAGGGAAAATGGAACAAGGAGACAAATACAAGGGAGCAGCCCGAGCTGTGTAACACAAACAGGGGCTTGATTCAAAGCCCATTAGTGGGAGGGAAGTCACTTCAGGGACTGCAATGGCTTTTAAATGAGGTTTGTATTGATTTTGCACTGAATGTAAGAAAAGTGTTCCTCCCAGAGTCCGAGGAGAACCAGGCTGAGTCTTTCCCTTGCAAAAGGTCAGTTTAAGGAAAACAAATCACCTTTCCTATTTTATGGAGCAATCTTTGACAAAAGTGTTAGGGCAAATTTAAATGAATTCCTTGGAAACTTTGGAACTGCTGAAGAGCCAAGCGGGTGTTTACCAGAGAACCCAGTTCCACGAGCAATTCAATGGGAATATTTTTCAAAAACCTGATTCTCACTTAGCTACATAGCTGAGGTTTATTTTAATCCATATTCTTTCACCTCCCTCTCCTATGTGAATAGAAATAATAATGTTTGCTTCGTAGGTGGTGTTTATAAGGTGTTTGAGCTTCATTTAAACAGCAGCTCTAATCCAAGAGTTCATTAGTTTAGTGCAGATCTCCTTTTTTTTTCCATTTCTTCACACAGATGCAGTACCACAAAAAAAACAGACTGCTGGAATTTTACAAGTACCTTATTATACTGAGGCCCATAAACATAACACACTGTGTGTCTGAATGTGGATGTGGAAATATATAAAACTCAAGCCTTCTGTTTGTGTTTGTAGAGCTTTGTTGCTGTTTTGCCATTTACAACCATGTAGCCACCAAGCCTAAATGTTCATGTCTTTGAAATGGTGCATAATTCTCAACATTTTTATTTTCTACAGAAAAATGCTCAATGGGCAATTCATGAACAACTGCAATGGCCTTTGCCAAGTGTTCATTGGAAGTTGCTCGCACTTTTAAGTTGGAAGAGTGACTCCACACTGGCACAATGCTCCAAGAGGACCATATTTTAGTGGTTGGAAATCACTCTCTTCTGAGCTGAATATTCATGATCTGTCATTACTGTGAATGCACACTCTAAACCTGCCGAAAACAACACTGGCAGGTGTAAAGCCACATTTCTTCCCTCATTGTTTTGGTGTAGTGCTTTGGGGAAGATTTACTCCTTCCCTGGGGAGCAGGGGATGTCTTCAAAAGCTGTAAATACTTGACAAACAACGTGGGGAAGCTGCTCTCCTGCTAAAGCGTCTGGGAGAAGAGCTCTGTGATTAAGATGCAGATCTGATGTGCAGTGAAATCTGTTCTTTGTCACATTTTCAGCTTGCAAGGTTCACGCTGCTGTCACTGAAAGCTTCCTAACACTCCAAGCACAGTGACATTTATGTGTTGCTTAGAAAGGTCCTGAGCAGCTTATAAAATCACATTGAAACAATGTAAAAATGTGTTTTCTTGGATCAGTTATTAGAAGGATCTGTTCTGTACACAGATATACACAGTTATGTAATGTTTGAAGCCTTCCCTGGTGCCCAGATGTTTTGTGTGTTCTTTCCCCTTTTAATTCAGGACACCTGCTGTGAAAACATCTTTCTTTTTACAACAGCAAGGAACGTAGACGAGGAATCCATATCTGTGCTGCTTCCAGGGGCCAGGGCGATAGAATGTGCCAGAGAAGTTGCCTGCCACGTGGGTAATTAACTGCATTAATTACCTCCAACCCCTCTGATGTGTTTGTTGTTGCTGACACCCGCAGTGAGCGCGGACCCTGACAGCTCCGAGAGCTTCCTCGGAGAAATCCATCAGGATCAGTTTGGTCCGAGTGCCAGTCACGTCAGGGATGATGGGAACAGACTGGGATCATGCAGGGCTTGGCCTCTCRCTGCTCTGCTGCCACAAGCCACGGCAGATGTGTGGGCATGGATTGTCACCCCTGGGCTTCCCGCGGGGCTGAGCAACCCGATGGAGATCTGAGGAAAACTCTGGGATTGCCATTTGTGAAACACAGGCTGGGGAAGTTCCTCCTGAAGAGTCAGTGCTGGGGGAAGGAGACCTTCCCCATCCCTTTGCTTCTCACAGAGCTCATGGGAGCCCACACGCAGCAGATCCCTCCTGATATCCGCGTGGAGCTGCCCGGGACRTTCCCATCTGGGAATGGGACACAGCACCTGCCGTGGGAGCGGATGGAGGCTCCCACACTGCCTCCTCTGGGATCCCAGGAGGGACCTCACCCCTTCTTGGGCTGCTTGGCTCTGCAAGGAGAGAGAAAACAAAGCATCTCATCCCAAAGGCTCGTGAGGGTGGAACCTCTGTCTCCCTCCAGTCACAAAGCTGTGCACATCATTCCCTTTATACTTTTCCAATGATTTGGGGTTGTCATAAACACTGGAAATTGCTGTTACAGCATCTTTCTCCATTCTCCAGTTCTGTTCTTGCACAAACCCCAGTTGTGTCACACAGCAGAGCCCCAATGTGCTCCTGCCTTCTGTGTTTGGAGGAAACTCTCATAAATTATTATGAAATCCAAAGAGCATCAGGGCTCTCATTTTTTCCTGTGGCTCTATAGGTGACAGARCAGCCAAAGAGATTATCCAAGACAATCTTAAACAGATGCAGGTCTTCAAATCATACAAAAAATAGTGCACAACAATTCTAAGCTGCACTAGGTACAGCCCAAACATCCCCCCCATCCCCTGATGCTGCCAACGATCCTCTCCCAATCACATCCCCACAGGAGCATTGTTGGATTGCTGGTATGGTGTAAAGTAACAAAACCAACCTATCAAGGACAAAAGATGAGRGAATTGTGAATAATCTGAGGGACAGTTGGGACCCAGCCTCGATGACGCCAAGTCCTGCCTCAGTCAGCCTGGGTCAAAGATGTGGCTCAGCTGTTCAGGGTATTCCAGCTGGTTTTCCTCTCTTTCCTGGGAGTTCATGCTACATTACCACAGGAATTTCATGACAAAGCTCTCCAGTTTAGCACCACAGTCCTCCCAGCACAGCTGGACTACGACAACAGTGAGAGAGGAGCAATGAGATGTTTTTTCAAACCAGCAAATCKGAAGGGATTTCATTAGAATTTATGTCCTCGTGTCTCATGGGTCCTTTTGAAAATTATTTCAGTTTAAGGTAAATTAATCTTTCCTCACTATCCATCTTGAGGGGCAATATATCTCATCTAGGATACAATGAAATGTCCCTTAGGAAACATTAACTAAATTAGATGCTAAGCTAAAATTTAGTGAAATGAACCTTGAAGTGATCTGCTCATGGCCACAGTTTATCCAAGCAGGGAATAGAAGTCTGACTTTTTCTGGATTTCAGTCTGTACCATTCTAGGCATTACATTCCCTGCCACGAAAGTAAGTGTGCACTCCTTTGACATTTACATTTACTTTACTAATGAGCATCTTCTCTGAACAGGCTCATCCCTTGCAGAGTTCTTGCATCTTTTATGGGACCCTTGTTGTTGGACTTTCTGGCAACTTCCTCTGCAAACATGGACCAGTGCTCAAAATATATGCATAATTTCCATTACTTTTATTAATTTTCATTAATTTCATTAATTTTATGCACAGAGAATCAGCACATGTGCGTTCAAGTAATTTCATTGCAACTCTTGATTTAGGTTTTCTGATGGGCACAGGAACTGCACACCCCATGCACAAAAAGGTAAATTTGCCTTGAGGTTTAGATAAGCAAGTCAGGACTGACCCAGCTCACGAGCAGCACAGAGAGAAGAATCTGAACTGGACCTGCAGCAGGTGAGGCAGAGCAGGATGTGAATATGGGCACAAAGGTCTGGAGATGGAGAGAAAATGTGGGAAGCTCATTATTCAGATCTCTCAGTTTTGCAAATCTGAGAATTAATTCTAAAATTTCATTTTTGACTAACAAAGAAGAGTGAAATGTTTTAACATATGGTGCCAGATGTTATYGCAGAAAAAAAAAGAGAACTGAACTAAAGCTTCTGCTATTTCTCCAAATATGTTATTCTTTTCCCCTGAACACTTAATTAATTCAGACAACAATTTTTTAAATAATTTTTTTTTTWAAAAAGAGACTCCCTGTCCAAGATAGAGCTGTCAGTCTTCTCTGGAGGAGGAGGAGGAAAATGTTCTGACCTGGATTTGTGAACTGCGGGGTTCCACAGCTGGAACAGAACAGAAGTGACTTCTTATCACTCGGTTTCTTGGAGTGAGTCCAAAAGAGATGTTTGCTCCAAGCTAAAATTCCTTTCTCRTTCCTTTTTTTTGCCCAGAAAATTTGGCAACAGCAACTTTTGATTTGAACCAAGAAAACTTTCCCGAAATAGAGTTTTGTTACATCTCTTAGTGAATAATGAACAATGTGCATGTTAAAGGCACAGACTTATTCTGCAATGAGTTTTGCTCTGTTTGTATGAATTTTTTATGGATTTGCCGCCCGTCATTGTTCTGGCCATTGGCAGGTTTACATTTGGTCTGGCTGCCCCTGAGCAATTCCCACCTAAAAGGAAGCAGCAGGGAAAAAGAGGGAAATGATGCAGATAAAGGTGAAGCCAGACTGAGGAATAAAGGAGGAGCAAGAGCATTCAGCTGTTTCTAGGGAGTTCAGCATGGACGTGATCCTGGGGTTTGGCTCCCAGGTAACCAAGCTAAGTGACATTAGAAGCTCTTTTTGTCCCAGGGAAATTCTCTCTGGTGTAAAGAAAATTCCTCTGTTCTGGTGGAAGATTAATTTCAGAGAGAGGTTGAGATTCCTGTTACACAAAGTGGTGATGTCTGCATCTGCTGCCCAGATAAACACATTGCCGGGCTTCTCCTGAGACAAAAAGAGGATTCCAAAGGAAACAAATGTGTTATCCTGTCCACAGCATCCCATTATTTCACATTGGGATGGGCCTSCTCTGGAAATTCCTCAAGTTTCAAGCGTGTTGCTATAACGACTCTGCAACCTTGCAAGTGAAGCCGAAAACTTCTAACCAGGATTTCTTTAAGTCCACCCCGATTTACATAATCCCTTCATCATTCTTGTGGGATTTCTTGGAAACAAACTATATATAACATATTCAGAGGTTAAAATGGCACCCTGCTCGCTTCCACTCGTTTTGGAAAAATAAAAGTCTTAACCTCAGCAAAGATYAAAGCAGTGGGTGACATTTTCCATGAGAGGGATGCTGGGAACCCAGAACAATGTCCTGCCTGGCTTGCACACGCAAACTGTCACCGTTTTATTCCCARGGTGGTCGTGACCAGAAGCCAGCGTTCAATATTGTTATTTCACCCAGCGTTTGCACAAGTGAATCTGACAATCCCATCTCACACCTTCCTCCCTGCATTGTTTGGATAATTGCATTGTCAAAAATTACTTATCATGCATTTAGCACTTAATACCCGTTYATTAGGAGTTCATGTAACTGCTATTTAAAGAATAATACATGCTCACTCCTTTCTACGCCACTTGATGCCACTTTGATTCCGTAATTGCTGGTTTCCTAGGATATTATGCCACAAAACCTGAAGCAATAATTGGTTGTTTCGTTCCAGACAATACGCTCTGGAGCTGCACGGAGTTTTTAACTGGCAGATTTGTAACGGTGCAAGGGAGACGTGGAGGGAGCGAATGCCAACCGTGGAGTGGGATTGCACCAGGAAACTGGGATAGCTGCTGCTATCCTGCAGCCCCTGCTCCCGTTGTTCAAAGGAAAAGGATTCCTCATGCAAATGCTGGAATTTTGATGCCTTTGGGGGATGCTATCTGCAAGACTATGTCAGCCTTGCGTGTCAGCACGGGGTGGAACAAGCACCGAACGAGATGTGAAAATTAGGTGACTAAAAACCCCCAGCTCTTTCAGCGCTCAGCTATAATTATTTCTTGTTTTCAGAGTACACGCCGAAATCTGCAGAAATAACTGCTGGGTTTGTGGGGGATTGTTTTTGTGAGTACGTGAAAGCAAAATGAAGGAGTATCTTGCAAGTATATTTAAAAAGCACTATTTTAGCTGAACTTTTGTCACTTGTTAACTCTGTTAGCAAGTGGTGGTAAAATACTAATATATGTTCTTTTCCAGCGTCTTTGTAGTCCACATTTATTTTGCAGCAAATCCTGTTATTTGACTAGAAAATGTTGCTACTTTTWTCTGGTTTTAATCTGTTTATAAACTTACAGTTAAAGTTGTTGTCATTTTCCATGGTAAGATCACACAGTTGTTGCACACAGTTTTCACAKACTTTAACTAACTGGGCTGAAATTTGTCACAACTTCCAGATTGGTAAAGTGAGTAAGAGAGTAGATAAAAGATTATGATTGTGGCCATTTTTTCTTTGAAAAGAAAGTCCATGGCAGGAGCTGTCACCCTTTGAGTAGCTTTATATTCTTGGCTTCTTTAGGAAAGCATCAAAATTGGATTTAATGTGTTCCCAGGTTGCTGCCCAGTGTCACAGAACTCTGGTGGGGTTATGGGGTGGAGACAACTTGTAGAAAGTCTTTCTCAAGGGCCTTATCTACTGAAATTTTGTTTAAATACAGTAAGAAACAATTGTGTTTATCCAACACCTGGACACCAGAGAATCTAGGGCTTATATGGGAGCTTGCCTGAGTGTGCAGCATGGGGTTTGGGAAATCTGATATTTATCTAATCATTCTTCACAAATCTTTATTTGAAAGGAAAGCTGCATTCTCAAAGTATGTAAATGTGCTTCTAGATGCACATAACTCTGTCCCTTTCCTCACTGGTGTGTCCAGAGGTCTGCAGTACAAGGTTCTGGGTACATCACYCCATGTTTTAACCTTTTAATGAATTCTCAGGGTGGCCCGACCAGAGCCTGACTCATCATCAAATCCATTCTCTGATGACAGCCAGGCAAATCAAAACAAGTCGTGTAGATCATAATTCAAGTTTTAGAACAGACTATCGAGCTTTATGGTCATCTAATTAAACACAGCAGGGCTACCATCATCTTAATTGAAAGAAACTTTCTCACTGCGTTCACCAAAAAGTAAATGACACAAGCAAATACAGCAGAGGCTCTGCAACGTGAGCTGCAGTGTTCCCACGACCTGCCARCGTTTGTTGTTTTTATTGCCTACAATTCATGCATCTCAGCAAGGATCTGTGAGAGATCAAACCTTAAAAAATGAAATCAAACCCAGCCCTCACCAGCAAACCCCAGCCCAACGTTTTGCTTCCTTCCGGTGCCTCTGGTTCCAGAGCAAAGGAAAGCCACTCACGGTGTGTACAACAGTGACCAGGGGCYGTTCACAATTAATATCAAGCCCTTAGCTCAGCTTTTTGGTGCCAGAAAGGTTGTAAACATGGTTATCCACCCCAAAAAGGCGCCAGGCAGGTGGGCCAGCTGCAGCAGGGCCAGTTTGGCCATTGGGTGTTAAAAGGCAGCAGTGGCACCTGCAGTGGATTTTTTGCTTCTTCTTAACGTGATGATCTCTGATCAGGGCTCTGCACTGCAAATAAAAAGCTTTACCTGCAGACAAACTTGCAGCAAAAAGGAGGTAAATGTTCTGCACGGGGCACATCATGTGGGGCTGGATTTTGGGAAGGGGTAGAGTAGTTTCGAGGCTGGGGTAGAATTATTCCTGCAAAAGAAAACATTTGTTTAAGGTTGACCTGCTGGGTAGTAGTACAAAGCGAGCAGCAGGAAAAGCATGAAGAGCCTTAAAAATTCTAAATGCCTCCCAGAATKTGGGTTAGATGCTTCAGACCCACCTCCAAGTGTCTGGTCTGGGGGTTATTTTGATATCACTACTAAACTTAGAATAAKGCAGCCCAAG
Organism: Amblyornis subalaris; assembly: GCA_018881555.1. Lineage (NCBI taxonomy): Eukaryota > Metazoa > Chordata > Aves > Passeriformes > Ptilonorhynchidae > Amblyornis > Amblyornis subalaris. Next base: position 1,524,293 of record JACAXG010000013.1, read on the forward strand.
TCTAAAGCTGTGTCTGCACTTCAAGCGTGTAAAATGCACCTGCACAGTGTGCACGTGATCCGAAAGGTAAAAGCTGCTGCTTGACCCAGCATCCCCTGGTGATGCTCAGCCTGCTATTTATAACCCAGCCCGAAAAAAGCTCAATTCGCCCTCTTGCAGCCTGCATGCAGCAACTTGCCTTTATGAAATGTGATGGTAAAGTTTTCTTTCTCCATTGTGTGAAGCCTCAAATTGCAGGTGTGGCTCAGATCAGTGGCAGACAAGTTTTCTCCAAGCAGCATTTCCATTGTTCTCGAAGATGTGGTAGATTGCTGRTGGGTTTCAAGTTCACTTGTGTTTAGCACCCATGCACAAAGAAGGTGCTTCTGGAAAACAAATAAGAATTAAAGGAGTTAAAAGCAGTCCACAGCGAAGCTGGGTTGGTGCTTACTGTGAAAAATCTCAGCTAATTCTGCAGGATTCTCCAGGTTCAGCCTAATAAAACGCCTGAAATGTTTCCCTTGCAAGAACTGCTGCAAGAAGGGACCCTGCRGATTAAAAAATAAGTTCCTGGCTAATTCTTTAACCCAAGTGCATTAATTATAAATGTGAGACAGAATGAGCCTGCTGAACCAGAAGGTAAAGAGCAATCTGAAATGTTGGTCTACAGAGGCAGTGCTTATTTCTGTTTGAAACAGAAGAATGGTCAGCTTGTGCCAGTTTCTTGGTTGGCAGGGGGGGGTTTCCTTTCAGAGTTTGATTTTCCAGCTGCTTTTGCTCCTGTTTGAGTGGAATTAGAACTGAACCAGAAAGCTCTGGAGTTTTATGTCCCTACATTTGGGGTTGTTTCTGTCACATTTGGGGTCTCAGGGCAGGCAGCCCTGGCTGTCCAATTCCTGGTACAAATGCCTGTGGATCTCCAGGTGCTCATGCTGAGCTGCTCAGGAGGTGCCAGGCTGTGCTGCATCCAATCCCTCCTGCAGCTGCAAACTCAGGCAACTGGGAATCTTCATCCATCCTTGGATGTACCAACTCCTGATCTGCAGCTTTCTCATGACTTGTCCAACCCAGCTCATGCTGSTATTCTAGAAACAAGAATTGGGGGAAAATCTCATCCCTGCCAGTGCCACTGATGTGAATGTTGAGGTCTGAGCATTTCCAAAAAGCTCTGTCTTTAGRGAACCATTCCAGAGCCACGCCCAGAACTGGGATCTGATGGAGAACAGAGGTAAGGACCCAGAGCAGTTCAGCTTTGTGTGAGCTGTGAATGACTGGGGGGGTGCACCAGGCTGCCACCCACCAGCGTTCTGGGACAAGGCTCCAGCAGGGAATTGTCCTTTGCCTCGTTCCCCAAGCGCAGAGCTGCTGCCAGCACCTGCCACGGCTGCAGAGCACCTACACAGGCACAGAGCACCATAAATCCTTCTTAAAGCCCCTATTTCAAAGGATCTTGCTCTGGGAATTCAGCACTTTCCCAGTATTATAATGTCACTCTACTCCTCTTGAGTACCTATTATTAATGACATGTAATCATTAAGTGCATAAGGAAGAGTTTTATAATAACAGGGGAAAGGGTGGTGTTCAGAACGTGTTCAGCTTGGCCAGGTGACATTCCCACCCCGTTTTTTTCTATTTCAAGGCAGCCAGTAATGTTGAAGAGTCTCACAGGACTTTATTCCCATCACTGGGATGATGTTGATGTATCTGTCAGGTACAGAGGGCTCCAGTGGTGTGATCACTCCACTTGTGATGTTATAATAAATCTTCTCATGATACCTGATGCTTTTATACTGACATTGTGCATCTTGATGTCCTATTTTCTTCTTTTTTTTTTCCCCCCCAAAAGATAAATACCAAAAGATGCTGGAGAGGATTGGAAACTCTTGCAAATGTATTTTGTTTTCAAGGTTCTCCATGGGGAATCAGCTGCTTTTGAAACAAAATATTTGGTAGATGCTCTGTCTGGCTTTCAGCAGATCTCCCTTCTTCCACACTAAATCCAGAGTTTTCCTCTGCTTTTCGACAGAGATTATTATAATTAAACCATTCATTTGCAGCTGAAGGTTTCTCTCCACCTTGCCTGAATTGTCACTCCATGACCACCCACTGGGCAGCTGTTGCTGAAAACTGGTGGTAAGCAAAAGTTCAGGAATTCAGTTACTCACAAATGCTGAACACTGAGGATTCTTGTTTCAATAGGAAAAGAGGAATTTTGTTTTGATAAAAAGTGATTATGAAGCATATCAACTGATGATCAAAGAACACATACAGAGACACAGGGAACTGGGTCTGTAAAAGTGGATTATTTAAGCAGTAAAGATCAGTGGATTATCAAAAATTCCATTTTCAGAGCTACTGGGAACTTCAAAATATATTCAGCAGGTGTGCAGTCACTGGTGTGGATTTGAAAGAAAAGGCAGAAAGGACAAAATAGGGACCCCTGTTCTTCATCACTATCTGGCAGCAAAGCACATTTGTTCTTTAATATATCTTGTATTGGACCTGTTTAATCGGGGCTGGAGCTGCTCCTGGAGTTCAGTTCCTGGGAATGCATTGCTCTGAGCCTCAGAAGCTGCAGTGATTTCCAGCAGTTTGTACTGGCTTTGATCTGGTTCTTTCCATAAATTTAAAGATAATACTTTTTTTTTCCTCCCAGAAAGCAAATTTCTAAGGCCTGGGAGAGGTGCAAGAGAGTCAGGGAGTTGTTTGGCTTCATGGCAAGGCCCCATCTGATTTAGGAGGAGGGGGCCGATGCCACCAGTCCCCTCATGAATRCTCAGTGTAATTTGTTGGGATTGTACCTGAGCAGTATTTTCTAGGCTGGGAAAAGTCCTTCTCTCCCTCAATAYCCACATTTCAGAGAAAACTGGGAGATGGAAATATGTTCCAGCAGAATCCAGATGCTCGAGGTTGAGCGTGGTTGTCTCCCTTTTACCCCCTCATCATACACAAGTATTGCATTTGCATTGTAACAAGTAATTAGACAACTCATTGAACTGATATTTGTGTCTAATTGCAGGTTGTTTTCTGGTTTTCTCTTTAAAAAAATAAAAGCTTGCTCTTTTCAGGCTTCTCATCCTCCGGCAAAGGAGCTCATTAGTAACCCCAACCTTTTACCATTGTGGCTCAGTGCTGCTAATTATGAGAAATAAGAAAAGGCCCCAGCACTCCCAGGGGGGAGCCCGTGGGCAAAAGGAAAGTTCTAGAAATGAAAGGGCTGTTGGGCAGCCATTGTTTAAAGGGGAGAACTGGGTGGCTGTGGGTGCTCTGGCTGAAAGGACCAGCAGGGCTCTGCTGCCTCTCAGCTCGATAAACCAGAGGGGAAACCTGAACCTGGAACACTCTGGGAACTGAGGAAAAGTCTTTGTTTTCTCTGCTCATTCAGCTCTTGATTTAATCCTTGACTTTGAGTGCAGAGTCTAAGACAAGCCTACAGCAGAGGCTGCCCTCGTTTTTCTTGGTTTAATGGTACAGAGTTTATTTTGGCTGGGGGAATGGATCTGCCTGCACTAATCTTTCTTCTAAAAGTGAAAATGTGAAGCTGGTGTTGAGCAAAACAGAGGGAAAGCAAGTTGTGGATTGCCTTGGTGGTTGGGGGCTGCTCTGTCCCCCTCCTCRGGTGCCCAGTGTGCCAGGATGGGTCGGAACAAGGAGGGAATGTCCTCAAATCAATCACAGCCTTCCCTGGGTCCCCACTGCTGCTGATGGACACTCAAAGGGCACTGCTGGTTCTAGACAGAAAAAAAAAAAACAGAGTGCCAAGGAATAACTGAGTGTTCATCCCAGTGCCAAGGAATGACTGACTGYTCATCCCAGTGCCCGACACCTTGGATTTGGGCAGCCTGGTCCATGTATAGCTGAGGCCTCTGGGGCAGAAATGTGGTTGTATTCCCACCTTATTTAGTGCAGATCAGCATAACTTGATGGTRTTAAAGGTCTTTTCCAATCTGAAGGAATCTGTGATTCTCTGAATGCTGCTTTTTATTGCCATTGCCTTGTAAAGGTGCTGGTGTGTAGCTTGAGGCCAAAAATGTGGAGGCCTAAACTCCTGGATTTTGAGCCTTAAAGGTGAACAGGCAGGATTTTCAAATTGTTATGGAGGAAAACACAGTGACATCTGGTTGGTTTTGTGGCCACGGAAAGTAAATTAGTATTTAAAGGCTCTAAAATCAGCCTGTGGGACTTGAGAGCARTGCACAAAACCAGCATCCAACCTTAACCCCCACTACAGCAATTTCTGGGGAAGCACAGCCAGGAGACATTATGATGTTTGTAAGAGATTTTTAGTGCTGTGTAGCAGGTTCATGGACCTCTTAGCTAAGTATCCAAACTGGCATTTTCACACCACAAACTCAATTTGTCAGGTTGAAGAATAACCTAGCTTGTCTTCCCACAAGACTCCCAATTTTCTAATGCTGAGTTTTATTTGGTAGTGAAATAAATTTATAGGAGAAGTGGTGGGACTGGCTTAGAAGCAGAAACTTTAGTGTTGTGTCAGTATAAATTCACTTCTCCAGGTGTGGCAAAGCTCTCTGCTCGGTGCCTTTCTCTCTTAAATGCCCTCTGAKCTCTCAGCATCACTCCTTGCTCGTGATGACTCATTTGGGAGGTATTTTTGTTCCCTGGCATTTGCATTTTCTGTCACTGCTTCCTTTATGTGTTCTGATCTTTTCTGCTCAGCGAGCACGTCCAATCCTATTCACCCTGCCATGAGCAAAGACACAGCTCACAAAATATCTGCACAGTGGCTGCCGTTAGAAGGCTTCTTGCAAGCCAGGGATTCAACCCTGTTTAAACCCAAATTAAAAGAACTCAGTCTCGCCAGCAGTTGAGTGAAGAGTTTATTTGGTGAAGCAGAGAGTCAGCCTTGAATTGCAGTGTCTATGAGTGTTTGCTATAGGATCACTAAGGAAAAATACCTCCAGGATCGTTGAATCCAGCCCTTGAACCTTCATGTCATTGGCAAATTGGCATCGTGGAGCAAAGATTGATTGCAGCTATTCCTAGATCCAAAACTGTGCTTTAAATAGGATTTCAATTCCAACAATGGAAACATGGATTCAGTCAACTAATAAAAACAGAGCCATTTTGGTGTAGGCACTGTCTTCTCTGCAAACAGAGTTTGGCAATGAATAGGTTTTATTTGTCTGTTATATGAACCATCTGAAGCTCCTGGATTTTCAAGGTTTGCTTTGATGTCCTTAAAGATGATTTATCACAGGATTCATTTCCTTTTTTTTCCCCTGTCTTTATCCTCCTTTCTTGTCTGTCCTTGGATATTTTATTTCCAGTCCTTGATGGATCCTCGAAATATAGAGGAGAGAGTACAGAAATGCAGATAATTGGAGAAGTGTCAAGGTTGGTAAAATATAGTTAAGAGAAGCCAGATATTTTGTGTGTCTCTGGGAATATTATTTGCATTTTTTCCTTTGCGAGGAAGGCAATTTTTTCGTGTGACACTCCTATATAGACCCAGCATAGGACAATCAACTTCTCAATTTCTTAGCTGCTTTTCCAACTAATTTAATTTCTGTTCTTCAGCTAGTCCGCTGAGATTTCTTTCTAAACAATATTGATGTCTGAAAAAGTATTGGTTTCATTACTTGTTGTAATGGAATTACACACTGCCTTTTGTGCATTTAAAGTCAAGCTGTAAATTAGGCAGAAATAACACTCGACATCTTCAGAGGTGACTCAATTCCSCTAAAGCTTTTGGATCTTTAAAATGCATTTCTGTATCCATTGGTCCTTACACTTACTGTAATTTGGGAAAAAAATATTATCGTAAATCTCCGGTACAGGCTTGTACTTCTGCAAAATGACTCTCATTACTTTCCAGAAGTAATTCCATGCTCTGGCTATGGGGTTCATCTTCATTCAGCTCTCTCTGAATGGCTTTTCTYTCTGCACTGCAGATCCCCCAGGAGTGACCGTCGGCTTGGGCACRGAGTGGAGACGAACCAGCCCTTTATTCCTTCAAACCTTTCTCAGAGTTGTTTCCTCCATAAATATTTCTATGATCCATAAATATTTCCATACAGTCCCTAAAGATTTCAGTGAGATTTGGATGGAGCTTCCTMTTTCTGAGACAAGATGAGCATTGCCAAGCATTGGTGAGCAATTCTTCCATTGCTGCCTCTGCTGTGGTAAGAAATGCCCTCTCCTTGGCCTAGGAGAAGGTGAAAATCAATGTATTAATGTAGGAAACGTTTACAAGAGCTGGTAGTGATAGGACATAGGACAAGGACAAGGGGGAGCGAGTTCAAATTGAAAGAGAGAAGGTTTAAATCAGATATTGGGAAAAAATTCTTCCCTGTGAGGGTGGGCAGGCCCTGGCACAGGCTGCCCAGAGAAGCTGTGGCTGCCCCATCCCTGCAAGTGTCCAAGGCCAGGCTGGACGGGGCTTGGAGCACCCTGGGATAGTGGAAGTTGTCCCTGCCCATGGCCGGGGGTGGGACTGGATGATTTTTAAGGTCCCTTCCAACCCACATCATTCTGTGATTCTGTGGTTCTATAATTTATAACCCATTACATTTACAGAGCTGTTTTGCCTTAATGACCAAACATGGCATTAGATCCTATCTCTTATAGTATGTATTTAGTATATAATATTAGTATAAACTTCTGTTCAGGAGTCGAGCATCCRTTGCTCCTTCCTAACGTACATCAGGAACTCATTCGTCAGTACTTCCTGTGCAATTGATTTTAGAACTCATAGCAGAAGCAGGGAATTTAGATGATGATCTTCAACAGGTTTAGTTCACACACAGAGCAAACTTCCTTTTTCAGGCGTGCACCTTGCTCATTTATTTGTTGATTGGAGGGAATTCTTTCAGGAGAGAGTTTTTCACATGTARCCAGAGAACGGCTCTTTTCCTCCTTTTTAAGGTATTTAGCAGGTTTGGGCTGTGATTAAAATACTCCATTGGAAATGGGTTGTTATGAACAAGAAGAGACACTTTTCATGCATATTTAAAGCATGCAATTAAAAGAAGAGAAATGCAACATCCCAGTGCATTTCCTCGTTGACCTGGGTGATAAAAGACTACTTAMAGTGTGCGTGAGAGTAAAAATGGTGCAAATCCAGTGTTTTTCTCTCAGGCACATCAACATTCTCTGTCCACCAGCCCCTCCCAGAATTCCGAGGTGACTGAATCGCGGATCCTGGTGGTTCTGAGGGCAGCACTGTGCAGAGTTCGAGGCTGATCTGCTGCCATTCAGGAGCAGCAGTGACTGCAGAGAAATCAGAGCASTCTCACCGGCTTTGGCAGCAGAGTGTGAGTGCCAGCAGAGTTTTGTCTCAGCAGCACCGACAGCAATTATCTCCTGCTGTAATCTGGGTGATTGACCCCATCCTGAGCTTTCTGCAGCTTCCCAGCCAAATCATGCAGCAGAATATTATTGACTCAAAGCTACAGAAAATGAAACTTCGTTTTCCATGATAAATGAGGATCCAAGATATCAGGAACGCCAGAATGTTTCRAATGACAATGTTCGAAGGAAAATAAAGCTCTTAATTTTCAGCAAAAAGGGACACAGATTGTTGGATGAAGCTAATTACAGTTTATTAATTTTCTTAATGTTTTTGCATARTTGTTTTGCATTAATGAGGGATACTCTGGACTGCCTTTATTTGTCTTTGAAATACAAAGAAAATAATTTGTATTCCTTATGCATTTGTACAAAGTCCAACATTGACAGCTAAGGCATTATRTTTCTTAGAAAATAACACCACTTTTTTCTTAGAAAAGAACGATTATGTTCAGAAGTGGATCCATTAGTCGATTTCCTTTTATTGCCTCTGTTTAAGACTGTGCTGTTTTATTTCTAAATATTGTTGGGAGGTTAATTTGTTGCAAAAAGTTTAGGTGACATACTCAGGTGGAAAATCCTCCCTGCTGCACGGGAAAAGCTGAAAAAAACAAAAGGAATATGACAAGAAGYTCTAAGAAGCTCTCCAGATGTTGAGAGCAGCAGAGCCTTGACAAATAGAGCAAACAGGATTTCTTAATTCAGCAAAGGATTGAAAGATTATTATGGACCCAATGAGAGAGCCCCTTCTACACCCTMAAGGGGCAAAAATTAAGTAGTTTGTAGACCCCTGCATTTGAAAGAGGAGGAAAAAAGGCCCTTTAGAGCCACCCCATAGCTATAGGTTTTGCCACTTTAATGTGATTGATTTTTCTGAGTTTTTGTGATCAGACACAGAGCTCTGAGAGGAATCCAAGCAACATAATCAAAACTGGGGGGGGGTGGTCTTTGAAATAGGAATAGAAATAAGAGAGGGTTTTCTTCCAGCATTCTGTAGTAGCATAAAGAACTCAAAAGTTTTCAGCCATGCACAAAGCACTGGGGTGTGAATCCTGATTTGTAAGGGATTTASTGTGCAGTTCCTCAAATCTTTTAATTGAGACATCTTCAGGAATTTTATGTTCTCCAGTAACAGGTAAAAGTCTGACTGTGACTTATGGTTGGTTTGTACTTCCCCAGCTGAACAAGGGAATGGAGAGCTCGGGGAGGATTGCAAGGAAAAGCTGCCAGTGGATAAACGAGGAAGTTTTGCAACATTCCCCATSCTCCCCTCCTTAGGGCACGGAACGGTTTCACAGGGAGTCTTGCCCTGCCTCTTTCCTCCAGAAACTGATCCCTAACGGAGAGGCCACAGTGGCAAATCTCAGTGAAAGAGAAAATATGAAGTGAAATCCTCCAGATCTTAATAGGGGTATGTGACTCAGTAAAGGCTTTTTGCAAATTGGGAGAGGAAGAAAAAACAGGAATAGAAATTTTGTCTTTTGGTAACTGTGCCATTGCAAGATTATTTAAATGTAATGTAAGAATGTTAATTAATAATATAAATAAGCATTGATTAATATTTGAAAACCTGTACTTGACATGCAATTAACACAAATTGCACAGGCAATTATATGGGGAGTCAAATTATTTAGCAATTTTAAAGCTATTTATCCTCATGCTAGACTTCTCTCTGAATAATTAAACCAAATTATGGTAGACTGTTTCATTTAAGCTAACTTAATATTTGCTTGCTAATGTAGTAACAATTACAGTCAAGGTACCTGCAGTCCCGAGTGAGTCAGGGCTAATGCTAAGATGGAATTCCATACCTCTGGATTTTGGGAACCCCAGCACAGCCTGTGTGCAGCTCTGATGGAATTACATCGACACCGAGTTCTGGAATGAGGATTTATTTACTCCCTGAGTCATGGGCTCTTTGCTTTAATTATGACACATATATTTTTACTGCTTTTTCTCTCTGCTCTGTTATTCTTCCTCACTCGGGCTTTGATCCTCACTGAGGATTTCAATCCTGGTTTGCACATCAGCTCCTCAGTGAGGAAGCAGGACCTGCTGGCTCTGGAGACACTGGGACAGCTCAGCCACTGCCACAGACTGTGACTCTGAGAGCCCTGAGCTCAACCTGACCCTCCCTCAGTCCTGTACATTGAACAGGCACTTCAATATTGCACATTCCAAGCTCATAACCCTTGGAAAGCTTCGTGTCCCCAGCTAACAGGAGCTGCAGTGCACCCAAACACCTGCCAGAGACAGCCCTGCTGTCCTTGGGACTCAGGGAACCTCGTGGCTTCAKCTCAGGATGGCTTTTAGGTGTGCTTACTCCATCAAAAATGCAGTTCAGCCATGCTCAAGTACTTTCTAGGTAAGGAGGTTTGCATTAGAGGCCTCTAGGAATGTTGATCTTTAATATTAATATCAAATATTAATAATAATATTCAAAGTAGCAAAGGGSAAAACAGCTAAAGAGCTGCTAAAACAGCTAAATCCAACAGAGCTGCTGGATCATAGACCTTTTTCTTTGCACTCCCTGAAACTCTTTTGTTACTCACTGATTCKCACTGAACTTCTAACACATGTAAAGCTCCAGGCAAACATAATTAAAGGAATTATCTCCTATCACAAAAGGTTCAAGTTCCCACTGAAATTTTGAGTCAATTTAGCTGTATGCTTTTTTCAAAACATTTCTAACACGAATCGCTGAAGGAACATCAATCCCTGTCTCCTTTTGAGAATAGGTGAGGAAAAACTTCTGTTAGAGATGGTAAAAATATGCTTGGGATTTKCTTCAGAGCGAGCAGGGTTCGAGCTGCTTTTTGGATCTCGTGCTCTATTCTGTGGATTTGGGAAGGCTGTGGTTATCCACAAAGGTTTTACAAAGGATGATCAGGAAAAGTACCTATGGATTCTTCACAGCACTCTGAAATGTTTGCAGAGAGGACCATGCCTCCATGGGAAAGGGTCTGAGGTTTCACAGTCTCCAGTGTGGCTTAAGACCACCAGGATTAGATGATCTKTTCCAGCCTGGTCTTCCCATGAGTCCAGAATCCTCTGCATATTTGTTTTCAGTGAAAGCTGCTTCTGCCACTTCTGTCTGGAGGGCTTTCCTTCATGTGCCATTAGCAAAGCTTCCTCTGAGTTTTRAATCACCCATAACATTTATCAGCATCCTCATTGGAAATGTGGAATGGTTTTTGCCGTGGAGGAAAACCTTGTCATATTTTTATTACGATAAAATTGTAGTGTTTATTTCAGTTTCTCTGCGGGTTGTTCTGTAAAATTCCCAGGTCCAAACACTGACCTCTAAGATATTTATTCATCAAAACTTTTCACTGTAAATTGTCCTTCAKGTCACATCCTTCTCCCCCTCCCTTCTGAAAGTGATGCAGTAGTCATTACACAAGATGGTTGTTGGAATATTGTAYGAAACAAATCTTCCTGCTGATTCCTGTGCCTTCATCCTTCTTCCCTGGAATTACACCGTGAAATCAGTGAGAATATGAAAGAGTCTGCACGAGAAACTGCACTCTGGTCGTCTCAATCACCCATTTTTAAACAACATTTAACTCACACAAAGCACCTCTGATTTGCAGCCTTTCCTGTGCTGCTCCAGGATGAGTTTCACTGCTGTGGTGTTAGAGGTGGGAAGGTTGGCTCGGAGAGGAGCCAGGGAGCAGCACCAGGARCAAAATCCAGCGTCGGCTTTTCCAGCCCAGTGGCTTGGCTTGAGAAGGACAATCTGCTAGAGAGGTGATGGGTCTGTACCTTCACACAAATCACACCAAGGAAAGCTAATGAGAAGTTTAGATTTATTAGAAATCTGTCATGGGAACCAACCTCTGATCATTTTTTCTTTAGTTCAAGAAACATTTGAGTGAGCCCAGTTCTAGTTTGAGGCATGTAAAAGCTTCATTTCCAGGGAGCCTACGTCCATCCTTTGGCCATTTTCTGAGTCACTGAATGTTGTCTGCCCTTTTGTTCTGAAGCCCAAGCATTTATGCTCATTTATTTTGCAGTCCAGCTGCTGAATTTGCAGAATCACCGGACAAAAATGGCCAAAGAAGAGCTTGGCCTTCAAGAAGTTTTAATCCCACATCCCTGCAGTGGGAAAGCCATGAGCTGCTTTTAGCCAGAGCCTCTGTGCACACACACAGACACTCCTTGCACTCCTCAGTGTTTGCAGTGTCCGAGCTGATTTCCCACTGCTCTGGGGCCGATGAGCAGCACTCRGCTCTTCCCTGCCTCGGCTCATCCTCTCAGGGATGAGGAGCCTTCCGTGGGAGACCAAGGGCACCTTCACAGCAAAGTCAGGCTGGTGCCMGCTGTAACCCCATCCCCAATCCCTCCTCGTGCACTATTTAAAAGCAAAACACTGTAAAATATTGAAAGCATCCCCGTGCGTCCTGCCGGCCGCGTTCGTTTCGGGTACAAGCCCAGGCTAAGTACAGGCTTGGGTGAACAGCACTAAAGCTCGGCTATATTTAGGTCTCAGCATGCTAATGTTTCTATTTGTTGCACAGCCCTAAGGAATTCTTCAGAGAGCTTTTATGGCATTTCTGTTGCCGGGGAAACGCCTCGTGTGGCGCGCGCGCGTGTCCCGAGAGCCGCGCAACCTCCAGCTCCTCTGGCGGACGCAGAAATCCGTGTTGTGTTCAACAAGGCAGAGACACAACACGGAAATATCCTCCCAGGTACGTGGCTAAGCACGATGGGAGGAACTGTGCTCGTGGGAATCCAGGCTTGCCCACCTTCCCACGGGTGTTGGCTATGCTGGGCCAGCACCTACGCCGTGCATCAGCTGAGTGAGAACTTCGCRCTCACTGCCCTGGGGCAGCTCAACCCCTGCCCCTTGCTCGGTTATCACGGTTTGATATCCACGAGGAGAGGGTTAAAAACCCATAAACCGGTCAGGAGCGAGAGGAGCGAGTTATTTTCTCCCCTCCCCACGGGGTTTGCTCTATTAGAAAGTCACAACACCGCGAGGTGACGGTCATGGGAAGCGACAGCCCTTTGGAAGATTGAAGCATCTGTCTGCCTCGGTCYGTGCCCCCTCGTGCCGGGAGAGAGCCGGCCTGACGTGATCCGAGCAGAAGTTTGGACTGAATCTTTCACAGGCTGTTAGCACAGGCAGAGATCTCGGCTCTTGGAGGGGCTCCTTCCGCAGGGATCCACGCGGTCAGCTTGGCGAGCAAGGAGAGGAAGATGAAAAAAATTCATATTTGCGTTTTCCAAAGCTTTCCCTGGCYGTGGCTTCCGAGCAAATGTGGGTCAGCTCAGGATCCCCTTCCCACAGGGCGAATAGGAGAAGGTTTTTCTAGTGCTGCCTTTCCCTGGTTTCCAATCTGTGCAGTTTTTTCTGGAAGGACATCCAGCTGCTTGGAGCCGTGGGTGAGAGGCCCGCAACGAGCTGAATTTGGGCAAACTGGGGGCTGCCTACAGCAGCTCAGGTAGCTCATTATTTCTTTCCATATTTAGTTGGGTTTTCATCCTTTCTTTGCTCTCAGTCTTTCTTAGATCTCAGTCTTTTGGGCAATCACAGACCATGCACACCCAAATTCCCACAGAAACCTGTGAATCGTGGAGATTTTTGCTGATGTTTAAAAAGTTACTTTTTAGGTTTGTCGTGTTTCTTGTTCTTAAGTTGTTCATATCGAATCTTGTGAGTTCTCATCGATTTTGGTGAGAGTTTTCTCTTAGGGATACAGGTGTCAGTGCACTTATCTCCCTGAAGGAAGAGCTGTTGGACAGCAGCTGAAGTTTTGGCCTCTTGAGAAATTTTTAGAGGGCATAAATCCCATTTCCCTAAACCCCCCCTGTGAGGGTGTACAAAAGGAGTGCGCACAATGACATATCCTTTCTGTGAACTGAAACAATTTGTGTTAGCTGAGTTTGGCTTGAGGTCTCAGCTTGAAATGCTTCTTTTCACATCCAATAGTCATTTCTGTCTCCCTGTCATATTTAAAAGAATATAAATTCGGGTGAAATCTGGAAGATCTACCAACAGAGTGGTTGTCTTTTCCCCGAGAAATAAGTWCTGCCTTTCACCTTTACATGCCAATTTTGCTATCCACTTTTAGATATTTCTGAAATGAAATTCTCGTGGGGATGGCAAAGCTGGTAGTAAAGGAGGATGGGAATGGGTTCGGCATGCCACATGCTTGGAATTTACCTTCCTCTCAGGGAGCACGTCTGTCTGCGCTGGGGAGTCTGGGGTTGTCACTTCAGATCAGTGCTGTGCTGGGCAGTGGGCTCAAGCACAGACAGGGCTTTACATCACCTCCCTCAAACCTGGGGCGCTTCAAGAGCCACTTTGGTTCGTGGCAAAATTTCCAGAGGGCTCAGCTACATCTCAGGCTCCTCTGCATCGTCTCCTGGTGCTTCCCACCTCCTGACACATCTGTGCTCACAAACACCACAGCATTCCATGTGCTCTGGGAAGCTGCCTCCAGTCCAGGAAAAGCAGGGAAAGAGGAGTCAGTGCCTCAAGGATCTCCAGGACAGCAGGTCTGTCTGACTTGGTTCTTTGCACCAGAAAATAAAAGCAGCCCCGTGGTGCCGAGGAATCAAGGGAGGCACAACCAGTTCCGTTTGGGCTGGAGTCTCAGCTCGGTGTCTCTGGGTGAAACTTGTGCTGCACAAAGACTTTTAGGTGGCCAATTCTTCTGTGATTGAACCCAAAATGACAAGATTCTTTCCTGTAGCAACCTGGGGCAGGGCACACTTGAAATGTCTGACTTGTCCCTGGTGCAGATGTTACAAATCACATCCTGTTGTACCTCAGGCTATTAAAATAATTTTATGGGTGGAGGAAAGTATAGAAAAGCACATTGCCTGCCCGATTTTAGCTTTCATCTCCATGCCAGTGCATACATTGGACAGGTTTGTGTTTAAAGGCAGACATATTTTTACGATATAGGSACAAAGATCAATGCAAAATTATTTAGGTAATTGGAAATTTGCAAAAGAATTAATTTAAATTTTCATCCACTGCAATGAAAGCTTGATTCAATTGCTGATGAAACCTTTTAAGGGACAATAGTTGAACAGGTGTCTGCTGCTGAAGGTAGTGATAATCATACTTGCTAAGAGGATAAGCATTCTCTCATTTATATGTTTTGTCCTTCAGTTATATTAAACTGAGAAGTGAGTAATTCTTAAAAGTGTTAAAGGCAGGAAAATKTAACATTTCTTCACTTTAGCATCTGTTTTCATGCCTCTACAAAAACAGCCTCCACATCTGAAATAGAACTGGAAAAAAAGGGTAACCTTGAAGTGCCAGAAAGTCTCATAATGTTACTTAAGAAACATCCAACAACTAATTCACAGTGCAGGAGGGGAAAAAGGAAGATGTTAAATGAGGAAACAGGGAAATTCCAGCATAGCCCAGGGACTAACGTCTGTAATGTCACCCATTACAGACTCTTCATACTTATGCTGCCTCAGACCTAGGGAGAGCTGAGAACCAGAGTTTCTCATGTGGAATTCAGSAGGAAAAGGTAGGAAAAAGTAGGAAAACTGCTTCCCAACACTTTTCTTCCAGCCACGACCACKTTGAAAGGTGAAACTTCACCATATCACTGCAGAGAACATCGTAGGTTGTCTTGGGTAACAGCATAATAGGGGAACTTCACAGAAATAAGTGGCAATAATTATACATTTCCTTTTTTTGTCTTTCAAAGGTCGTGATTAAAGTCACAGAAAGAAAGTTTCTTGGTATCACAAGGAGAGAGAGAGACAGAGAGACTTCTGTGTCTTCAGAAAATATTCATTGTCTCTCTCCATAAGTGATTTTCTGAGTCTTTATGCATCTGTCATAAATTACACATACAATTGGGCTTGGAATGCAAACTCATCTGATTTCCAAGAAGATCTGACTGTGATTTGGGGCAGTGAAATTCTGGAGATTTATAATCAGCAATCCTGGCTACGATGTGAAGGGATTTTCCTTTCCCTATTCCTTTTAATACAGGTAATATAAAGATGAATTAATTCAGTCTCAGGACTACATGAAGTGTAGGTTGTAGATTCCAGAGGAAATTTGACAGCATTTGACATCTGTGTGTCTTTGTGTGGGACACAGCTGGGAAAAACCCCTGTGAGATAAAGACCAAAACCAATGCTGGTTTATCTGAAAAATTCAGACCTCAAGCTCCACCTGCTCAAGAGCTGCTTTGTGAGGGGTCTGTGGTGGAAGGACAAGGAACTGATCCAGTTCTGGCACTTCAGGTGTCCCCACTCTGCTTGGCACATCCACTGCAGTGATGTCCCTCTCACCATCGTGCTAAGTAAAAATTAATATTGATTAATTAAACAAYAACAACGAAAAAGAGATTGAATATTTCAGTAGCTGTTCTATACAATGACAGAAATACATAAATACCTAACCTGACACTGTGCTTCTATTCTTTGTATGCGATTAGTGTGACATGTAGCAATTTAACATTTAGCACAGCTTTTAAAATTAAAATCCTGTTAGATAAACTTCTAAAGAAAATGTGATTATATGATACAAGTTTTCAAAATTTTCTGACACAAGAGATATCAAAAAGACATTTCAACATCCAGTTCCAATTGTGAGTTGCTGTTAAAACCTGTGATTTCAACAACAACAAAAAATCCAATGAAGAAAGGTTTTTTGGGTTATTTCAAACATATGTTTTGAGAAGGCGTTTTTTTCAAGCTTCTGAAGTAATATTGCCATTAGAACTTTTAGTACCAGTAATATTTCTGAATTCTGCTGCTCCTCAGGATGACATTTCCTACAGAAGCCACAAGTGTGTGGTCCTAATGATAGCAAGAATAAATTAAAGACCAGAGAGAACCACACTGCAGGGGTCAGGGCAGGTCCCAGGTTTTCATTCACATTCAGGATTTTCGTTTAGGCTTCCATAAAATACTTCCAGCACTTACATCTGTACATTGCCTAGCCCCAAATTTCTAACAAACCAAACAAGATGAGGTGTTTGGACTCGGGTTTTGATCCTGTCCTGTTAGAGATTAAAAGATTTCAACAATGCCTTTGCTTGTCCTTTGTGCCGGTGACGGGGCTGCTGTTCMAACGTTGGGGTCTGTACAAAAGGATAACCTTTGCTCCCTGCAAACACACAGCATGGGCTTGGCAGTTTATTGAACTGTCACTGGGAGTATTCCAGGAGTAGGAACTTCACTCATCTTCTAGATAAGCTCTTCTAATATAATTATAATTATAAAAATTATAGGGCTCCATAAATCGTTAGTCTTGTGTGTATAATATTGCACCCATTTTTTTTTTTGCATGTTGCAAACACAAATCTCGATGAAGTGTATTTTTAATTAGCTTTTGGACATGAGTTGACTGAAGGTCAGAGAGATTCGGCAGCAAATGAGATTGAAGCTGCCACCAGGAGCAGCTCAAGGAAGATAAAATCAAACAGCTCTCGGGGTTGGCACTAATGAACTCTGGGCAATCCTGGTGAAATTAAGCAAAGAGAGCAGGAAAATGAAACCCTCCCTCGGAGGAATGTTTGAAGCCTCGGGCTCCAGAGATTTCCTGTCTTTTGAATGCACTGAGATCGAGTCTGCCATTCCATCATGTTGAGTTTGCCACGACTGATGGCATTTTCCTCCCAAGTTCGTGTGTTTGTGGTGGGCTTTGACGGAGATGAGAGTCTGCAGAGGTCTCCGCATGGTGCTCACTGGRAAAACTCTTGCTGGTGTAGACTCATAACTAAAACTTTGATCATAATAATATTTTATAAGTGGATTTAACGACCTTAAAAATTGTCTTTGCTCCTTTGTCTCTTGATTAAGTTTTCTGTTAAGATGTTATGGAATTAGGACAATTTAGAGTTCTGCTGCAAAGATTATCCTTACTTTCCAGTGTAAAGAGCGTTTCAGGTTTTTCCCACTTCCAATGCTTGACATACCTGAAATATAACACAATCTTCCAGCTTAATGTATTTTCTAGATGATACACAGTCAGGTGTTACCTAAAGCAGGAATCTGTGATTTCATAAAAATGTAATTTCATTATCCCTTTTCTGCTTTTCCACTGAGCCTTACCATCCTCTCCCCTGAGGGTGGACGTGGAGTGCAAGAGAAATGCCTCTCTTACTCCACTTTCCAGCTCTGTTTTGCTGGAAGCTGAGCTCCAGCACGAGCGCCGTGACTCAGAACATTCCTCTGCGTGGCAGAGCAGTGACACACTGCCAGGACACTCTGGGTCCCCAGTGAGTGGCAGGTAATTCGGGGAGAAAACAGCGTTTTTGTCAGACTTGTCCACAGAAGCCTTTTCAGTTTCCGCCTTGTTAAAGCTCTCAGGAGGATGGATGCTGCGGTTTTCTGTCACAGCCACGCACCAGCTCCGACGGCTCTGCTCTGACTGTGTCACCCACCGAGAGGTGACAGAGGTCAAAAACACATCAAAGTCGGGAGAAAAATGCTCTTCAATGTATTTTTTAGCATTTACTCCTTGCCGAGCGAATTGTGAATTTCAAGCTCTGCGGCGTCTCAGTGAAAAGGTTTTTTCGTTTCCTTGGCAGACTGAGGATGTTGGGTGGATTGGGAAGAGCAGAGGGGTCTGGTCTTGGGTGCCTGTGACACGTTTTTCTTTCTTTCCCCCAGCTTAAGGTAGTTGGGAGATTCCASAATCGCAAGCAGAACTGGGCTGTGAAGAGTAAATTATCAGAGATATCCCACCTTGACTCTGTATGGCCAACATTTAGTGGGTTAAAATAAAATACTGCTTTTAACCAAGTGCTGTGTGTGTTCGGGGTGGAACATGCTGAGGGAAGCACACAACAGCAGCTGCAGGGGCACAAAATGCTCTGTGTCTCTTCGGAGCTGCTTTATGGGATTTGTAGTTCCTCAAATATTAAATATGGGTCAAAGCTCCGTGGGGGATGCCAACAGCACTCTGCTTGACAGCAACCTTGCTGTTTTCCACTCCTCCTGCCTTTGGATGGTTTTGTCAGTTCAGAAAAACACATACCAAAGCTTCAGCTCGTTTTGCTTCAGAATAAACCTGTTCCTGCCCTTTGTCTGCCATTGGAGTCCAACCATTTCTCCATTTGTGGCATTGCATTGATTTGTGAGGCTGCAGGTTGTGTTGTGACACTCTCAGGCTGATGGCTGCTGTTTAGTGAGTGTTGAGCATTCCGGGTGTCCTGTGGAAACAGAAAAGCGCAGTGCACAGAGAGGTGCCCATGGATCTGCTCTAAGACGCAGCTAAAAAAAAAGAAAATACATTAAATTAGGAGCTGCCACTTCCGAGCAAAGCACTTGCTTTAAGCAGGTCGGCAACCCCTCAGAGGTCAAGTGCTCTGCTGGAGCAGAGCTTCAGAAAGTTTCACAGCTCAATTTGTGCTCGGTCACCGCTGAAGCCATACGTGGCAACACGGTATAAATTAGGCATATTTTTCAGTATTAAAAATATGGGAGTGGAGTTGCTCGTATGAAGAACCAGCTGCTCTGTAAATAGGATGGACTGTATATATGGAATTAAAATAAATAGTGCTGCCTCGTGCATCTGCTTCTTTGGGAGCATCGACACGAGCTGAACAGTTGATGCTGCAGAATTCTCTCAACTGGCACAGACATTTGATGGTTAAGCGACTGCCCTGCTCCCAGACCCACATTTCTGCCCTTTATCGGGAAAACCTCATCGTTCCTGCCCAGGTTGCAGTTGAAATGGGCACAGTGCAAAATGCTGAACAAAAAAAAGGAAAAGCTGCCAACAGAGAGTGCAGGAACCACT
This sequence comes from Amblyornis subalaris, assembly GCA_018881555.1. Lineage (NCBI taxonomy): Eukaryota > Metazoa > Chordata > Aves > Passeriformes > Ptilonorhynchidae > Amblyornis > Amblyornis subalaris. The sequence goes on from JACAXG010000013.1 coordinate 1,543,317, forward strand.
GGAAGGAAAGAAATAAACCCGTCACACAAGGAAGATAATACATGGATTTATACCTGCTCAGCATGGCTGTGAGTGGCTCAAGGGCTGCCTGCTTTTATTTTTATTATTTTATTACGCCACTTCTGCATATTGCTTCTGCTGCAGTTCCCTTGCAGAGAGGGGCACAAACAGGTCTTTTGGGGTGGAGGTTGATTTGTTAAGTTTATTTTTTTTCAAAGTGGAAGCAAAACGAGTGATCCAAGTACAAATGTCCTGAATTTACTATTTAAGATGTAATAAAAGCCATGTTGCTGCTAAAAAGCCACCCAGAGATGGCTCTAGAGTAACAGTTTGGAACATCTGACTGAAGACTCCCCAGCCAACTAAAAGGCACTGATTCAAACTGAGAAAACTAAAACAAATTGAGAAATCAGAGCCAAAGTGTCTATGAAAAAAGCCTTTTTTTGACAATGGAGCCACCAGGAGTGAAATCACCAAAGGCTGAGTGTTGACAAGAAGGTGTCRTTCCCAAAACACCTTGGGTATGAAAATCTGCCTGAGGCTGCTGGGAGTGGAGAATGCCACTATTTTTATCCTCAGAACATTGTTTGCTTAATGAATGGAGATTCAGCCATCAGCAGGAGGAGAAGCCAAGCTGATGGATTCCTCCCTGGAAACAGCAGCAARTGCCCCCACTGAGCTCAGTTACACCTGGTTTCCACCTGGTTTCCGCCCAGTTTTCACCCTGCAGTAGGAGACATGGGTGCTTCAACGTGAGGTGAATTAGGCTCTCCATTTCCACCCTTTTTTATGAGCATCACTGCTGTTAAATGTTCTTTTACAAGTTTAGAAGATCACTTTGGTCAGTTTGAAATGCATCCTTCAGCTTTGTTGAGTAGCAAGGGTAACTCTCCCTGAGTTAGACCCTGTTATTTCAACATCCTCATCACCATCAAATGAAGTTTTGGTCCCCTTGCCTGCTGAATCTCCCATGTCCCTGGGCAGCAGCTCCTTTTCATCCATGGCCAAGAAAGAATATTTCCCASTGATGATATTTCTCTCACCAGTTCACCAGCTCTGGAGTCTCACCTCATTTCAGAAAAAAAAACCAAAGCAGAGATTCACAGACTCCTCTGTGTCAGAGCGTTTCTAAGATCTCCTTTCACACCACAAACATTACAGCAGGAAACAAAGGGAGCAATGGTGGAATAATCCAAGAGGGCCCCAGGAGCGGAGCACCCACCTCCCAGAGGAACCCTGGGCATCTYTCTGAGTAAATAACACCTGAAAAATGCACCCCACCAGCCCTGTGCTTCTGCATGCGCTGCACGGCACCGCTAATTGGTTTAGCATCAGTTCTTCTTCTGAGGGAGGAGTGGTGGGTGGGAAACTGTGGGCAGAGGAATGCACAGAAGGGAGAAGCCAATCTTAAGGGTTGAAAGAATAGAAAAAGAGAAGGAAGAAATAAGAAATGAGCCAGTAAAGACAAAAAATAAATCTGTTCTTTAATTACTGTTTATGGCAAGGATATTGCCTATGGAGTTACCCCTTTCCTTTGAGATCTGTAAAAACTTACGCTATGGTAATTTATTTTTTTTTAATGATGTGAAATGTAGATAAAATGCAGCTATCATGGGAAAAGGAATGGTTTTAATGTCAATATCGATTGCTGGGGAGCTCATCTGTAGCTCATCCCTGGAGGGAAGGTATCGCATAAACTTGCTCTGCTCCATTGCCTCACGTAACAACACAATGTGTGGGCAATGAAAATAAATGTCAGCCCCTCACCACAGAGTTTCCAGMTGGAAACACACATTTCCAGCTGGACAAACCACTGTCAGTGCCTTAAACAGCTTTTCCAGCTGAAATGATGGATCAGGCCGTTGAATGATCACAGCAGGCAGCTACGAACATCACCAAGAGCAGCTCCTTTTCTTGGATCAGGTATGAAAAATTCTGGAATTTCTGGGCTGAGGATGAACCTTCTCTTCAGTCCTCCGAAGGTTTGGGGACCACTGTACTCCCTGGGGACRCTGAGGAATGTCAAACACACTCTGCATCTCTCAGACTGCACAACCTATTCACAGAAAAAATGTGATTATSCCTTTGTTCAGTGTAAAGATAAGAATGTAGTTGGATTTAAAGTGAATCAGCAGCTTTGATCAAATCAAAGATTGACCCACAAGGGTGAGGATCCTCAGCTGGTGCAGTCAGTGGGACCACAAAGGATGTCACTTGTTGATTCTCGTGAACAATCCTAGAGGATATTTTCAGCAAAGTGAGCAGCTTGGCTTCAAATAAAACCCATTTACTCTGACAATACATAACAATAGTGACTCTTAGTCGAGGTTTTTTGATTTCCAATAATAAAACYCTTCCATCCATCAGGCCCTTGGCAGCAGTTTTGATTTCCTAATTGGCAATGCAGTGCTGGTGTGTGTAGGCTCAGGGCACGAACATAACAATAGCAATGAAATTTGGAGTTTTTATTTTGCCACTGCCACCCCTGTGGGTGTTTTAAATAAAACAAGATGCAGTTCTTTGTGGTGTAGCTTTACACAGGGCAGCAGCTGAGGGTCAGCTTCACACACAGAGCTAAAGGCTGTTTAAGGCTTTAACAAGTGGAAGTCCYTGCCATATTTTGGATATAACATAACCAATCTTCAATATATGCCATGCTGGGAGGGTGTGGCATGTATTACTAAACACTAATTTTGTTGAGCAGATAATAAGTAAGAACAAAAGTAACTTTAACAGAGCAGGAAATAAAAAGGGGGGTTTTTTTGGCTCAAAYCACTGAAATTGTTAATACATTGAAATGCCTAATGATTCATTGAACTCTCTGACTTGAAAGGCAGAAAGTCGAAAAGATTTAAAATACTGTTCCTTCTGAGGAGCAATTACTTGTGATTTAATCAGCTATGCATTTAAAAAAAAATGTAGAAGCTGTTTTACGTAGGAGAGCAAAATGAGTCACTAAATGAACCTTCACCATAGGGAGAAAAAAAAATCCATATTACCATCAAAGTAGTGAACGTGATTCAAAGAAATATGTGATGAGTCTTGACAGTGAATGTTTGAGGGATGGAAAGTCACCTCAGTTCATTCTGCAGCCTGCAGCCAAAAGAAGATTTAAGACTTGATTTTGCTGTYGTACACAATGGGTATCTTGAAGTTTGTTGTCAATAAGAAGATCAACAGAGCAGAAACTCCCAAGTCCTTGTTCTGGTCTCTGTTTGATGCAGTCTCAGCTCTCAGAGCTCYTCAGCTCTCACAACACACACCAACTACAGCAAAGCTGAGCTGACAATTGTCGTGTGACTGGAGGAGAAATCTGAACAAAATAAATATTCATTATGGACAGGAAGGTAGGAGAATGCGTGAGGTTTCTGCAGGGTTTTTTTTTAATTTTAAGCAAAATTTACCTGTAACTCCAAAATGCATTTTTGTGGCTGCTCTCTTACGCAGAGATACCCAGACTTTGTGCATACAAATGTACAGTGAATGTTATATTGACCAAAAAAACCCCTCACCCATCAATTCTTGATGAGGAACCAAAGTTACACCCCTCAGGTGCCTCTCTCCATGACTGGAAGCCTGGGAACTGCTTCAGTACAAATAGTACATGAATARTAATGTCTTTATTTAAATATGTAGGAGGCCTGAATGTCAGGTGCTCTTGCATATACCAGTTAAAACTTTTCTAAAGGTTTTCAGCTCACTGTTCAGAATTACCCAACAACTAAATGTCTCAATTATGAGTTTATGGAATCCAACAACTAAATGTTTAAATTATCTGAGTTTATGGGATAATGTAATGACCAGGTTTATGGCTGCATAAAGCAACATTTTTTAAAACCTCCTTTACTGACGAAATCGAAATGTTATGATAAAATAATTTTGCCTGGAAGAAGATAAAATTTTAAGAGCTAACAACCGCTGAACGATCATCCAATTTTTGTGTTCGCTGTGGTTTGTGCTTCAGATACAAGTTCCGCTTCCCTTGAAGGAACCAGAAAATTGATTATACATTCAGAGAGCATCTGTCCCAGATCCACAGGCACTCGATTCATCCGTGTGCACAAATAGCACGAGTTTGATAACAAGGGATTGGAGCTGGTAATTAGCACCGACAGCTCCCTAATTTGCACAGGAAGACAGCACAGTTGTTTGAGCTGAGGAGGTGCCTTGTTGCRTGCCTCCATCACAGCTGGAATTATTTGTGTCAGTGGGAATCCAGCGTGTCCGAGGAAATACTGTGGGGTTTTTAACTTTCTAGAAAAGAATGTTTTCTTCAGTTCTCRGACTAAATCAATTTTCCCTCCAAGAACGCTTCGAATAAACTTTTTACAGCGTTATACAAGATATAGCAGAGGCAGATCCTCCCGTTCTGCCATTCCTCGGGGTGATCTTAGCCTAAAGGAGCTGTGTTTRGGGATTGTGTGCAGGAGGTCGGACAGGACATCCCGAAAATCACCCCCCAACACTCTCCTTCGTGAATAATACCTGCAAAGAAAGAACAAKAAAAATAAAAGAACAATAAAAAGATGGTGCTTGGATTTTTAGCACTTGGAATGTGCATCTTGAAGCTGCATCAAACACATCCYCTGCTCTCTGCCCCGGGGAGGCGGCGGCGGCACCGTCCCTGCCGAGGGACCAGGAGGTGTTTTTGGTGATGAGCAGCGACTTTTGCAGATGACAAAGGCAGAGAATTGCTCCTCTCGCTCTCCTGGGCAGGACCTGCGGGCAGGGTGAGAAGTGCTCGCTGTCTGATGGATGGGCCGTGTTTTTATCAGCCCTGGTGCCTCCCTGGGATCGCTGTTTGCTTCCCAAAAAGCCTTAGAGACCCCAGCACTGAGGATGGGACCCGTTCCTGCTTTATTATTGCCTAAAGTGGCACAGAGRAGCCAAGTTTTCTAAAACTAAATCCATTACCTGGAACAACATCTCTATATTTCTTCTTCAGCCCTTTTAGGTTTCATGTGCTACAAGCCAGAAAATGTTTCTATTTATTTAAAAAGTTTTCTCCTCTATTTCTTTACCTCTYCTCTTCCATTTCTAAACAATAAACATGAGCATGAACATCATCATTCATGTCCATAATATCACAAAGATCAGGGAATATGTTCATCTTGGCTCCATAACCCTTTTCAAGGCCAGCCAAAAATCCTGATCCAAAGCCAAATTTATTTGCCCATCAGGCTAATTCAGATCCAAGGGGGTTTTTTAACCACAGCCTAATAACTACAATCTGCCTGCTGGACCTGTAAGTCCTCCCCACRACCATTATTKCTTTTATTGCTGTTTCTGATGCACAACTTGAGTTTTCTGTATTTGTTGCAGAACAGTTCAGTGCATCAGAAGACGAGCTCACCCTGCAGGGCAGTGACTAAGGCTTTGAGTGTGGGGGTGAATCAGTWTTCTTCTCTTTGATTGCCATGGTTTGTTGCTTGGTTCATTTCTCGGTGCTTTTTGATAAAATTTTGATATAAATTCCATCCTGGATGTACTGTTTTCTGACATTAATGGCACTTTTGTCCATCAAAGTGTTCTCACCCACAACTCTCTCATCTCCAGCTTTTCTCCCTTTGATTCTGTCACTTTGCCAAGAAATGCATCAGTACTCACTTGCGATAAGAAGAGGAGCCAGGGGTTCATTCTTGTGTGCTGTCTCCACTGGGCTGCTCTTGAATTATGTGCTGGAGAGCAGAGACTGACTTTCAGAAATCTTCATCTGTTCATAAATATCTCAATTACAATTACACATAACTGAGACGTTTATTAATAAATACATGTCTCTTGCTGTTAATTCTGAGAGTCACTAAAAAGATCGATTTAATGGTGTAAAATGATTTTTCTATGATTTTCAATTAGCAGCATCCCATGCTTCTCACAGTTTTTTTTTGCTGTAATTCACCTCTCAGTGTCTGGTGCTCAGTGGCCCACACGAGCCTTTCCCAGGGTGTCCACTCAGCTGCTGGGATATTTACAGCATTTCAATACCCTTAAACTCATGGCTGTCACTAGATCTGAGGCCATGGACTGGAAAAATATCTTAAACATGGAAAGATTGGATCAATTCCCCTTCCAGGGATAGACAGACTCCCTCCAGCAGTATGGTGGAGTCCTGCAGAGCCAACAGCGTGGGGTGATAAGAGATTTATCACAGAGGAAAGACTTCCCTGGTCAAGAGGACAAACGTTATGCYAGCAGAAGTTCAGAGAACTTTTACTTCACTAAGGAACTCATTATTKGATATTCTTCTATCTACATGGCAGGGGTTTTACCACAGACTCCCTCGATACCAAAAATACTCTGGGACTTCATCACTTCACTGGGACTGATCAGACTCTGTGGGCAAACATCAGAATATCTTTCTCTGGCTTGTCTTTGCCTGTTTCCCTACAAAATGATGTTACTACGAGTTCAAACAGCCTTTCTTCTTAAACTTTCATGTAGATTTAGCATTTAGTGTTTCCTCACCTCATTACAATTTAAGATGTAAGACTTTTTGTAAAAGTCTGTATCTTAGGTTTCCATCTCTGTTAATAAGGTAATGCTATCAAAAGCAGTATTTTTATTACCCCAATTCCCAGGTTTTACAAGGAGAAGAGTAATAACGCAATTGAATTAATTCCATAATCATTTTCAGACCGGATAAAAACTACTGAAGGAAGCTGTGAGATGACAGCCAATATCTGCATGTTCATGAGCATGAAGTGAACTATAAATACAGAGGGACTGAAGCTGGAGCACCAAATGTGAATTTCCTTTTTCAGCCACTTAGTCCATGAAAGGCTGTGACAACAATGCAGCCAGGGAGGTTTTGGTGTTTTAGCAGTAAACACTGACTCACCTGCTCAGTGCTCTGGATAAATAATCATTAGTGACAAATAAAAGCCTATTTCACACATAACCCAGAGCAGTGGAGGTTATATAAAAGTATGAGATATTTCGTCCCTTTCCAATAGCAAAAATACCACAATTCCAGTTCATCTCAGTCGTTCTCTGCCATTTGAGGCAAGTCCTCAGGAAAACGAGCCTTGAGGGCTTTGCACCTCTTCCTCATGACTTTTCCTTGGTTTCAGTGTCCACTGTGAGTCCCTGGTGGTTTTCCTACCCTTCAGCACATTTGCCAGTGCAAGCTCACAAGGTACAAAATACATTTTTACTGGGGCATCCTTGGATGCCAAGTGGCTGAGCAGAAATGCTCATCACTTTGTGAGGCTGAACACTTTGATGTGTCTCCAGTGCTAACCTGAACAGCAGGGATGGGGCTGCTTTTCCAAGACCTGAGGATATTTGGCAGTGGAGACCGGGAAGGGCAGGCAGGTTGTGGCCATCAATAAGCGTCCATTTAGATAACAATTAAAATACTGAAAAGGTGCAGCTTCCGTGTTTGCCAACTGGACAAAACCCATTAAGTTCTCCATTAATTAGACCTTCCCCAGCTTTTCCTTGCTCTGCCACAGCAGAACCTTCATTATATTCCCCACAGAARTGTTTACCCTGTCCTTTCGCCGGCAGCAAAACCCTTTTCCCACCAGCTGGATTTATCCACCCTTTATAATTGCTCAGCCTCATTAACACTCGAGCAAACCCCACACCTGCATTACCTCCCCATCCCCACACACCCACTCTGCTGCCCTGGTGCTGCTGTCAAACCATCCAAGCGCTGCTGCCTCTCCCGAGCTTTCCCAGGGAGCGCCGAGCCTTTCCACGAGGGCTGAGGAAGATGCAGGCTGGCTCAGAACTCTGTGACACAACCTATTTTTAGAGCTTTTTTTTTTTTCTGAGAAGCGAGTTTTCTCATGGGAAATAAGTCCTTGGGGGAAAAGTCATTTCCACCTCATTTGTTAATCTAAAATATCTTTGCTTTTGGCTTCCTGCTACGGAGCGYGGAGCTGCTGCATCTCGTTAATTTTGCAGTCTCGCTAAATGACAGTGAGATTTATTTAGAAGGAAACCAAATTTAGTCCCATTAGATCATGGCAACAGTTACATGAAAAAGACTGAAAAAACCACACACCCCTTTTTGGYTTTTTAAGGGCTTGGAAGCTCTTGGTTCCTGAAACCACCAAATTATATCCGTGAAATTTAACCAAAGCACCTGCAGTGAAAGGTATGGCTGCAGGGGAAACCCCACAATGCCTGGAACTCCAGAAACAGGACAGCATCCCCTAGGAAATTGAAATGTTACATCCAAAGACAGCAAAAGATCACAGAATGAGCGAAAGGGAATTGCTGTTAAGATGAATCTATAAACCTCGCTGCAATGAGATCTTGAGGCTGCTGCTGCAAGCTGTAAGACTGAAATTATGGATGTGTTCCTTGGGTTTGCTGTTGTTCTCTTCAATATATTCCCTGTTCCAACGGGCGCTCTGGGATCGTTACCCTGGTGCAGCATAAAGTGGTATTGACGGTGCTGGACTGTGCACACTGGAGCCTCTGCGAGTGCAGCTATTTCTGCCTTGGTTTAAAATAAGTCTGGAGCTCTCAGACTGCCTCTGGACACAAGGATGAGCTGCCCTAGTAAGGCTGGAGATGCGTCCAATGCCATCTACGATCTGCTATCTCCAAAAAAAAATAGTCACAAGTAGCCCCAGCACAGCTCTTCAAGAGCCCAGCTCAGCCCTGCCCATCTCCATGCACAGGGAAAAGCGGGGAGAAGTGGCACCTTGGCATCATCTCTCTGCTGTGTGAGGAGAAAGAAATGAGGCAGGGAAGCCAGGGAGCCAAATGTCATCGAAGAAAAGATCATCATAATCATATTTCACAATTTTCTTTTTCTTCCTCTCTCCTGGGAATTATACAATTGATAAAATATCTATTCTATTCTATTCCTATATATCAATATATCTATTATATTCTATATATCTATTATATCCTATATYCTATTCTATTCCTGTAGGAATATTCCTATATAGGAATATAACTACACTCAGTGACTCTGTAAAGTCTCAAGCTTGTTCAGGTTCCACATTTTGCCCRAGTATATTCTGACTGGATAGACATTGCTAGGGATATACTATCAGTATTTAAACAGTAGTGCAGCCCAAGGCAGAGGTTAAAGAAAGGTCAGTCTACTGCTAATTCAAGCTTGAGACAAAAAAAATTCACAATGGGAATACTTTATGTGGGTTTGGGAAGGAAAATTAATTTGCTGTTTCACCTTTTAAGAYGCTTTTAGTGGCCATGTTATTAGAGTCGATGGAGTTTCCAGCAGCAAATGTTCTAAGGCAATTTTCAGGGAAAGAAATAACTAAAATAGATGACCTAAAAACATCTGAGCATGTTTTGGAAAGATTCCATWTTTCTGCGGAAAAAAAACCCCAAACCCAACAACAAAAAAAGTCATGATTCCTCCTGGAAAGAAAGCCTTGGTTCCTCCTTCAGAACCAAAAACGTCTCAGGAACAAAACCTGGCATTTTCTGCCTGTTTGGAGCTGTCACAGAGTCACTGCCTCGCTGTGGTCAACCAACCTTGCACGGGATTTTCCCCAGCGATGCTGGGAATCTCTTGCCTCAAATAATGGCTTGGCTTTTTTCATCTGCCAACACTACATCACTTCTTTGGTTGCAGCAGAGCATGGGATTATCCAAATGCAGGGTTATCTCCAGCTGCCTGCGGCTCAGCTGCTGTAACAGTCCAGCTGCAGTGGTGGAGCCAAGGATTTCAGTGTCTGCCCTCAGAAAAGGTTCATGCCAGGCAGGCTCAGCCATGCAGCTTGTCCTTGGTGTCCCTACCTGCAGAAAACAAGGATAACCAAGGATAACTCCTCCTTTTGAGTACGKGGAGATCTACCAAGGAAGAACACCATCAATGTGCGTATTTTCGTTATTTTCAGTATTATTGCTCCACTCTTTTCATTCCTAAAAATGTGAACTTTAATAGGAGTGAATTWATGATGGCAAGAGCCATTGGAATAATGATCATCAACTTGCCTATTGTACAACTGAAAACTCTGGAAAAATAATGAGAAAGTTGTCCCCATTCTTTTATATAGATTTTCAGTGTAATACCTCAGGCAGATAACAAGACACCCGGAATGATTGTTTTATTTGGATTTGTATTGTGCTTTTTTCCAACTATCTCTGTATTTCTTTTTTGAAATATGGCTAATTTTTAATCTACATATCTAAAAGTCAGACAAAGATTTCATCTTGGTGTCCAACCTATAGTTGGGATATGATGTATGTGGTTGTCACAGGCCACAAAACGAAAGCATCCAGGCAGAGAAGCACTGGAGGAGTGAGGACTTTGGGAGACCTTTAATGAGTTCTCTTTCATGAGAACCTTTGCCTGGAGATTTCCTTTTCAGCTACATCCAACCTGAGTGATCAGAATTCTCCAGTGGCCAATGTTAAATGTGAAAGCTGCTGGTTCTACCCATGTTAACAAAATGATCTGTCATGGTAGAGGGAAGGGGAAATGTTGTGCCATCTACATAATTATTTAACTATTAGATGGGTCTCAACTACAAAAAGTGCTGATTTCAACGAAATCTCAACTATATGCAGAAATCTTTGAGTCTCATGCTCAGTGCGAGCTCTATCTTTATACAGAAGGACCCACAAGCGAAGGTCCCTGTCAATCTCTTTTCACAGATTGCTTTTTAACCATCAGAATCCATGGGAATGGTGCCTACAACCATGTCCTGCCAAAGGGGTGAGGGCTGAAGTCTGGTAAAAAGTCAAAAGACTCGAGGCAGGGAGCGGTGTCTGAGTGCCAGCACTGGTGCCTCTTGTCGGGAAAATCCCCATTTATAGCCTAAAAGGGGGATTTTATTACCTTTATCATGAAACCTCAGCTGCCTGGAGAGAGCCAGGGCCAGGAAGCCAAACTGCATGACGAAAAATGAGTCAAGCAGGAGTTTGGGAAGGGAAATGGAGCAGCTCRGTGAGTGCTGCCAGCTCCAGCAGCTGCTCCGTGCCGATACCTGCAGCCCYCTGGGCACCAGTGCCAGATGTTCTCCCCAAGCCATCCTCTGCTGGAAGTGGAAATAGATGGGAAACTCACAGTGTCAGGACATTTTCTCCATGGAAACATTGCCCAAAAGGGCAGGCAGAGAGAGGGAGGTTTTCATCTGCACTGCGCGAGGCTTTCCTTCCAGATGGAAGCTCCAGAAAAGGCCTGGTAGAAAAGTTCAGCCACTGCTAAAAAAGCCCAACCAACCAMAAAAACCCAAACACCTCTTCAGCTTCCTGAATGTGAAAATAAAATCTGAAGTGTCCTATAGCTTAGAAACAAGAAGAAAAAAGATGCCCCAAAATATTACCTTTGCTGGTGAAAAATTCATCTATTCTAAGCTTCTCACATCTGAGGAGTCCAGATATGTCTCTTCTCTTTAAAGCAGAAGGTTTCACACATCCTGCATTGCTTCCCTCGTATTTCATGGAATTTATGAGGTTGGAAAAAAGTATAATGGTAAAAAAGCTGTTGTGAATTGAAAATTTGAACAGAAGAAATAAGTAGATTCAGGTCAAGCTCTCATTTTGATTTCAACACATTTTCATTTTTAAAACACTTTTCCTTATACATAGCTCACATTTGGAAATGGAAGTTGCTTCAAAAAGTGAAAAACAAATTTCCTAATTTAAGAAAAATCTTAAAAGATTTAAACAATTCAAAGTTTTATAGAAATTAAGAGTGAAGAAAGTTGTCAAAACTGRTCCTTTCTTTTTGATGAATGTAATTACAAATATGGATAAATGAACATTTTCTGCTGAAATACATTTCAGRAAAATACCCAACCAGGTGTGATAGCATCGGAAAAGATTATCAATTATGCCTTACTGAATACATTTGATTGCATGGAGGTAGCATTTSCCTGTCAGGATCTCCAAAGTGAACATCTAGAATTATTTGCATTGACAAAGAGCTGAACTGAGCTATTGGGTCTYGGCAATAAAAGTGGCCTTGTACAAGCTCTGTAAATAACAAAAGGTTTTTCTCCTTTGAGATTCCATGCATGTGAAGTAAATATAAAATGAACACTGTGTCTGACTCCTGCAGTGGGAGATAAATACTACAACAAAAAAAACAACCCAACCTGTCACAAGTTATACAGCTTCCACCTTCTTTCGCTTCCCTACAAAACTGTATTTCCATAATTCTCTCTGACCCCATCACCATCTTCTACTCTCCTGTTTCTTTTGCTGCTGGAACATCTGAGCAGGCCCATCATTTATTGCCTTGCACCTCCCATGTGCTTGTCCCACTGTGTGTAAATCACTGTTGGGTGTTTTTGTCCTTTAACAAAACTACACTTTACAAGCCTCTTGCCTCTCCCAACAGATCCTTAGATATAATAATTCACTGACCACAGATATGTAACTAATAGATGTAGAGTATTTTTTAAATTAGGTTACATCTGAAAATGAGAAAAAAAGATCCTTTTTTCTTCTGYGGAGTTGGGGTTACATTTGTGTGGGGAGCAGTGTCCCCATGTCCTCTGATTCTGATGATTTCATACATTTGGTGAGTTCAGTGCTATTTAGATCCGCTTTCAGATATTACTCAACACAATAATCCCTCATTTAATTTCGTTCTGGGAATGCACAGAGCATAAATAATAAAAATTACCCATTAAATCATGCAGAGCAATCTTGTGCAGCTATCAGACATATGCAGCTTGATTTCCCTCCAACTTATCCTCCTCTTGAAAAGATGACTCTCAGTGATTTCAGTGTATTAATCTTGATTAGCACTCATTAACTTAACACTTCTTGTGTTTAGTTTAATGTATTTAGCCGTTTCAGAACACAATTGCTGTCAGTTTTCCCCACAGACAAAAAGGAGAGGGAAGATTCCCATCCCCCCTTGGAGATGGGGGTGTCTCTGTGTTCTTTAGGGTGAGAAGAGCTCCCAAACCTCCACTTCCGTGAGCTGCATTGGCAGATTTCCATCCAGAGACTAAAACAGGCATTTAGACATCCTGCTSCCATGTAAAAGCCTACGTGGAGATGCCTAAATTTGGTTGTCTCCATTTTCTGCTGGATTTCGTCAGCGCTGGATGCGCGCTCCAGCCTCTCGCTCCGCACGCGGCCGGGGCAAGATGGATCCTCTTTTCCCGTGGATACAGGGATCTCCACAAGGCTTGTCTCTGCAATTCTCTCCCAGCTCCCTGAAGCTCAGTTAATGATAAGCAAGGCCCACAGAGCCAGTGTGGGATGTGAAGGAACTGACTGGGCTCTGCRCTGCCGTTCATGGTTTGCTCAGCGGTTTGTCGTTCCCCGTGCCCCAGGCTGCCTTGCAATCATTACTGCTGGACTAAATTTCAAGCTGGATATTGTATCAACAGAAGATAAGGGGTATCACGCAGAAAAACATCCAGATAAATTTAATGTGTGTTGGTACCGACAATCCCACTGCAAACCCTCCCTTTCTTTTGTCTCAGCATTGTCACAAACCCGTGAAGTGCAGATAAAATCAAAATTGTTCCCAAAGAGGAGAAAGATGAGGCAAACTTGATGGAGCACAAAGCCACATCCATGGGTGTTTTGCTTTAGACTCCCAACAAGATGATCATTTACAGAGAAGGATGGCTATGAAGTGCCACAAACCTGATGGAAAATCGAGGGAGAACTTGGCAGGGACATCTGCCTGCCCCATCAGACCTGGACCCATTCAACCTCTGTTCTATACAATCCATTTTTATGCCAGGCCCTGTGAGAGGAGACACAAGAAAGTTTTCCAAGTCTGAATCCTGAAAACAGCAGAGTGGGTAATATTGATGTATATTGCCCCAAAGGCATGGGGAGATGCCCATCAGCCCCCATACCCACGGAGYAGTTTTGGTCCTACAAGGAATAACCTGCTGCTGTCCCTGGCAGGCTGAGCTATTGCCCATTTTTAAAAGCATATCACCCTTATAAAGGAGGATTTATTGGTTGAACCACAAATGTGTCCCATGTCTTTTCTTCGTGCCAYGCAGTACAGCTTTGTTTATTTTTTTCCTGATTTTTTATGGCTTGACAAGCGTAGGACTGAGAGCTTTTCTAGTCCTACAGAGCAAGAATTTGTATCTGGGCTACTGCATGTGGGAAGATTAATGCCTTTTAATTTAACCTGGAGGAACAGCCCAGGTCTCCTGGGATTCACAGCTCTGCAGCACCGGCATGGCAACTCTCATTTCTAACAATGATGCCTTAAAGCAACTGCGCTGCTCCACAGTGTCATATTAAATGATAAAGTGGTTTCCAACATGAAGCACAACTGCAAACAGTGTTAGCAGCAAATTTTAATAGGGGTCAAGTGGTTTCATTTCAAGGTTGGCCCTGCATTAATTTGTGTGAACTTTCCTATTTCAGTACAACTTGTAAAACTTCCGAGGCTGTGTAGTTCACAGCAGTGGGGATTTCTGGATAATCTGATGCAGTTAAAAGAATAATAAAAGCTACYGGATTCCTAGAAAAGAGGGAGCAAAATGTCAGTTACATTAACATGAAATATTACCAAGTACAAAAGGCCTATTTAATTTCAGTGTCTCCATTTCATTATGTAAAAAAATCCCTCTCTCCCCGTTTTGCTCGTGGAATGTTTTTCTGGAAGGCGAATTGCATGCTAGGGTGAGAATAAGGATWTATTTTGAAGCCATAAACCACCACTCCTGTCCGTCCAAGAACACTTTCTGCTGTGTGGACCATGACTGTGTTTCACTCAGAGTGGAAATGCTGATTTCTGCTGTGGGCAGACCTGGGGGGACGAGGCACACAGGAGCGTTTGCTCCCAGCTCCATCATTTCCTCTGCTTTGCTCACCTCTTCATGATTTTCCTGTCCTGCATCCCCTGGGAAGAGGCAAATGAAACCTTGGCTCTGTTTTCTGGTCCTTTCAGTAAATCCTAACCAAGGATCCCTTATCACAATCTTTCCTTATGCAACAGAGGCAAATYGCTTGGAGCTGTTTTTATCCCAGGCTATTCCAGCTTTCATGGGCACAGCTCCGAGTCATTATTCCTCAATTTTGAGTGAAAATGGAGCAAACTGCCTTCTCATYCCATTGCCTCGAAGATAAATGACTTCCTGTGTGAGAAATATCTGCTTATTTCAGGCCTTGGACAGCTTGCTTGCTTTATTGGTGCCGAGATGTGCTGCACGGGATCCTTCTCCCTGCTGTGCCTAATTCCTGAATCCAAGGGTATTATTAAGGAGGAGGAGTAGCAGAGATTGGGTGTGCTTTCATCTACGTACCCAAATGCTGCCAGTCCTCATTAGAAAGCAGCAAACRTTTTCAGGAGAGTTTCTCTTCGTGGCTCCCCCCAAATCTCTGCTCAAAGGCCCCCGAATTAAATTGATTCTGTGAACATCCATCTGTTTGACGTGCAAATTGTGCACTTCTTTAAAAAAAAAAGGAAGATTTTAAGGCTTATACTTGTCATCTCAGTATAACACTTCATTCTTTCCCAATCCGTTTGAAAGAACCCTGAATGTGACACAATGCATTTGAATTTACTTAAATATTCCATTCAATCGGTGCAGTGGCAGGGTAAGTTAATGACATGGCAATTAATGAAAAATACCTTGCAGTTCCACTTCTCCAGAAATTAATTGGTTTCCAATTCTTAGCTGTATTTAATTAAACCACTGCACTTCTGCTGTTTTATTTGTTCGAGAAAATTGCCTTGTACATGGCGAGGAAAACATTTCAAACTGTATTTTTTAAATACAATTTATATTCCRGGTATAACTCACTCATTCAAACACTGGCATTCCGAGCTAATTATGTTTGAGATCCAGCACAAATTATCCTGCCTGGAAACCAAATACATTCCAAYATAACAATCATTAAGGACAGGCAGACATTTCCCCTCTGGACACCTCTAGATCCAGACAGGCACTTTGTGCCGGGGTCCCATCCCCAGSAATGGGTGTTAAATTGGATCAGGAGCATTTTGCAGGATTTCAGCTGGATAATAGCACCCGAATACTGAGAAAAAGCCAGTTCCAGAAAAGCTCCCATTCAGTTTTCTTTTAAATACAGATCTTAATGTAGTTGAGCAGTATCAGACTGTTTTAAGAGGTAATTTAACTATAGTAAAACTGCAATAAAAGAGCAAACACTGCCATAATCAACTCAGCACTGCAGAGCTGCCTCTGAGTCCAAGCATAGCTGGTAACCTCATAAAGACAAACATCTGAGGCTAAAAGCATTCAAATTTGAAGGCYACATTTTAAAAGCCTTTGATCAGTCTGTGGAGGTCTGTTTTTTGAACTTCATCTTGAAATTTTGGACAATCTTGGGATTTAAAACACAAATTACTCCAGAGAATAGTCTGGGATTGTTAAAAATGGATCATGAATACATAATGTTTATATCAATTATCTCTCTCAATCAGATGCACTCTGTTCACTTTTATTTCTTCAAGTTTCTGCTTCGTGAAGCCAAGCTCAAGAGAAATCAAATGGAAGAATTTTGTAGTCTAAGAACTGATTATCCTGAAGGAAAACCAGCAAAGCTGGCCCTTGGAAGTGTTAAAACATTCTCGTTATTACCATGGGATTAGAGCCTTTCAGCTAAAGAAACCCTCAAAGCGAAACAAAAAGTGAAGGCTATTAAAGAACCTTCCAGAAACCAGCAAACAGAGCTAATGACTGACAGCAAATTGACTTCTTGTCAAGCTTTAGTGCAAATATCCCCAGACAGAAGAGCACTTCACCAGATCAAAATGTTGTGGCTATTATTTTGTCAAGGAGTTGGGAAATTTGGAGGAACTAAATTGCATGGACCGTGCTGCCTTTATCATCCACTGAAATTTCGTTACTGAAATTTCGTTACTGAAATTTCATTACTGAAACACGACAGCCTAAAAAAGCCAGATACTAAAAAATGCTGCATATGGTGCACTAATGCAGTGTAAAAGACCTTGCCATGCAGAACAATGTTGCAGAATTATTTCTTGTTAAACATTTCTAATGCTCAGCAAATGACCTCTAATGTGACCTAGAGAAGCAGCCTATTTATCCACGTATCCTGGAGGCAGGCTTCCACAGAAAAAAAAAACCAAATATCGGGGTCCACATGTTTCAGAAGTTCAAGGAACATCACTATGAGCTTGTACAGGGAGAGCAGTAAGTCAGATGGGAACTGTGACATTAATCTTCCCAATGCAAAGAGCTGATAATTGTCAAATAATCATCAAAACCGTGTTCAAGCAGTGACTCCTCCGCGTGGCACCTCCTTCACACACAGACCCCTGCTGAAACACCATCCCAAAAGACCTAAACCTATCATCAGTGCCCCTTATTCTTAAAAACAACGCCCCTGATTTTCACTGAGCGTGGGGGCTGCAGTTTCCAGGAACCCTTTGCAGGGAGTCTCTTCGTCCCGATCCAGTCTCTCACTCAGCACCGATTCCCTGGCTGCGTTTACAAACCCCCCAGGCCCTGTGGTGGGACCCCATATCTTATACATTACAAAAATGCGTGTGGGAGGTGTACAGGACTGAGGATAAAAATTAATAACAACATGCACAGAGGCACAATTCAGAAAGGCCCCGTGTTGTTTCTTCCCTGCTGTAGGAAAACCCACACCTCTGAGGCTGCTGAAGAGCACAGATTGCTGCGTTCCGTCCCCTGTGGATGAGTGAAAGCTGCTGGGTGAGAGCGTGACASCTCCATTTGTAAGGCTGTTTATCCACCTAAACAGTAATCTGAAGATTAGGACACGTTATGTGCAAATAGTCTTGTCTGGGTGTGCAAAAACAGAGCGGTGATTTCGGGGATTACTCCGGAAATCTCAGCGCGAGCCCCACGCCTGCCTGGCATTTGTGGGAGAGAGGCTGTCTGGCACCGCAGAGCCAGGAGACAGAGCTGGGGACATGGAAACGCCCTGTCTGCCACCAAACTCTGCCTCTGCTGGCAGAACTGCTCCAACTTTGACCTCTAAACGTGCCCAGAGACCTGCTCACCCACAGAGAGAAAATGCGGGGCTGCTTGCTGAAATCATCCACTAATTTCAAGCAGTAGATATGTTTGGGAAGAAGCATAAAACAAAGCAAATAAAAGCCGTGGAAGAAAATTAGCAGCTAATAATTATCCAGTGAGCTGGACTGTTGTAGGGATATGTTAATATGGGGGTTTTGGAGAAAACAGCTCTGCACAGTTCATCACGTTAGAGAACACTTAAATCAAACAGGGAGAGATGCTGCACTCGAATCAAGTAACAATTTAAAGATGATCAAAGGATCSTTCTTTGGGTGATTTTGAATGCCTGGTTACGATTCTGATCGAGGCCTCCTTTAATTGCAGGAACGGAATTCCTCCCAACCTTTGTCTTTTTTTTGGAAGAGGGGAACTGAGCTGTGCATAATGGCTCTGGACACATCGTGGGGGTCACACAGTTCACAGGACAAGCCACAGACAGCTCAGCATTGTGCACTTTGCCTCCTGAGAGCCATTAATCAGTGATCCACATGGACAGCCTCTTATGAGAACTCACCTAAAACCAAATGTCTCCAAGGGTACTTCCAAATAATCTTTTGTCTTTCTTTTCTTATTTCTCTGAACAGCAAAAAAAAAAAAATGGCTCGTCTATGATTCCATTTCTTCCATGCAAATTACAGGGGATTTAGGACACACTAAGAAAATTGTTGCTTGAAATGCTGCGTAAAGAAGACTCTGACGTTTCCCATTTTTCCAAACATTCAGATGTTATATTTAGAACAAAAAATACCCAGGCAAAAGTCAGTGACCTCTCAAAGCAAAGCATATTGTCAAAACCACTGCAAYGTCCTTGCTGGCGAGGCGAGTGACCCAAGGCGAATTTTTTCCAAGGCCTGTGTACTTGGAGATCTTTGCTTATCAGGGCAGAAAGACAACCAGTGGTGGCTTTGAGCTACTGCTGACTGATTGAATCACAGTGAGCTGCACTCTAACTGGAGTGGAATCCCACAAACCAGGCTGCAGACGCAGGGCAAAAATCGCCTTCTTTCCCCTCYGTGTGGCCTCATTCCTGTGGAGGAGGGAGCAAGCCCAGAGTCACTCAGGTTCCTTAGGTTACAACGAGCAGACACTACTAAGGGTGTGTCCTCTCTAGTCCAGGAACCTCTTGTAGCGTGGGGAAAAAATCTCTAATATTGGGAAAGACCACGGCGTTTGCTGTGTTTGCAGCAAACTGGAGGGATTTGAGGGGCCCTTCCTCAGGGACTGCAGTGACAGGAACAGGGGGAATGGCTTCAGACTGAAAAAGGGGAAATTGAGATTGGATATTATTAAGAAATTTTTCCCTGTGAGGGTGGTGAGGCCMTGGCACAGGTTGCCTAGAGAAGCTGTGGCTGCCCCATCCCTGGGAGTGTCCAAGGCCAGGTTGGACAGGGCTTGGAGCAACCTGGGATGGTGGAAGGTTTGAAACAAGGTGAACTTTAAGGTCCCTTCCAACCCCAACCACTCTGTGATTCYGTGATTTGTGTGATCCTCGAGGGTTTCTTACTTCTGTGAAGCTGCTGGGCTAAAGCGCCAAAACAGAAGATCTTTTCACACCAACAGGACACAATTTTCACAAGCCAGAGGAGCTGTGAGGACAGACAGSGACCTCCCCCCTGTGCCAGGTGCTGGACAGACAGGGAACAAAAGGAAGTGCCAGTCCCAGCCTGTCCAGCACAGCAGCAGAGGAAATAACGCTCGTGGCTCTGACCCTGATCTAGACGGGAACTGYCACCAAGGAAGGGCTCAGGAGTGAGGAGAACTTATTAAAATAATGTGGTGGTGCAGGATAAAGACTTCACTTCCCATTACAGMTCTGCCTGTGTGGAAACCCTGGAGCCTGTGACCCCTGAGAAGGGAGTTTACTTAATGCATATTTTYAGTCAATTTTATGTGATTTATATCAACTCTTTAAAGTCAATATTCCTTTCTATTTCTGGGCTTGTTTCTCATCATTTCCCTGACTTCTCCCTGTTATGTTGTTTATTTACTGACTGTTCTTAAGAATGTAAAAAAAAAAGTCCTGAAAACTTCTTGGCATGCTACACATTGCTGTTTCCAGTGAATCAGGCACTTCTGCTTCTTTGGTCAYGCTTTCTGACAATCTTTGTGTCTTCAGACTCCTCCAAAAAACTTTCTGTTGAGCTCCAGAAAGCCAAGAACATCTTGCTCTTCCCTAAAATGACTTCGTAGTTCTCCCACCGTGGTGCTGCTACAGGAAGAAAAGCTAGAAATAAAAGTACATTCTAATCCTTACTGGGAAAGAATCAGGAGAGAAGAGAGAATTAGGGATACCAGATGGATATCCCTAATTTAATTAATATTTTCTTGCCTCCAGAAAATTGCCAACAAATTTAAATGCAAGGCAATCCCTGCCTTGCGAGAAGACACCTCTCAATAGACCTCCAATTTTCATGCATAAACTGGGGGACTTTTACAGAGAAACTGTAAGAATTTATTGCTGCTCAGATGCTTTAAAACTTCATGACAATATTTTTGCTCATATAAAGTCATTCTTGCCTGCTGCTCCTGCTTTATACTTGGCTTGTTTACACTGTAGTTACCAAAACGTTGGGTTTGGAGTATTTTTTTGTGTATGAACTCTTGGTACACAAGAAAGAAAATCCAAGATTTATTTATGCATCTGCCCATATACAGATAATTAGGAAGTACTGTGCTCACTAAAATTAAATTACAGAACCTGACTAAACTACACACCAGCATTCGCAACAAATTAATTCATTCTCTGCCTGTCTTTGATTTTAATGTATTCAATTGCAATTTCTGTGTGTAAACCTTTCTCATGTTTTATACATTCTGCAAATTCTGATTGTTTTTTTTAACATAGGCACCCATTGTGTAAAGGATTTCTGTGCTTCTTAGTGCTTCTGGAATAATTATGTTGTCTGCTAGAGAAATAAAGTGGCAGCTTTGGATTTAAAGCTAGGAGAATTTTTCAGATTATTTCTGGCAATTATTATCATCCCTTGCCAAAATGAGAATCTTGGTACATAACAAATTGGGAGATTTTTTTCTTCTACGAGGTATGGTGGGCATAAAGGTTTTGTAGGGTTTCTAGAACAATTTCTCCCCATCTTCTTTCTCTCATGATGTGATTTGACTTGGATTAAGATGTGCTTATCCAAGCATTTGTCACTCTCATTCATTTGTTTGCCTTCTTTTGTTTATGGAACAGGGAATTGAGCTTGATTCCCACAGTAAAGTGAACAGAGGGAATTTAGATTGATTTATTTGCCTCTCGTGGTTGCAGAAATAAAATCAGCATTCCTCAAGGATATATATTTGAGTATAACACATGTAATCATCCAGTCTGACAAAAAAACCTGATGTAAAATTTGGTTAATGATTCAATACGGTTTGTGTTCTGACTGTATATTTTAGTGAAAGAAATTTATTTTAGTGTCCTGTCCCTATTTCACCTGAGGTTTTGGAGATGCCCACACCCATCTGCCTGGTCAGCACCTCAGAAGGGCTGGCTTTAATTTTCAGAGCYGAGGGCTAAAACCCCTTCAAACAAGGCCCTTGGGGTTTATTCCTGGAGCTTTAAAGGGAGGCCATGCCAGGAAATAACAAGTATTGTTGTAAAAAGCAAAATAACAAGAACAATAACAAGTAATCACCTCCTGAATATTTATCATCTCAGTACCTACTGTCCTTTTTTCCTGTGAACTCATCCCCAAAGGATGCTTTATTGGCTCTTAACCACAGACAAAACCCACCATATGGAGAGGGCAGCAGGGTTATATAACAGGGACAAAGAAAGGTCTTTAGAAAGAGCTCGTATTATGCTCCAAAACCCTAATTGCTATAAATAACAGCGTGTACTTTATTTATTTGCTTTGTTTCAGTGGTGTCCACACAATGTCTACTCACAGTATTTCCACTCAGTTTACCAGAGGGACACACGCACACAAAAAAAAACCCCTATATATTTTTTAATATATCCATAATTTTCTGCTCTAACTATCAGCAGAAGAAGCGGTACAGCAGTCAGAGCTTTATCAGGGAGTTTGTAGGACTGGATTCATGAGCAGAGCAAAAGAAATAAAGAAGACAGAAGGGTTAAGCAGGCTGAGTAATCTCCCACCACGGGGCCACTTTGCTGAGGAGAATCACACGTCAGCAGATACAAGGAGCCTTTTGTGACAGCTAAAATCGGGTTGGCACAGGCAGATGGTTGTAAAGGGGACTCGAGGAACCCACTTGGCCCTACAGATGTTACAAACTCCTGCTCTGAGCTGCCCCACATCCCATCACAGGTTTGAGGTTAAAACTATTCACTCCCTCCAGCACAATCCTGTGAGGGTGATGGATGGAATTTGCTGAACAAATTAAACCAAACACCGGTTTCTCCTTTTCTACCCTCGGRGTCATCACTTTAAGAGGCTCCCAACACATCTTCAGCCCCAGAAAGAGTGAGAGATGTGTCTCCCCTTGCCTCACCTTCTTATTTCACTGCCAGCTTCCACCGTCACCAGCCGGTGCAGAAAACTGGAAGGCAGCACATCACTGCCCAATCTCACCTCTGGTTTTCTATTAAAAACCAACGTTTCAGTCRCAGCAAGAGAGCAAACTCAATGGCAGATTTTAATGGGAATTGCTCCTGGCTCCGTTACAGCAAGATTTTATGTGCATGACTTTAAGCACACTGAAATCCGTTGATTTCAGTGGGACTGCTGAAGCTGAAGTACCTTGTTGAATCAGAGCCTTTATGCCGTGGCTGCATCCACACTCAAACGTCACCCAGGGCCAGCTGCTGGTGCTGAGATCTCAGGACCTCCTCCACTGGAAGAAKCAGAGAATCCCAGATTGGTTTGGGTTGGAAAGGACCTTAAAGGCCATCTAGATCCAATCCCCCTGCCGTGGGCAAGGACTTTTCTCAAAGCYCCATCACACCCTTCGCTGAGTTCTCAGTCCCACCACGCTGCTACCAAACCCTCCACAGAAATTCCTCCAGGCTTCAGCAAAAAGCTTATCCTGCAAAGAACTTACACTGCAGAATGACACACATGTTGTATTCGCAGGGAATAGTCATTTCAGGGACAGCTCAAAGTCCTCACCCCCATCCCTGGAAGTGTCCAAGGCCAGKYTGGATGGGGCTTGGAGCACCCTGGGATAGTGGAAGGTGTCCCTGCCCATGGCAGGGGATTGGAATGAGATGAGTTTTAAGGTCCCTTCCAAGCCAAACCATTCTGATTCTACAATTCTGTAACTCTGATTTTATCTATCAAGTGAGGGAGAGAAGTGCTCTGGGTTTCAGGATCACACTTCGAATCCATRAAGATCTGTCCGAGCTCTGCACTTCAGTTTTCAGCCGAGTCCAGTAAAGCATCTCCTGGCACCTYCTTCCCACTGCAAACGCTGGCTTTATCCTCAACTCAAAAGCTTTTGGTGCCTTTTTGCACCGATAACTCTCATCTGTGTGAACAAAGGTGGCAGCAGCAGAGTGCTAGAAAGCCGATTTACAAACCACCCAATTACCAGTTCGGGGTTACGCAGCAAAGTCAGGACATGCAAATCCAAGTTGTTTGTTAGGAATCTACGGGAATGATTTAAAATATAGTGTACCATTTAAAATCCATTTTTGGATATGTTAATACTTTATTAGGAATGTAAATTTATATTAGGCTGTGYGAACCTTTTTTTCAGGTTATGCAAATTCAGTTAAAGATATGTTAATTTGGCTCTTGACATAGATCAGTAGAAGATCTTGAACGAGTCTAATGTGAAAAACAATAGTTTAAAAACTACAGTTACATGTAAGGCTCGATTCTRCAACTCAAAGATTATATACTTGAAATTCTGTCTTAAGTCCAGATTTGTAAAACGAGCCTATTTAGCCATGAGAGAATACACTTGACACTAAGCTGCTCTGTATCAGTCATAAATGGTTATTCTGAATATTTTCCTTCTACTGTGTCACCTCTTTGCTGGATAYTTTTGAAACAGTTGCTTCAAAACCACCATTATATAGCAAAGTTTAATAAAGTCCTTAATTTCCCCTTTCTCCCTKTTCTTCCTTGGTAAGGCCTGGCTGTAAAACACCAGTTTTGGTCTCATGCTGCCTGGGAACAACAGCTACKAACTCTGGGGGTAGAATATACTCAGATGGAAGTTCATCCTGCGTTTCTAAAGGTGGCACTCACAGCTGGGAAACCAAAACCTTAAAGCTTTTGCTGCACTCAACATTTACCTTTGAATCTCCAAGAATTATCCCAGTTGGAAAAGCTGGTACCTTCCCTGGACCCACTGAATCTCAGGCTGAAGTTAAATTTATTCTCTTTTCAGCACTGAGAATGTTAAAATGCTGACAAACATCTCCTTTCTTCTACTTCCCTCCAAAGCAAATGTCTTAAAATTCGGGGACTTTGGGATTCTTTTATTTCTCCTTTTGTTTTCAGCTTTGGTGAGGTCTCAGGTGATATTTTCCACTTTTTCTTTTTCCTGGAATGGTTATTTGCTCAACCCCCAAGGAGCAGGGAGGTGGCTGCTCCCTGAAACCTGCACGGAAGTTTTAGGAGCTGTTCTAGCAAGGCAAGACTAAAGAAATGTTAATGACCCATCAAGTCAGTTTAGGAAAGACACAGTCACGCTTTGAGACAGAAATAACTCTCACACTGCCAAAGATCCAAACACCCCGGATTTCGGGAAAGTTCATATTTGAACTCAAAGCTTTTCCCCGGAGCCAGTTCTGTACTTTTCCAATTGAAGTTAAAAAAAAACAAAAACCAAAAAAAACAACACATTGTCTTAGATAATACACAAACTTATGAAAAATGTGATGTGGTTCAGTCTCACATTTAAATCATTCATCAGATTACAGGGATGAAAGTAAAAATCAGGGACTAAAGGGTCACATTCCGCTAACATTCCAATCATGCTGTGACACACAGGGCTTGTCCCCAAATTTTATGCACCTCTTGGGACAGAGGAATTGTCTGGGAAATTGTGCAAGACTATACAGAAGGAAAACATCCATAACTTCCAGTTTACGATGGAAGAATCTAAACAAAGATGTTTTCTCCCAGCTTGATGTGTTGCTAAAGAAAACCTGAAGCAAGAAGTGTCCCGATATGAACGGTAATTAAATCCTGCTCTTCAAWCTCTGGAAAGTTTTGGCTTCTTTTGATTCTGACTTTGATCTAACTCGGTTTTCCTTTCATTTGGGGTTTCTTCTCCCAGCTCTATGCTGCTTTTCTGAAAATGTTAGCATTTTTGATGATTATAGACGCTCTTTCAGCTCTTCAGTCACAGGAAAAGTTACTGGAACATCCAAAAAGGAGAAAGCCAAAGCCTCCAGGAGCCCTCAGTTGTCACCATCCTCCAAGGAGCCACAAGTCACAACCTGCAGCGAGGGAAGCGCTTGTCAAAAAAGGTGGGGGATCATTAATTCTGGATAGTCACTAAAGAGGCGATGATTTATTCATGGGAAGCTCTCCGGAGAATTCGATGTGCCCAAACGGCAAAGAGACTTGTCAAGCTCGTTATCTGGGGGATAAAGGCTGCTGTCAGCTCTTTGTGGGATGCTCGGCTTGCTGGAAACCCGCACCGCTCTCATCTCCCGGGAGCCGCTTTCCTCATTTCCAGCTGAGGCTGGAAAAAAGCCTGTGCACGTTTCAAGTGAGCCTTTSCCCCTTTTCCATCCCTCTCTGCCCTGATCCAGCCGGGATGCTCCGTGGAGGGTTGGGATGCSAGCGTTTGTTAAACCAGCACATGGATGGTGGTGGCTCCGAGGGAGGGAATGAGCATTGGATCTTTCAGGGTTGGCCCCAGGATCGGAGCAAGGCACCGATTACTCTCCCAGAGCTGATTCGTTCCGTGTTATCGTGATTGTTCGAAAAGGAAGATCGGCCTTATCTCCCGTAATTGCATCCCCCCAGACAGGAGAGGAAGGTGTCTCCTTTGAGGAAAATCATCACTCTGAGGGTTTGGGGGAAAAAACAGGGCAGGGTCACCCAGTGCTGTTCCTTAATATGGAAATGACGGAGTTTGAGCTCAAAAAAAAAAAAAAAAAAAAAAAATTGAAAGGAAGGATGAAAATTTGCTCTAAGAATGTGTGTGCATAGGTGGATTTACACAGGGAAGAAAAGCACAGGAACAACGTTCAATTTTGTTTGGTTTCACTAGAAATCCTCCCCATTTTGCTAATCCAGCCTGGTGAGCAAAACCTGTGACAGAGCCACAGTGGATGCTCGGCTGTGGAGAGCAGAGTCTTTTAATTTGAGTTTGAAATCAATTAGAAATCATTTGCAAAGTAATACGTGTGGATTAGGTTTCCAGTCAGTTCATTTTTCACATTTATCGCCTTCATTGCCTCTTTAGCTCAAGCCATCTCATTTTCGCTTTCTCCTGCAGACAACCCATTAGCTCAGAGGCAAAAATGAACACGACAATCTCATAAAAAGCAGATCTAATAGCAATCCGATGGATGCATCTCCCTAACAAACCGATAACAACCTCGGAGAAAACTCYGAGAGAAAAGGGAGCCCTGAGGATGCAGCTGGCAAGGAAAACACTTGTTGCACCTGGATYGCTTCAAGATGGGGAACAGGCTGTGCCCCCCTCACCACGCACGTTCTGTAGTGAACTGCTGGCAGAGAAACACTAAAAGTGAAAAAAAAATAAAAGTTTCTGAAGACTAAAAAGCACTGGTTTAACTCGGTTTAAAATAAAGGGGCTGTGGGCTGCTCCTGCCCTAGAAGAAAATATCTGTCATGATTTAGACTTAAACAAAGTTTCTTGAACTCTAAATTTGAAACAGCACATTTAAAGGCGGGTGGGTGGAAGGCTGTGGAGGTGGGAAAGCGAAAAGACAAAGGGAAGAGAGCAGGGGAGAGCTCTTGGGAATCTGTTCATGGAGAGCTCTCAGAAATTTTTGAAGTTGAGGAGATATTATGTTAATATAAGTTCTAATTGCTAGGCGATAAACAACACCCACCCGCTGACTAAATGTCAGGACCAAACTTATCTCTAAATCTGCTTTGAAACAATGTCAGTCATAGTATCACAAACAGATTAAACCCGTCTTTYGGTGTTRAATTAAAAATAATCCAGGMCTTYTAATTACCCRAAGGTAGAGACCCCAGGTATTTTAAAAAACCRACCRAACAAWACCCCAACCAATCTGGCAGTAGGTGGTGAGAGCTGCAGCGAGTTGTGATTGTTTGTGAGCCAATTATGAAATAAAACCCCCTAGGACTGCATCCACATATGGCACACATTAATGGCGATATTTGAAACGAATGCTTTCCCTAACTTTGGTAAGATATCAGGCTGGAAAAGTTACAAATGGATAAATGGATCAACATATAATTAAAACTCCGATTAATTCTAATATTCAGCGAAATGCTGCTGAGTTTTGACTCAGTCCATTACTCATCTGGAAGGGCAGTGCTTAATCCTGATCTTAGTTCTGGCTGCTGAGTTTCTCTGTTCAGAAAACACATTTGGTGCCTTTATTTAAGGAATCCTCTTTCTATGCAAATGCAATTCCTCTSAGAGAGGAGCAAGCACGGGGAACACAAGCTGATTTAAAATAGGCTATTCAATATTTTCCTGAAAAAAAAAAAAAAAAGAAGAAGATTCTCAAGTTATTTAAGGGCCATGGGACTTACATACCCAAGCACGGCAAAACTCTGGGAATGTGAATCAAAACACGTCACTGAGCTTTTCCTCCACTTTCACTGGATGCAAATGAGAACATGAATTAACACAAACATCACAGGGCCGGTCCCCATCAGGAAATAACAGCTTCATCTTGCCAGAGCCACCAGAGTTGTTGTGCAGCTGAGTCACACCTGAATGGGGGATAAACGGAATTATGACGGAGCAGACAGGGTTAGGAGCTCCAGGATTTTTACGGAGCAAAAGGATGACCCAGCAGTGACAATGCCAGCTTTGAACTTGGGAAAATGAATTCAGCTCTCTCCTCTACTCCAGCCCTCTTGGCACAGCCTTGGGAAAGACACTGAGGGTTCCCCCTCCTCTTAGGAAAATAAATACGTAATAAACTCAGAGGCAYTCTAGTCCCACTGCAGAGGGGACCAGGAAAGTGCAGAAGTTCTTGGAAAGGAGCTTGGAAAGCTCTTTTGTAGTTACTCCTCAGTATGGACAGCATTTCACAGCAAGGATACATTTATACAAGTTTACTTAGCCAATTTTGGGAGTGGATTAAGTGGAACCTGTGTGCAGGATGACAGTAGCTTGTGGGAAGCTAATGTGAAGCACTTACTTTGCATTAAATTCATGTTCTACCTTGCTGTGCAATAGCTTTCCTCKGTAGATAAACATTACAAAAAAGAAATGGGCAATACCTGTTAAGTCATTTTTGTAGTAACCAGTATCCATCATTGAACTGAAAATTACCTTTAAAGGCTTTTATCCTATTAAGATAAACAAAAAGCAATCAGGTGRTAAAAAAAAATCACCACAAAAGGCAATCAGTTGACAGATAAAAGGGAAACACATTTAAAACAATGTATTTGGGAAGGRTCATGGAAATGTCCACCCCTGTCTCGTTTTGGACAGTGAAGTGCAACCTGTCACTTCCCAAAGGACATTTAAATATCACCTTGCAGAAGGGTGGAGAAAMGCAGACGTTAAACTGAGATCTGGAATGTTCGGAGCCACCAATCCAACAGAGAAAGACAACTCAGGAAAACGAATGCAGCTGCAGCAGGAAGGTTTGAAAAGCAATGACAATTATGTGCTCCCAGAGCAGCAGAAGGTAAAAGTACAAAAGTGAAGCTCTAAGTTGGTAATAGTGAAGGTTGTTGGAAACAGCGTGGTTATTTCCTTCAATTGCAGTCCCAGCTGAAGTTATTTTTCTATTTATAAAAGATACTTGGTTTGTTATGAGACATTTCTCATGTTTATAGATCTCTTACGAGAAGCTGAAGAGTTTGGGTTTCTATGAAAAATGCATATAACCTTGGAGGCTTCATGAAAACTCTCTTTATATTACACCCATTACCGTTTGAATTTATGCATTTAAAACCACAAAGTGCCTAAACACGCAGACAGAGGTTTCCCAATTGCTCCCACTGATTTCCATCACCAGGCATTTATCAGCAGTGTTGGTTATATCATTGCCTCCATAAATTCAGCCCAGCTACTTGAGATTGCTTTTTAAAACACAAAAGATTTCTACGCTGAAAATAATTCTCACCCGAAGAATTCGCTGCTTTCCTCAGCATAGAGGGGAGAGATCCCTCCCTTCCTGTGCCATCTTAGCTCTCAAAGAGTCAGGGACAGCATGACAAAGGGAATATTGCTGGAGCTGCTAATTCCAGCTGCCTGGTAGGGCTGGAAAGCTGGCAGGGAGCATCTTTGATTTTCCAAAGTGGGATRTTTATCTTCACACACAGGGTGAGGCGACTCCTGCAAACACAGCCCCAAGAGCCGTGAGCTTCCACCCTTTATCGAGTTAGACACACCAAAAAATAATCAAAGGCTTCCAATCTGACAACTTTATTTGGGTGAATACAGGCTTGTCCCTTATTATTCCCTAAATATCTGCCCTGCTTGTGGAGTACGCCAGGATTCACTGCAGGGGGATGACCAAGAGCTGGTTGTACACCAGAACACCTCCAGTTGTGTCAAATCCCATCTTGGAGATCTAATTCTCCCTGCTTCAGGGTTTTTAAGTATTTCCTCTAAAATTTTGCTTGTTTCCCATTAATTGAAAAGATGAGAACTGGCGCCCTCAGCACACACTTGATGTTTATTAAATTCATTAAATGATGAGCAGGAAGGTACCCAAATGCCTGGCCAGTGGATCTGTTCTGTTTGCAGCATCTGCTGTTTCAATATTATGAAATAATAATGTCAAGGCATCTTTCAGCTCTTTGAAGCTCCCAACTGCGAGCTGCTCTGGAGGCACACAGATTCCTGGGGCTTAAAATAGGGAGACATTTCTATGACCAAGAATAGCATAATCAATCATTACAGCAAGGATTAAAACACAAAAACTCTCAGTCCTCACACAGCCCAGGTCATTGGCTAYCCCCTGAATGGGTAAAGGGTGGTTTGGGGCTTTTTTATTTGGCTGTTTAGGTTTTTTTACCATAATTGCACACTCCAAATTTTGGCTACTRCACCAAGCTGTAGTTTCTGGCTTCCATTAGACACAACTACTCTCAGTGTTTATGCAATAATAGTTCAAAGTATCTCTTCATGCCAATTCTCATTGCCAGCTCCTTTTTTTTTTTTTTTAATTTTATTTTCAGCTACTCTGTGAAAAAACATTAAGATATTTTGTAATGAGAAAGAAGGATTGCAGAATATGAGGCTGCTGTACAGCCTCGCTTCAAAACAACCTCCCACCACAGAACACCAGAGAGCCCTCAGAGACTCAGTCTGGGAATGAGGGATAAAGCAGAGAGGAAGCTGGAACCACACGAGCTTGTGGGAAGAAGTAAGTTCAGCCAGATTTAATACTCAGTAATCAGCAATTTAGGCTTTTCTGGTCCCAGTTAAAGCAGGAGTCAGGAGTGGCTCTACCAGTTCAGCAATGGCATCATTTCAACCACTGGAAAGGGGCAAAGAGGAAAGGAAAACAGAATTTTGCAGAACTGTGTGAGCTGATATGCAGGGTGTGCTTCAYACAACTTTCACACTTTTCATTTTCAAATTCAGATAGTTGTGGCCAGAAATCCCTAAAACTGAATCCTTCTCTCCCATTAACCTTTTCTGAAAGTATTGACCTCTTCCATTTCCGAGTAGATTCCTCCTTTTTTGTTATTATCATTAATTATTGCTTGGCATGGATCTTATGGTAATTTTGTTGCTTGCAGATTTTTGAATTTACAGATTTATCTCACTGTTCTTGCATGGTGGTGATGAGAAAAGGGTCCTGAGTGCTCTCCCCTGAGTGCAGCTGCCCTGCAGACAGGGACTCTGTGACCGATCCTTTGGGATGTTCCCTCACTGCCCCCATGTCCCCCCAAAGGCCACTTTTAGTCCATGTTATCTCAACTATGGCACTTTCCTCTCAAGGTTGAAAAAAATAAAGAATAATAATATATGAAAAGGCAGTAGATAAATAACCAAAACTAAAATACTAAAAAAATGTATCTCAACGTGCTTTGCTAATTTTAACTTACCTCCCTTTTCTCCATTAAACAGCAACACCAGAAAAAAATCCCTCAGCTTTTCAATGCAACGGTTTAAATGAGCTATTTTCTGGTTTATTGTCTTCCCTACATTTCTTGGTATCCACATTATTTCCAGACAAATTCTGGGAAGCTTTTAAATGAAGGCTTTAACTGCTCACATGTTCCCCTCATTAATACTGCCTCCAGCAAAYCCAGGCTTCTTTAAAAGGTCTTCAGAAGACAAAAGTAAAGCTGTTTAGCGTAAATTAAGGAGTCATTTTCCTGCTAAAATCCTGGGCTGAAGAGAGAATTTATTTTAGGAATCAAGGAAAGGAACAGACAGCAAGAAAATGAATTAATATAGTGCCATGCTTATACTTTCAATCTCACTTTGCCTTGTTTGCATTTGCATGGGCAGGTGGAGCAGTCACTCTGCACRGAGCTAATGAGTTAAAAAGGACTAATAAGGAAAATTAAAATGCCCGCTCTGAAATCACTGGGARTTTAGTATTGGAAATTAGGTGATCCAGAGTTGTCTGCAGCAGGTCAGCTCATCCAGTGCTGTAAATGCTCCTGCTTAGGCAGGGAGAGCAATTTTCCTCCTCTAACAGCAGCTCCTACCTGAGAGAGCAGAATAAAGGGCTTTGCACGATCAGGACAAAATTAGTAACTACCTTGCCTTTCTCTTTGCTCCAATGAGTTAATTAAACGAGTTAAGGTTTCAATCCAACCAAAACACGTCAAGACAGCTTCTGAGAATTGACATTTTTTCACCGTTCGAGAAATAATGCAGCAGGTGAGGTGCTGGGGGTTCCCTCAGTGTCCTGCTTTGCTTTCAACAGCAGCTCCATCAAGGTCATAAGCAACACACAAATAATCAAACCTGCCCAGAGGAGGACATCATTTTGYCACCTGTGCTCTGATTCCAGCAATCCTGCCCGAGAACATCAGTGGCACAGCAGGAACCTGTGTTGATGATGTGTATATTTATGTTGATGTCTGTGTATGTTTGCTCGTCCCACTGTGTGTGCAGAAATAAATATCGAGAGATGCTTTCTGACCGCTGTGTGCTGCTGCAGGTTTCAGCTCTGCAGGTGTCCTAGTCCCAAAAACAGCTCCATGAGCTCCTGGAGTAGCCTCCTGAGTGGAATCAGGCAATATGGACCTGCCAGCAGCACGGGGCTTTCAGCTCAGTGTTCACCAACACAGCACTGGCATCAGTTCTCAGTCCTGGAAAAGATAGCATAGTCTGGGATTAAGCAAATAAGTAGAAGCTGATTATTGTTTATGGCTCTGCAAAGCAGCCTGTTGTAAAAAGAAAAGTTTCCWTTTTCTGTGTTCTCTTTACAGTTTCGCTGACTGCAAACTCGGTACTCTGTGCTCACACCCTTTCTAAATTGAAAGCAAGTTAATTTCTTTAAATCTCTCCAAACCAAATTAAAAGGACAAGGCAGAGGTTGTCAGATGCTCTAAATTTGAAAATCAAGTCACTGCTTTGTTGTTTTCCAGGGAAATCCTTAAAAAATAATTTCAGAGAAATCTTAGGATTGTTTCCAAAACCTTAAAATCCTCCAGAGAAAGAACTTTCACTCTGGAGTGTGTCAATATTTCACTACCGAATCTTCCTGTGAACTTCATGGTCTTGACACCTTATTTAGGAAAGGAAGTATTTGTAAAAGGCAAATGCAAAGCCATTTCTTCATCTAATTCAGATACTGACAGTCACAATTCAAGCTACAATTTTTATTAGACAGATCCTCTGGTCTATCTCTGCTCATGCACTCAAAAAATTCCTGTTCACGAGAGACACTCCTATAACAATTTGCTTCTGATACTTTTCTGGGTTAGACAGATCCTAAATTTGCTTTGCAGATACACATGTTATTTGAGAAGTAAACATAAAGATGCAATAACATACTCTATAAGGCACCTTGTGATRGCTGAGTAAAAATGACATTTTCTATTATCTCATGTGACATTGCTAAGTTACCCAGAAATTCTCCAGTGCAAGCATGGGATCGTTCAGCATAATTCCTGCTGCCCATGAGTTCCAATCCATTAAATTCCAGCGAGAACAAGCAAGTATTCCAAATAAACAGAAAATAGACAGTTTACACCTCTTGTTTTGTCCCTGGCTGTGAACACCTCCAAAGAAGCTCCTCTCCAGGGAGGAGACAACTTTGTCTATCAGCTCCAGAGAACTTGGGACACTTCCCTCACATCTTCCTGCTTAGGGAAAAGTTGAAAACCACAGGTTGTTCCAGCAGAGTTGGTCTGGATTTTAATGAATTAAAATTCATTCTGTTGAGATACCTGCTGTGGCTTTATCTGTTGGTTGTGGGCAGGTGCAAGTGGTCCCTGTCAGATCCTGGTGAGGTGCACAGGAATGAGGAGAGTCTGGGTTTATGGGACTGGGCTGTGCAACAAATACCAACAGCAGGCAAGGAGCACATGCATGTCTGGAGCAGGCTTTGGTAGGAAGTGTTCCCTTCTTGCTGCCTTTAAAAAATCTGGGATTTCGGGGTCTATCCCTGAACAAGCAGGCAGAGGAGAGAAGGAAATCATCCCCAAGGACACAAAGGCAGAGGAGAGAAGGAAATCATCCCCAAGGACACAGGCAGGGGCAGCTCTGGGAGGAGAGGAGAAGCAGTTGGGGTTGTTGTTTGCTAACGATTGGTTTTACCAAACTGGACTGACCCTCCCTCTGCACATCCCCTGCTCTCACCACAGGGAATTATTTATGGCATTTTCATCTCCAGTTTGTGTCAGTCTTTTCTCTTAGCTGAGGCTTTTAAATCAGGCTACCCAGACAGACACGAACACATCTTGTAAACTTAGGCTTGGCTTTTATTTGTAGGGATGCAAAAACGCCCTGTGCAATGTCATGCCTGATTTATCTGTCTGAGAATATCCCAGCAAGGTGCTCCAGCTTTATGGTGGATGGGAAAAGACAAGAGTTGTAGTTTTTATGGAGTGACAGAGGAGCAAATTGTAGCACTTCCTCCTCCATCCAGTTAGACTGTATTCATCATTCCTACTTCTGTTCCACACTTTTCCCTGGTGCCTCATTGCTGGGGAAATGTCATTAGTGAGGGGATTGTTCGATGTAAGTCATAGGGAAAAAAAATAGAGAGACAACTGCAGCCTGTACAAATCAGCCTCAGGGAAGTCTTGGGGGGAAAACYGATATTGCTGAGTAGTTTAGAAAGCTAATGTTGTCATTCAGAGTAAGATTTAAAACTACGGATAAAACATGAAAAAAAGGATGAGGGAGAGTTGATGGAGGCAGCTGGGGAAATCTTAAACTGGCAGACGGGAAATAAATTTTATTTACCTGACTGCCAGTGTAGCTAAGCATGAATAACTTTGCCTCCCCCTTTTACCTTCACTCTGAGGTTAAGCAAGCCTAAAATAATTTAAAAGTACAGATAGGATTATTCTTGCTCGGAAATAAACTCCACATTTGGGACATTACGAAAATCTTTCTGTAGTGTTAAACAAACTAAATCTCTTTAAACTTAAAAGTAGATACAAATAGGAAAATCATGTTAGCCCAAACCACCAGCTGTCCAGAGATAAACTTCATTCACTCACTGAGAAACAGAACCTATGCCCAGCTCACAAGTAACTTCAGCAGTGTGTTGGTATAAGATACACATCCCAGCACTCACAGAACATATAAACAGAATAGGCCTCCATAAAACCTGGGAAAACCACTGCCAGCACCAGCTGTGAAAAACTTATCTTCTGTGTGTCCCACAAACAAATCCCCGTGGCTTTGTTCCGCGTGTTCCACTGATGATCTCCATTTCTATACCAAATCCATAACTAATCCAGGCAGGCCCCAGACAAATCGGGAGGATTAAACCAACAAACTGCTGGAGGCTCCATCTCTCTTCAAAGAGACCAAGGGAATGAGCAAGCAGCACAGCAAACCTTCCCCTAACAACAGCGATACCCTGCTTGTGTGACTCAGCCAGCCAATTTCCATGCATTTCAACTAAAAGTTAAACGCTCTTTTATGTTAAGAGTGAGCACCCACCCCAGCCCTCTGCCTTAGGCGGAGGAACGGCAACGATTTGGGAGTGGATTCCTGCAGGGATGCGTTTACAGCTTCTCATTGCGGCAGCAGCTTCCAGAGCTGGTACACGGGAAATGCTGCCTGTGCCAGGCAGGGCCTCTTGCTCTTTTATTTGTCGTTTGCAGGATGTGTGATGAACAGAGCAGGAGGTGTGAGCGCCTGTGTTTTTGGGTCTCACTTCTCCAGGGAATCATTAAAGAGTGTCTGACACAGCAGAGCCCGACAGACCCCACAGACCATTGCCAGGAGAGCCGCTCGGGTTATCCAGCACAACACCTCAACCGCATATTCCTCCGCTTCCTCTCATCACCCTGTGGCTAAAATGGGCAATTTCCTCTGTTTTGCCACCGCACATGTGAATATTATGAAGGATTTTTGCCAAGGTTTGAGCTGTTAAGAAGGCGAGATCGGCTTTGCACATCTGACAAAGGCGACAAACGCGGGAAGAGCTCCAAGTAGACTTGGGTGGTTTTAATAACCAGATATTTCAGTGTGAACTTGTCATGGACACACTGCTACAGGAGAGGCTCTTTCTTTTGGCGTTCCAGTTGGTTAATTCCCAATTAAGTTCCTTCGGGACATTTTCGGAGCTCTGAAGCACCGAGGAGTTTGTAGAGTCAGAAATCTCAGCGTTGTTTTATCAGTGCTGGCAGGAGCACAGATTAAAACCCACTAAATTAGACTCTAAAAATAAATAAACTAATGTCCCAGTTGTTACCTCTCTGATACTTCATGTATCAGATATAGAAGTGAACTTATGTTTTTAAAATAATGTGTGTGACACCTGTTTGTCTGTCCAACACTGCACAGTGACCATGTCCAGCTCCTGTGTAAAATGTTGGGGAAACTTTCTTTTTGAGAAGAAATTAGAGGGAAGAAATGCTCCAGAGTCAAACAGAATGAGGTAAACTTTGTTTGTGGGAGAAAGATAAATCCTGGGTACCACTTATACCCCTGGGAATATCCCAAATATTCCCAGCTCTCCCAAACCTCTCCCACACTTCAGCCACCCCAAAAACATCCCCTGACTCTTGCCTGATGTTCATCCCCAAATTCAAGATTTTAGATGGCAACAAGAGGACAGAAATGTGCAAAGATAAGTGGGCCTTGGGTGTACTTTTAAGAACAAAACATCTGTTTTCATGATCCCTTAAAGCACCTTATAATAAGCTGARGTACCTTATAACTTCATATTCATGAGACCCAATTTATGTACACCCTTCCTGAATTACTGAGAAATGATATGTCAGCCAGACCCTGTAAGCCAGTTCCCTGTACTACACAAAATTATATTTTCTGTGTACAAAAGAAATACACATGGAGTCTCATTTGCATTTAGGTTTGGTGTTTGTAACAAAGCCTTACTACAGGCTACATATGTTAATTCTGCAGTGTCTGCAACATAGCATTTGCATTGGGAATGTGCTTTCCAGCCTGTATAATATGTAGGTTTCAGGCTACATCTGAATTTTTGACATCCTGCAAGTCACTGAGACAGTTACTCCATTAGCCAAATCCAGCACTTACACTATTTGGCTTCACCTTTATTGTGATCAGCCTATTTCTTTTCCTGAAAAAATAAGGATTTATAACACAAATAAATATTATCAGGTGGAGCAGAGGCTATTGGGGCACTCCCCATTCCATTACACCTGCTCTGTTTTGAAAGGGAGCACTTGTGAAAAAATCGTAAATTGGGCTGACCTGTTTCTTGGATCTTTGACATGGGTTTGAGTGCCTGGAAGTCAACAGAGCTATTCCTGATTTATAGTAGTACCTGGAAGCCACTTGATCCTGACATCAGGCAAAACCAAAGTGGAAAATTAGGTTCAGTCAACTCAACTTCTCCMATATTTGTTGGAATAAAAGAAATAGATTTTTTTATCATTCAGTTGATCTAAGTGCAGTGCAATACTCGGATGTAGAGAGCAACCTTAACCAAAAAAAAATGATCTTACTGATTTGCATTTTCTATGCTATCGAGATTTCACATTATGAGTTTTAGAAATATTCATGACTGATGTCAAGACTTGCTGAATTTAACGTGCTGTGAAAGAACTGGGCTGAGGCATAAGGGCAAAGTAAGGATAATTCTACAGCCAGTGTGGGATCACATAAAACTAATTTATAGACTCTGCACAAACTCTGCCAACTCCTTGAGGCACATTTAAACATTTCCTTAAGCACTTTGCCTCAATTCCTCCGAGCAAACAAAGATTTATATCAGATGTAAGTGACTGGGAGTTGGATGAAAATCAGAGAAACTGAGGAAGGTATCAGTGAGGCTTAACATAACATCATTGTGAGATACCTCTAGCAGAGACCATAAAATAATAGAAAAATCAGAGAAGAATAGGTCTGAAAGCATGCAAAGAGTTCATCTTGCTGCACCAGCCTGTCAAGTCGCATGTTTACAGTTGGCATATTTATATTTTATGTTTTAAAATATAAMTATAAATGTATCAACCTTTGTTTGTTATGCAAATATATAGCATTTGTATTTTCTGAGGTAAAATGCAAATATACAAGTCAGTATCAATATTTACAWGGTGAAATACAGAAATCTCCATACATTTTCAAAACAACTTCCCTTCAGGAACAACCATAACGTGTAACCATCACCTTCCTCCTTGAAATATAAGCCCAGTACTTCTTACACTGTCTGAAGAAGTTAAGGAATAAGAATCAGGGAAGCACAGGATGGTTTGGGTTGGAAGGGACCTTAAAGACCACTTAGTCAGTCCTTGGACACTCCTTGCTCTCCTGCTTGCCATCCTCCCCACTCCAGCTTCAGCCTGAATAAATATGAATAATACCCTGTGAATTTCTTTGGCTATAGCTCTCAGTGATGGTAATTTTTTTTTTTTTTAGGGTTTTTGTTGGATTCCAAAAGGAATTTTCACCCAGGACACGTGGGAACGAGTGTTTAACAGCATCACCTACTTTAATATGTGTTGCCAAAAGCGCGTCGTTATCGACTTGTAAAATCCCCATTAGCAAGTTCCACACATCGATGGCAAAATACAAATGCGCAGCCCTCTCTGGCCGAGCCATAATGGCCTTGGGAGAGCCCAAAGCTCCATGGATCCCACAAAGCTCCCCGGCTGGAGGGGCAGGAACCGCCGATAATCGCACTGACACGGCCAACATCCTATTTTTAGACGAATCGGTGAGGTCTTCCAGCCCTGGAGTGATTGGCCTGGATAGTGGTGGCTGAGGGACAGCAAACAAGAGCTGTCTTGTGTCAAACACAGGCACACATCACTGGGATGGTTTCTACTGTTTCTTACATTTGTTTTTTGGCGTGGCTTTACTGGCCAGACAGGCAAATATTGGGGCCAGCACAGGTTTCGCCCTCTCACTTTGTTAATCCACATGTGCCATGACAAATATCAGCAGGGTTGGGGCATTTGGCACCTAAAAGCAGAACAAAGACACGAATCAATGTTCAGTCGCTGCATGGAAGGAAATGGAGGAGACTGAAACACCCAAATCCTTAGTTTTCCTGCTTGATGCGCCTTGAAATCTGAGGCATCTCGGTGTGGAGAGCTGAGGGCACGATTGAATTATCAGGTTAATCTAATAACGTGTGTGTAGCCGCCTTAGGAAAACAGCCTGTAAATCAATTAAATACGACTTGATTGTCTTTGAGTCGATTTTGAGTTCTTTAACCTTGTCATAGTTCATTACT
Organism: Amblyornis subalaris; assembly: GCA_018881555.1. Lineage (NCBI taxonomy): Eukaryota > Metazoa > Chordata > Aves > Passeriformes > Ptilonorhynchidae > Amblyornis > Amblyornis subalaris. The sequence continues at coordinate 1,582,107 of JACAXG010000013.1, forward strand.
TCTGTTATGATAAATATTGAAAATACTTTTCAGTACACCACAAAAATAGATTCTATGGGCAGTAGCAGCACCGAGGGTCTCCAGCACTCATCGTTTTCCTCTTTCTCTAATTGCTCAGACACTGTCACTGCAGAGTCTTTGAATTTGTGTGTAGAATTTCTGGGTGAAATTTAGACAATTAGAATTTTCTAATATTTCTATGAGATTGCCAACGGTGCTGTGTTTGGTTTAATCCTGCTCCCATGAACGCTGTGCTCRGAGTGAGCACAGGGCTTGTGATGATAACCTTCTGTATAATCTGGAATTTAGGTACAGCACATAAATCACAGCCAACCAAAATGAGCTGCGTCATGGTTTTCAGCATTTTCACACTGACTTGGCTGAGTATTTTGGAATGATCTGGTTACTGAGGCACTTGTTTTGTGGTGATTTTGTTTCATCATGGCTGTTTTAGGGGACATAATATGAGAAAATAAAAAATTAATATATTGAAAACTTTGAAATATTAAAAATAATAGAGGGGAAATTTAAATTGAGTGAGATTACTGTATCAATACCCAGCCACAGTCTAGCAGTCTGTTAGCAGTCAGTTGCCATCACTAAACTGTTTGACATCTGAGCACAAAAAGGAGCTCCAGCTTTGCCTGATCTGAAATGCTTTGTTCACTTGTGCTCCAGATTAAAGCACCAGAGAGGGAGAGCTGCAGGGGAACATCTGAGCCTTGTGCAGCCGAGGGGGTAAAACCCCTGCAAAACTCATCATTTCCTCAGTAATCTTTTTTTTGGATTTGTCCCACTTAAAAATGGCATGAGCTATAGGGTTTATGTGAAAACTACAGAGAGAGAAATATCAGGAAAAAATAAACAGAAGCCTTTAGGATCTGCAGTTGCACTTCCACTTTTACAGTGGTTGAACTGACCCTTTTAGTCTCCAGCCAGCACGAAACTGCCTTTCATGTGTCAACTGCTAAAACAGGAAAGCAGGAATTCTAAAAGAAAGGTTATTGGTACAGCACAAGAAGAGTAAAACTACAGAAARGTTGCATGTTCTGGCTGAGCATTTTTTCTGAGCCCAGGGCATAGCTCAGAACATTTCTGGTTTCCATGCATATGGCAACAGAATCCAGCGGGCCATGGGCTGGGTCTGTAGGGTGAACTCTGCACCTGGATCAGGTGAGGGGCAGATTTGGAGAGAAGTAAAGGTGTTTTTCCTAAAACCCTTTGCTGCCTTCATGTTTCTCCAGTTTCAGCCTCACCCCTGGAGAATCCCTTTCGGGCGTTGCTGGGTCACTTCACTCGAGGGGCAGGCACGGGTGGGGTAGAAGCCAGGGGGAATCTTCTTAGAGAAAGGCAGGATTGCACCATGCCCTTCTCCAACAGCTGAGCCTAAATCCTGCCCTGGCTTTTAGCTTCATTTCATTTCCATCAGAGCAGATTTTTCAACAAACGTGAACTAAGGGGCACTGGTTTAAAATTCCCCACTGTGACTTTGTGCCTGCTGGAGATGATTTGAAGAATCTCATTTCATAGAATCACAGAATGATTTGGGCTGGGAGGGACCTTAAATCCAGTTCCACCCCCCTGCCATGGGCAGGGACACCTTCCACAATCCCAGGCTGATCCAACCTGGCCTTGGACACTTCCAGGGATGGGGCAGCCACAGCTTCTCTRGGCAGCCTGTGCCAGGGCCTCCTCACCCTCAGGGTGTATAATTAGATATAGATTTTTTTAATATTTCAAATCTGTAATTATTTCTCAGGGAATTCATTTGAATTAATCCTTATACCTTTCTGTTTAGAGATTAGGAGCAAGGTTTCRTTTAAAAGTACCGAGCGCACACCTTGAGTCCAAAGCAGAAAAGAAGAAAATTAACTTTTATACTTGGATAGCTGCTAGAAAGAAATACACAGAGGAGAAAATATCTTTTTTTTTTTTCCCACTCACATAACATCCCAAACATGCAAGTTCTGAGATACAGTTCTATTAAAAAAAAAAGTCTAAGAAAAATGCATTCTACATTTATTAAAACTGATGAAAATTCATATCAGTGTTTCTTCTTGATGTTCCCTACTGATCCTGTATCATTGCATCACAACAAATACAAAATATTCAGAAGCCTGTGCAGGTCTTGAGCTGTAGGAATAAAGGAAGAGAACGAATAAATCTCCAGGAAAAATAATCGAGGTACAATTCCCATTAGACCCGTTAATTACTACAGAGCTTTTAAACCAACATAAATTCAAAGCAATATACTGATGTCAGAGCAGAAGTATTTGTTCTGAGAAAAATATTACACAAAACCAGGTAAATCTGCTCACTATGACTGATTTACTTTGGGGGGGTTTGAAATAATTCGAGATTAAACCTCTGATTTATGGCGCTGCTGAGAGCGCCAGCTCCTTCCTGATTTTAATGGAAGTTGAATATCCTGGTTCAAAGCTGCCCTGCTGAGATGGAAAAGGCACAAAGCAGCCTGAACAAATAACCTCACCCAGCCCTGGCACACGAGAGTTGCCACAAAGAGTCTCACCAGGCTGAGCAAATCCCTGCCTGGAGCAGGATCCCTCGGAGCAGGCACTGATGAGCCTCTGAGCCAGTCCCTGCTCCCACAGCTCGGCMCACTCCATGGGAACAGGGATCCCTGCTCCGCAGAGAGCATCCTGCAGCTCTGGTGCTCCCCAGAGCYGGAGGGGAGGAGAACCACAGGTGAGGAGGGAAGATAAGAGCAGCCATCGGTGAGGGATTTCCCACCTGCATTGATGTGTCCATCATAAATGTGAGGAATGTTCACTGTCCCAGCATGGAAAGGTACAGGGCAGGAATATATTGTGCTCCTTTCTCCTTTCYGTCTGTGCTCCAGGAATCTGCAGGGCAGTTTATGGGCTGTTTCTCTCATTGTAGTGGGCCAAATGTGTCCTTTCTGTAAATACAGCAGATGGCTGAGGTACATTTGGCTCATTGTACCTTAAAAACCAGAAAAGAGAGAGAAGACACAATTTGAGGTCCTGTTCTCTCAGGAACAAATGAAATAAAATTGCTACTGATGCTATGCATCACTGCAGAGTAAAAAACCTTCTCTAATTCTCTCCCAGTTTCCTTTCTTCTTTTGTTTGTTACAGACTCTGATGAGTTCYAGAAAGAAACATTTGTACCTGAGCACATCAGAGGATGTCACCCTGATATCTCTTTGGTTTGCACTGGGAAAATTTGGCTTCATGGGCAGGAGTGCGTGAGGAAGTGAAGTTGCACCCACAGATTGAAAGGAAACGACCTGTTTTTCCCACACTGTGGGTTCAATAGAAGCGACAATGTGCCTTCTGAATTCCACCGATTTTCTCCAGTCATTCCAAGTGGATGCAAGCTTTTCTCTGAGTCATAAGCAATTTTAGGAAAGGGATATGGGAGCAGATGAGGGGGAGAAGCAGCAACTTTTTTAAGTGGGAAAAAAAATAGCTCTTTCAAGAAATTCCAGAAGAAGATTTGACATTTGATGTCTACATCATGCAGAGGGTCATGGTGACCTCAGAAGCTAAAATCTCTGGCGGCAAGGAGAGTTCTTCAGAAAGGGACATTTCTAGAGAGAAATAATTGCAAATTCTGTCCTCTTCTGTACATCTCAGAGGGACTTTCCTCACTCAACAGCTTCTCCCTGCTATTTCTTTTAAGTGCTGTTCTCAATCTGCTTCCTTTTCAGCTGGGACCTCTGTGTAGTGCTGGGGAGATGGCACGAGTGGGGCCAGGCATCAAAGAGCCCTTTCTGTGCCAGGGTTTGTCAGAGCAAACAGCCCCTTCCACAGCCTGCCACCTCTCCCCGAGGGAGAGAGGCATGGCAGTGGCACAATTAATTAGCTAGGACAATTAATTAGCTGATAACTGAACTCCCATCCCACCTTTTCAGGCAGCCRAGCAAATGTTGTAGGAAGTCCTCGATTAAAATAACTTGAGTTAGTCATAAAAATGGGACATTCCTTTCCATTACGAGTCTCTTGAACACGACAAAAAGAGGGGCTGAGATTTTTATGATGCAGAGGGTGCAACATCTGATCCTGTGGTACACTTCAAATGGGCCTAAATTGTCCCTCAGGTGCAGAAGAGCAATGCTTTGCATTTTAGACTGGTTTTTTCCCCTCTATTTTTTGCTTAAATAAGCCACTTGCTTTTAGTGGTGATATTTATTGAAGCCACTATAGCATTAAGCATCAGAAGAGCCACTGTGGTGATATTTCACTGAGCAGCTCCTAGCTAAGGCAAGAAACTCTGGAAAACCACCCAAAGCCATCAGTGTACAACTCCTCCTGCTGCAGGCACCTGTAAAAATGAAGGATTGTCTCCATCTCTCAGCATTTTCTTTCACAAATGCCTGCAAAAGYAGAGGGTTCATCGGTTTGGATTTCAGGATACGCCAAGCCAACTTCCAGCTCCGCGTTCGGAGTGATTTAGCTGATATCATTTAGTTTCGTCTCCATCTRCCTCCTGAACAGATCTGGCGTGTGTTCCCGAGTCCCCATCTGTGTCTGTGGGCTGGGTCAAATGATTCTACTCACAGACGTCATTTGGGCTTCTTCTGGTCCGGGGCATTCATGGAAACCAGCAATTCCTTGGCAAAGAGCTCTTTAGTCATTCGGGACTCTTCCCACATTGTGCTTGTCAGCCACGAGATCCCTCTTGAACCTTTGTCCCAGGCTGGGTTGTGGAGTTGTTTGTGCTGCTGAGGGTGTAAAGCCAAAGCTCAGAAGGATGGAAYGCAGCCCCAGCAGGGGCTGAGCGGCCAAAAAGTGTAATTTACGACTCTGAGTGCGATGCAAAACACTTGGTTTGAGGTTCAAGAGTTTGTCCGGAGAACCCCACGTACTGCTGTGAAAAGCAGATTACTGCCAGCACAGGTCATGGATGCCTGCCAGTGAGGGCTTCCAAAGTCCCAAGGAATCCTGGTGCATTCTAAGGAGGCTGCGGAGCAGGACAAGTTTGAAGAGAAGCTTTGGGATTAGGAGATAATCCAGCTGTGGTTCCTGCTGGAATATGCAGTTACAGCTCTGCAAATAGCAGGGATCACCTGAAACATTGTGCTGCAGATYGAAGGGTTTGGCTGGGACCTCACAAATTGCCACAGGAGGCTTCTCAGAGCCACGATGACATTGGGATTTTTCTGGGACCTCCACAAAAGTCTCTGAGATGAGTTTAACTCAAGAAACTTTCCTTCGTGCACAGGAAAGTGAGCACTGCAGAGAATTCTTGTCTTCAACGTCTTTAGCATAAATTAACTCGCCAACAAAAAGCTGCTGCAAAGGTTTCTGCTGCAAAAGCTTTCAGCCTTGCATCCCTTTTGTCTGTGTGCTGGTAACTGCTGGGCAGATTTTTCACCCTCAGAATGAGAATGGTTATCCTAACCTTTGGCAAAACAAACCAAAAATTTCATTTTATTTTGATGAAACGAAGAGAAATAAACAGAAGGTGATAAATACTTTCCTCTCCCCATAATAATCAAAGTTTAAGGGCTTCCTCTTGCACCCTCCTCATCAAACCCTTATGCAGAGCAATGTCTAAGACCTTTTTTTGCAGCATCTCCTTGGTGTTTTTGCTCTCTCTGTTGAACAAGTGGCACAAGCCAAGGCGGGGCTGCACCAGGGTTTAACCCCGGAGCTGTCGGTCCCTGAGAACTCTTCTGCTTTGACCCAACATTCCAAGGAGAAACTCCAGGCAGCCGTTCAGGCAGTGACCCATCCATGGCAATTCCTGGCTTCCCCCTGCATTGCAGGACCCAAATTTGGCATCCTCAGCCATGCAGGCCTCAGCTGCAGGGGTCTCTGCACGGGCTGCTCTTGCAGCATCCTGTCCCTGACGGACGTGCGGAGCAGCGGAGCGTGGATGCTCCCAGGCCGGCCTGGCAGAGCTGACTTCCTGCTGGATCCCCACACAAGGAAACTCATCCCGCTCACAGCCCCCTGCAGAGCTTTTTTTGGTAGCCACGCACGGTGCTGGCCGCGGGAGAGCTTGCACTGCAGGCTCCCAAGCAGTTGGGCTGCAGTTTTCCCCCTCTCCGCCTCCCTCTCTTTTCCCCTCGTTTTCCCTGGCGCTTTTTTCGGAACACTGACTTTCCGGCTCCAGGCGAAACAGCCGCTGCTATTTTTCCTCTCGATTTTCAAGGATCACCTCAAGTGAAACTTCGTGGCGTTTCAAGAACAAGAGCGTTTATCTGTGTTATTTATATAAACCTCCTCGATTAACCCCTGGATTTCTGCTCGGATTAAAAACTCGATTGCCAAGGGTGTGAGGGTACCCTCATCTCACTCCCACGTCCTCCCTCGGATTCGTAGCAAAAAGATGTTGCTTAGTCGTGTTTGAATTACACAGTGGGGGATTACTACCAAAAAAAAAAGGGTTATCACACTCTTTTTCAGGATGGATAAGGCACCCTTTGAATATTGAATATTGAGTGAGAACAACCACACATTTCAATTTAGAAATGCCTGAAGTGCAACTAAAAATACGTAAATAATCTGTGATTACCAACATTATGGGTCTATTTTCCTAAACACTTCTGGAGAAAGTGAGACCCTACAGTGTGAAATCTTATTCTTGTAAACCACAGCACCCTGGACCTCTAAAGATGTGGAATGTGGCCTAACAAATTTTGGTGTGCTGCTTCTTTTCCTTCCTCAATCCCTGCTGATGTTCTGAAAGTAGTCCCTGGATCCCCATGGGACTGCCAGCTGCTGGTTAAAAACGTTGTAATAAGCAAACCACATTTCACATTAAACTTTTCTCTCCACAGGTAGCAGGCCAGTATGAATTATTACAGTCTCAGCATCAAACTTGCCTGTCAAGATGCTCTTTCAGTTCAACTCGAATGTTCCAACATATCAAGGATCAATTTTAATTCTATAACCAGACAGGYTGTTAAAGGGAAAAAACCCACTTGTAGACCAACACAATAACCTTTCTGTTAATTATGCAAAATAATTATTTCCTCTACAGAATCACAGAATCATTTACGTTGGAAAAGACCCCCAAAGTCATCGAGTCCAGCCTTTGGACATTCAATACCCAAGCCCTGCATTCTGAGGGGTTCTGCCTCTAAAGTGAGATTAAAACACTTCTGTTCTGTGGCCAAACAGATTGGATTTGGCTGATAGAGCCCTGTAAGCACTACAGATGTGATGGGGGCTGTGCAAACACTCCATCTTCCACCAGCACAATCAGGATAAATTAGGACAAATTACAACAGCGATGAACAACAGAAACGCACCAGACTTCACAGTAATGTCTTCTGGAAAATATATTTTTTTGTCTGGGGACTCAATTAAATGAGATCCTCAGCACACATGCTCATCAGAACAGGCCAAATTCATTTCGTGCAGCAAAATTCAGTGAGCAATTTTGGTCCAGTCACTTCAGAACCTCCTGCACAGCGCCACACCGTAAAAGATGTCATTTAAACTGATGCAGAAAATTAATTAGAGCCATCCTAACAATTTTGCATCTTCAAATTTGATAGGAGTTCTTTGCAAAACATCTGTGCTCCCCTCCCAGCTAATTGCAAAGCGCGGAGGGAAAAACCACAAGCATGATGTTTGCTGCCTCCTCCCAGAGACCTATTTACACTCACTGATGCAAACACAGCTTGCTGCAAAACTCACCAGCACTCTGAGCTTCTTGCACCGTCTGATTGCTGCTTCCTGGCCAGTAGAAAAATGCTGGGATTGAAACTGCCAATCGAGTACATATTAAAGCCCTGGATGCCTCATCGAGTAAATTGGATTGTTGTGACACGAACTGACAGACTGGTTAAGGCTTGTGCTCTCTCCTGAGCTCAAGRAAAAGAGACTCAGAAAGACCTGACTGCGTGAGGGATGGCTGGGATGTCTGTCTTTATTTTCCCAACCTCTCAGTGGTTTTGGAGTCTGCAATTATCCTTTTTATGTCGCAGAGAGGTCAGCTCTCTGTGAGGCTGCTGCTCTTCTCTGTTTCAGGTGTTCCTTGAACCACTGAGCTGGTCGGGAAGGACCAATTCCAATGGACAATGGAGCCTTGAGACCTGCTAAGGGCTCAGTTCTTGCTGTCTGCTGTAGGAGCRAAGGGAGATACTCCTTGCATGCAGAACAGTTATTTTACCTCAAATCCTCTGTCTCACTGTAAATGMCAGCAAGGCAGGGGGCTTTTTCCTGTTCTGTGTGGGTTTAAACTTGTTTGTATTGTGTACCAGCCCTTGAAAAGTATAAAAGCCCTTCTACATGTAGAGGCATAAAAAAAATAAATAATCCTCACTTTTTGATAAAAAGGAAGAGGGGCAGGTAAGTGCAGTGAACTTTGCAAGCTTTGGAGAAGATAAAACCTCCCTGGGATGCTCAGGGACTTTTCATTTTAGTGGTGTGAGAGGACATCCTTTTCCATGTGCTGCCAGATGTGCAYGGCAGTGATGTCACCTGACTTATCCAAGCGGGAAATAACACCAAGGAAAGGGGGAAAGCTGAGTTCAGGTGAGATCAAGGACGGGAGAGACCTGCAGACCTCGTGCAGGTGCTGAGCCTCTTGCAGAGCTGGTGACAGGGCTCACTCTCTATTTAAGCTGCTCCCCCGGGCTCTTGGCAGCTGCTCTGCTCCTGCCTGCACAGYTCACTGATGTTTCTAAGCAAGGTTTGTTCATCACTGAAAAAAGGGGCATCACCTCATTGTTTATTGGCAGATTTTTTCTGACCCTTCTGCAAAAATCTACTCAATTAAACACCTGAGGAGTTCTCCTTAAAAGCACAGTTTTATACGGAAAAAAAATTAAATTAGCCAAGAGGTGTATCAGGCAGAACAAAGGAATGATTTCTTCAGCAGCACGACCTACGAAAGTCCATGTCTTCGTTCTGTCAGCTTTCCCAGCATGTGAGACCCATGGAAAAGGCAGGGATTTGAGTTCCTCTGTTGGTTTCCTTTAAGGGCAGACTGATGGATAATGCCCTTCTCCTCTGATGGCTCCATTAAAAACCAGAGCTGTCAGTCACTGGCGAGCACACATCATGATTTCAGTCAGTGTTGCACACAGTTATGGGAGCTATGAAATGAAATATTAGCTCAGCCTGATATTGCAGGCCGTAGTYATAATAAAGATTATCCGTAATAACATTTTGTAATAATACAACCCCATTAAAAACTACCTCATAAATATAGCACAAAATGCATGAAAGTCAGGTTTATTTATATTCATTTTTGCCTGGAGCTAAATGCCTGTGAAATKCCAGCAGCCCATTTACCTGCCGGGATCTGCGTCCACACAGCAGCCCGCAGGGTCGTGSAATTGGTGTAAAAAGTGTGATTTTGAGGCTGCACATCCCTGGAAAGACCTGGCTCAGCTCAGTTRTCCCATGCCCGGGATGAGGTGCCCTCCAGTCTGCGAGGAGTGGGAATGTTAGTCCTGGGAGCGATCCATCAATATTGATCACGCTGTGTTTGCCAGCACCCCGCCGTTTGTTTGCATTCCGCCGTTCTCCCCTAACTTTGTGCCATCCATCAGCACAAACTGCCTCGGGGCAAAACAGAGGAGCAGCAGCGAGAAATTACTCTCAGAATTAAGCAGAAAGCGGGGGGAAAAAAATAAGTCTGTTTGTAGAGGAAATATTTTAACTTTCCTCCGCAATAATTAGAATTTGTTCTTGCGGTGTCGTGCTCCTCCGCAGTTACTTTTCTGACCTTCCGTCAGAGTGTGGGTGAGGAGGAGGAATATGAAAATGAGATGAGCTTAATTAAAACTGCTTAATTTATCTCATTTTTTTTTTTTAAAGAGCAAAACAGCTACCCTGATTGAAAAAATTTGAAAATCTAGCAGGCTGTTTCCCTATTCTATTAAACAGAAAAATAGTGTTAGAAATCTTCATTTTAAATACRCTTCTAGAAACCTTCATTTTGTACTTTGTTACTTTACTGTGATTTCACTTTATTTTAAACCTTTTGCTTCCTGTGTAAGAATTTCTCTGGTCACCCATGGCAAAAAATGAAAAACAATCCAACCTGTGGAACAAAGAAATCAATGTCAGTAAAGCAACTTTACCCAGCACTGAGATATTTGTGGTTGCRCACATAATAAAGGAAAGCTTCAGAGATGAAATGTCCTAAAACCAATTAAATTCTCCCTTCTAGGAGGTCCCATCCAGTGGGGCCTAAGAGGGAAAGAGAAATGTATTTTATGCCGTATTGAAGCAGAGCTCTTTTACCAGGGAGTGTCGGAGTAAATCCGGAATTTTTCTGCTAAATCATGAGCATTATTTGAATGTCACAGCTGACGCGAGATGAGGCTGAAGGTGATCATTAATGCCACGACTAAATTAAAATATTGATGATTGTAATTTGGTATTATTAGCAAATCTGAAGAAAAATAAATGATACCAAAAATACTCAGTTTCATTTGTGTTCATCGAAGCTCATTTTTTTTTTTCTGCTCGTAGGGGAATTCTCCTGGAACCAGGACCAGCTATCACCAACAATCACCAATTTCCCTGCAGCTCATCTGGCAAATGTCACCTAATTAAAAAGAAGCAAATAAATTAAAATCCGAATGTCGCTTGGTCTAACACAACAACCACAACGAGAAAATTGCGTTTGTGACAGAACCAGGTCTCTGTCAGTGCTCACAGAGGATTCTGCAGATCCTTCCCCAGGCAGGTAATCCCAGAAAAAACAGGGGATTGTTTCCATGAACAGCATTACTCATGTGAGCAACAGCTTGGGAGTCTTTAGCGCTGCATGTGACACAAACCCCTGCACAAAAGCGACTTTGCTGCCACCCTGATTASTCTTTCCATGTGCACGGTATTGTATTGCTGTTTCTTTTTTTCGTTTTAATTATGCTTGATTGGAGAAGCTGCAGCACAGCAGGAGACAGGCAGGAGCAGATTTGCCGAAGCCTTGCACRCTCCTGTTCATGATTGCAAAGCTCTGAACAGGTTTGAAGGTCACACTCCTCCTCTAATCACTATTTCTTTTTTCAGACGGTGTAAAAAATTTCGGGAGGTGCAGCGCTGTCTGTTGGGGATTTATTACGAAACAAGTTTTGAGGGGAGATTTAGTCCCATCACTGACTTAATTAGAAATGCTGCAAATGTTGTAGATGTGTCTGTTTGGGGCTGTGTATTTTAAACTGCCTGCAGCTCCCAACAGCAGCTCGGGCTGCTGCTCGAAAGCAACTACCCAAGAGGTCCTGCAGCCTTTATYCACGGGACAGCCTTTATTCCTGGCCTCAGGACAATGTAAAGTTGGATGCAAAATGCGTTCCTAGAATTAAGGATCCTGCAGGAGAGAAACTCAGATGATGGGGAAAAGAAACCCCAACACAGTGGGATGAGCTGGATTGTGTGCAATCAGCAGGTCCATGTTTAGCATATCCACGTTTAGGGATATGTATATGCCTRTATTTATATATTAGGGATATTTATATTCCCTATTTATATCCCTGTTTATGGATATTTAGGTTCTTCTGCCTGAAGACCCTATTCAATTTCATCCCTCTCTCCCAGCCTTTTATACAAGTGGACAGTGAATCAATCCCAGGGTATTAAGTGGGGCTTTGGAAGGAAAACTCACAGATTTTTGCCTTAAGTCAGCACCCACCAGCACAATTATGTCGTGTAGCTGAGGGGAGAAACAAGATCCTTTTCCTGCTTTCCTCAGATCATGTAGAAGTAGCTTTGAAAGTCCTGAAGGGAATAAGGCTGACCTGCACCAGAGCAGGGTTTTGTCATATTTTTACAATTACATCAGATTCAATTCAAAGAAAACAGATCCTGCAGGTGCCATCTCAGTGGGTGCCCTGGAGGGGACAGGTACAAGCCATGGCAGAAGTATAATTTAGGTGTATATCACACTGCAAGTATTAAAGGAGTGTCATTGAGTGATTCTAGTCTTACACACCTGTGTTTTGTGTGGAATATTACACAGACAGAAAAGACAGAAATATTTCATCCATTCTTCTCCAGGAAAGGTGAGTCGATTTCCACGATTCTCCAAAGTCTCCCCTGAGTAATTCTGATTTACCACTCTATTATCACTAATGAAAAGGATAGGATGTGGCACTAGAACACCCAAATACTGCAAAATCATTGCATATAGTGAACATTTACATCAAGGATCTGCACAGTCTAATGAAAAACTGTGTTTGTTTGTCAATTTTGAAACTTTGATGATGTTTTTTTCGTATATTGAGAAAGATTTCTTGGTTTGGTTTTAGGGATTCAAAGGTAAAGCAGCAGAATCTTACAGGCCCTTCTGCTCACACTCATGCTGGTTTTAAGTACTCCTGACTGTGAGTCTGATGACAGGAGAAAGGCCAACTTCAATCTGAAACTCAAATCCAGATCAGCATTTCTGGCTGCATTTCCCTTGTGGAATGAACAAAAAGCCTGTGCTGAAACACAACCACCGAGCAGGGAGGTTAGGGGAGGTCTCATGTCTTCAGTTAATCTCTTATAAAAAGTACATGAGATTTTCAGCAGAGTTTTAAGGGCTGCAACACACATAGGACAGTAAAGAAGAGTGGCAATAAACAGTGGTAATATAAAATAATTTATTAAAGCAAAAGAATATTTCCCCTCGTTTTTGCCCTTTAAGAAGTTGTTTGCATTTTAAGTAGTTCCTGCTTGCTAATATTGCGAAGGCAGAAGGATGGCAGCTCTATATTTCCATAAGCTCATCCATTCAGAAACTCCTTTATTCATAATTTAAGCGATACATTTGTGTAGAAGGCAGTTCAGGCAAATTGCTTTCTTCTCGTATCTTTTGTAACTCCTCTGTAGGAAAAACCTCTTGCTTTCCTTTGTGCACATCCTTGAGTTTCTTGCTCAGAAAGTTGGCTCTTATTTAGTTCAAACAGCAAAAAAAGTATGGCKTTTATAGTCTTAATCAATAACAGGCACAGTTAGGGTTGGACCAATACTCATCTGTGGGATAGAGAGTAACCTTGATAATTAATTTAGTACATTTTTTTAGAGCATCCCAGCAACTGGAAGACTTYAAAACAGTGATGTGGCTGTGTGGACGTCGGTGAACTCCTCTGAAGCTCGAGGAGCCACGTGGGAGGAGCAGGGAAGTGCTGGAAATCTGATGTGATCAAACAGGACGGACACTGCAGCCCCAGGGMCAGCAGGGCTGATTTCTGCTGGAAATGACAAATAAAAGACAAAGGAGGGATAAGAGATGTGAAAAGGAAGGCAGCTTGCTCAGGATTGATACCAGCTGGGGGTGGTGGGATGGAAGAGAAGCAAAGCAGCAGTCATCAAACACACGGAGAGGAATTAGAGGAACAAGCAGGAACTGATGCCCAGGAAGTTCCACCTGGACGTGAGGAAGAACTTCCCTGTGCAGTGACCGAGCACTGGAACTGATTGCCCAGAGAGGCTGTGGGGTTTCCCTCACTGGGGACATTCCAGAAGGGTCTGGACACAATCCTTTGTCTGGGATGCTCTGGGATGACTCTGCTGGAGCTGGGAGGTTGGATCAAGTACCCCACTCATTCCCTCTGGGACAGATCCAGGGGCTCTGGTGTGGTCCATTCCTCGTGGGTGGCASAGGCACCTGCAGCAATAACTCTCACTGCGTGGCACAGAAGTCCTTCTTACAGCCAGAGCAATAAGGCGACAGCATAAATTAGAGCCTGACTAAATGAAAATACACTTCCAAAGAGTGTTCATTCGTGTGAGGATCATGGCAGGGAATTCACAGGGATGTTTAATTATGAAGTTACCATAGCAACTTCGTGAGTACCACGGAGTCACCCTGGTGATTCTGAAACCTCTGTGGAAGGGGAAATGCTTGTTCACACACCAGCAGAATGAGTGTTTGTGTGGTTTAGATGCCTGGTTGGTGCTTTGGAGAGCTGGCTCCCAGCTTTGGTGCAGTTACTGTGTGGGACTTTGGGTTAGAGACTGATTTGAGCACTTTTTGATGGACATTCAGAAAATCTAAGGAAGTTTTAGCTTGCTGTGGTCAGGAGGAAGCTGGATACTGCCTGATTATGGAGCTCCTGTGACAGACTCTGGGGTAACCTCTTCTGGATTGAGTRGATTATTGGTTCTGGTGCCTCCACCCAGACCTTTCTCTTCTCTCTGCCTGTCTTCTTCTGACATTTCTRTGTGATAGTTCATCAAAGACAGCAAGAGATGATTTTGTTCTGTTTTTCCAGCTGCTRTTCAAGTAATAATTCAGAACCTGCTAAATTCCATCTTCACTAACTTAATATTTGGCCAAACCTTGAACAACTRTATTACCCGTAGGCTTCTACTTTGGTTCATAGCATTTACTTTGGACTCTTTTATTATGTTTCTCTGCATCCAAGCAAGAMCCATAAGATTTCATTACCAATGGACTTTTCTTTCTTCTTAACAGAAAAAGTAGCACGAGAACAGCAAATCTCCCTGGGAGACAGAGCAGTTTGTCTGTTTCTTAGCTCTGCATCAGCTTCAGCTAAAAACACAGCACCTAAAAGCTCCTTCCTAGGCAGGTGAAGGCAAGGGCAGCAGGGATTCCTGGTGAACTCATGGGCYCTGCTCAGGCAAGATGCTTAATTTTGCTCCCACTTCTCTGTTTGTGAAATTGGGGTGTTTCTCTTGCCTTTCCCCTGTTGCTGTGAGGTGTTGAGGAAGGAGCTGTGCTACCACTGGTGTGGATAATCCTTTGCTCCTCAGCTTCTTGGGCACAGTCAGATTCCCTGAGGAGGAGAACCCTGCTGTCCACTCCCAGGAGCAGCAGCTGGTACAACACCCGCTTTTATCTGTGTCTGGCAAATCCCATCCCCTGTATCCTCCATTTTCACCTGCATCCACTCCTCTGAAAGTCCTATGTATAATCACATTATTCTCACTGTAAAACAACCATTAACTGATGACCCGCATGACCCTGGCCAAGCCTTTCTTACTAAATAAACCTTTTCATACAAAATGAACCTTTTCTTACAAAATGAACCTCTTTGAGCCGACCAGCCACATGCTTGGGTTTGGTCGTGGGCATTGCCTTCGTTTTTCTTTTCCCCTTCTCCTCATGGAAATGTGTCACAAGGGGGTTTGTTCTGGCTCTGGCTGTCCCACTCACGAGGCAGGAGGCAAAGGCAGAGCTGTCACCCCGAATTTCCAGGGCTCAGGCCCAAAATAGACCTGTCTGTGTGCATCTGTCTGCGTGGCCAGTGGCTGCTCCTGCCCACGGAGCCAGAGGATGCTCCTTGCCTCCCGCAGCCGTGGCTGTGTGTGGGAGTTGGGATGTATTTCCCKGCACTCACTCTGGGTTTTTCATTTCAGTCTCCTTAGATTACTCCCCCCTCAATCTTTCAGACCGAATAAGATTGCAATTAGTGATGAACTGTCAGTGACAAATCACTGCCTTTTGTTTCCAGCAGTGCCTCTGTTTGTTAGCTTCACTTTGCAACTGAAAAGCAACTAAATCAACAGYATGTAAAAATATATATTTAACCTTTTTTTTTTTTTCCGTGTGGGAGGTTTTGAAAAGGAAATGACCAATTGCTTGTTAAAGGAAGCTTAATTCTCTCTCTTGTAACTCCATAGCTGGAAAACACTTCTCCCAGCCCGAGTACTTTCTGCCATCCTAAAAAAAGATTTGAGACCTCAGGAGCTCAGCTGGAGTGAATATAAGCCCCAAGTTATAAGGATGAGCTCCCTTGATCAAAGTAAAAGTCATAACAACAGTGCAAGGGAAGTGATATCTATATTGAAATGAAAAATGTATCAAAATTGTAACAAAAGCCCAAGAGTTGCCACCAAAGAGTGTGGAAATGAAGGCCATCACCATAGTTGGCTTTTCAGTTCCTGAAGCATTTCCCTGTGATGGGCCCCTGGGGACATCCATTATCCATAATACTTTTTCTTATGGCTTCCTGAGAAATGCTGCCTGTGTCAGGAGAAAAATRCGGTCCAGATGAAAAACTAATTCCCTAAATTATGTGAAAAGCCAGAAGCTWGGGGGGAAACAACTCACTGCCATTAACTTTGATCATCCACCAAGTTGAACAAAACACTCCTTTAAGATGCTATTTATAATGTTCCACCTGCTTCGCTCTGTTCCCCAGCACTAATAAATACAGCAGGATTGCAGGAAATAAATGGGAGTCCCAAATTAAGATCACCTTCTCCCTAATCCTGAGAGCAGCACAGTGTTAAGCCTTCAGGAAAAATGATTTCTGGAAAGGAGACTACTCATTAAAAACTTTAGGGATGACAAAAAGGGGGGAATTATAAAAGGAAAGGAGCAATAAGCTGTGTGTCCMTATGTGTTGCTTGGAAATAAAATGCCAAAACAATATTCTGGAGTGAAATTGTTGACAATTTWTCTTCTGGTATCAAACCAGGAGCTATGAAAAATTCTCGGTGCTACTGACAGGACCAGGCCAGCAGGCACCAAAGAGGAGCTGCCAACAGCCCACATTGGCAACTTCATTTTCCTGCCTGTTAAAATTACAATATCCTGCTGCACCCCATGCTGGGATATTTGAGCTCTTTGCATGCCTTTTGCTATGAAATAAATATTTTTTTAGTTCACAGTGACAGGAGGGAATGCTCGTGGAGACCCCGAAGCCCCTCGGATGAGCTCCTGATTTTGCACTGTTCAAGTGCTGAAGTATCACTGACAGAAACACATGAATTCAACAAAGATATTAAGGACAGGACACACATTCCAGTGTCAGGAGAGGAGAGGACAGGACAGGACAGGACAGGACAGGACAGGACAGGACAGGACAGGGCAGGAGGCACACGAAGTCCCACTGTGAGTAGAAGACGCTGAAAGCTCAAAACCAGAGAGCTGACACAAATAAAAGGGATTTATTCCTGCAGTAAGTGCAGCACTTTTGTGTTCTTTAAACCTAATGTATCAAAATTGAGCCTGCCTATCAAAGGTGGCTATTCCACGAGATATCCAAGGGTAGATATTCACCAGAAAATGCTGGGTTGATTTGAGCTGAAAGCTCCCAAAACGAAATATGTTCTTACACACAGGAGATAATCTATGAGAAGAAGGGGGCCTGCGGGAGGTGCTAAAGAAATTAATATTTGTGCATTTGGGGGTGGATTATTCTTCTCTGGACACTGGCACTGTGATTTATGGCTTTCTTTTGTCACAGAGGGGTGAAACCCCTGACAGCACTGCAGACGGAACTGCATTGCCATCTCCTTGCAACTGCTGAAACATGGACA
The DNA here is from genome assembly GCA_018881555.1 of Amblyornis subalaris. NCBI lineage: Eukaryota > Metazoa > Chordata > Aves > Passeriformes > Ptilonorhynchidae > Amblyornis > Amblyornis subalaris. The sequence goes on from JACAXG010000013.1 coordinate 1,599,278, forward strand.
AATACACAGAGAATCTGTGTGCATGGCTGCACTGCAGASCATCTAAAAGTCTGACCTAAGTGCACTGGCTTTGATACAAAGACAGGCTATTATGAGAACCAACCCAAAGATGTGGCAAAATAACCTTTTAAATCCTTTATATTTAAGTACCTTGTGTATCTTTACCTAGAGAAGAAATATATTGTGTCAATTTATCCTACAGAGCATTTTAAGGAATTAATCTTAGATTAATGCTCAGAAGAAACACTTAGCTGTACTGATGTGTTTACTTGCACATGAATTTTTAAATTTGTTTTAACAATCAGAACCAGACACTCAGTGAGGGGCAACAAAAATCCATCAGCTTCCCACAGCTCTACAGCTCATATTGGCTGAGCAGTGTTGTTCTTCTAAATAAACATCTCAAGAATGCCCCATAAGCTCCAATGTGTTTGCATAGGGTTAAAGTAGTTGCAGTTAGCAAACATTTTTATTGGTTTGTTGTTATCTTTTGGTAAATTCACCCTAGGAGGAAAAAAGGTCAGATTTGATAGAGAATTACTCCCCATATGAGTTTAAGACAGATCTCAAATGATGTTCTGCACCTAAGTTATTTTTTGTGTGCAAAATTAGAGAGTTAAGAGACTTTCAAATCTCTCATTCACCTCTTAGTCACCTCTCCTGAGATGTGTATTGAATAACAATGGAATAAAAGTCTTTGTGCTCAGTATTTTTTTAGCCACTGACTCCAGCTTTCAAGATCTGTGTAATAACAGCAGAAATATTCACAGCCTGACTAACTGACAAGGGGCTATTTATGGATCAGCCTCTGAAGGTTTTCAGACTTTAAAGGGTCAGGAGGTAAAAGGTCCAAAGTTCCCTGTGTGTCTCTGTATTCGAGGGTCTCCAACACAGAGGCAGATCCTGCTCTTGCACAGGGGAGTTTGTTTTCCTGTTCCTTCAAGAGCCTGGATAGGAAGAGTTCAGGAGGCAAAGGAAGTTTGGTTTAGGATGGGGCCTGGCCAAGAAATCTCTGGGACGAGGCTGGGGCTCTGCAGACGCGTCCGTGGATGGGGAAGAAAATGGATTAGGGCACAGCTCTTCAGCAAATCCCTCCCTCATGGTGTGTTTTACRTGCTGGAGAGAGTCCAGAGGAGGCACCGAGTTAATCAGAGGGATGGAGCAGTTTTGCTGTGAGGAAAGGCTGGGAGAATGGGATTGTTCAGCCTGGAAAAGAGAAGCTTTGGGGTGACCTAATTTTGGTCTTCCAGTGCCTGAAGGGGCTACAAGAAAGAGGGAGAGAGACAATTTACAAGGGCGTGGAGTGACAGGACAAGGGGGAATGGCTTCAAACTGACAGAGAGTAGGGTTAGATGGGATATTAGGAAGAAATTCTTCCCTGTGAGGGTGGGGAGGCCCTGGCACAGAGAAGCTGTGGCTGCCCCATGCCTGGAAGTGTCCAAGGCCAAGTTGGACACGACTTGGAGCAACCCGGGATAGTGGAAGGTGTCCCTGCCCATGGCAGGAGGTGGGACTGGATGAGCTTTAGGGTCTCTTCCAACCCAAACCATTCTGTGATTCTGTTATGGGAGAGTTTAAGACAAACCATGTCCTCTGTGACTTGCACAGCCCCTGAGCCAGAGCAGTGATGTTTGGGCATCTTTTCAGTGTTCTTCTGAAAATAATAGTCGGAATGAGCTGGTGTTGGTCGGTCTAGTCCCACAGAAGTTCCTCCTGCAAGAAGAAATCACCAATGTGGAGCCCTGTGAGTGTCCAGACAGTGACCCCAGCCAGTGCTGCTTGGAGGAAGTTTCTTCTCCAGAAATAAACCCCCCTCCCTTTTCTTCTTCTCAAAGAGCTGCAGAACTGAACTGAATCCAAACCTTCTCCTCCTCTTTGCTGCTGCAAGGTGTGAGCAGCTGAAAACTGAGTGCAGGTTCTATATATAGAGCCAGGCACCCTGCAGGGGCCTGGCTGTCAGAGCTGCAGGCATCTCCCTCTTCCCTTYCCCTGTGCTCCTGTCTGGGAGAGGGCACTGGGCATGTTTACCACCCCAGACTGCTCAGTGTGCTGCAGCCTTTCCACACAAACAGGAAATTTCACAGCTCACAAAAACTGAAAACCTCAAGCCCAGGAGATGTTGGGGAGGGAGGCAAGGAACCGCTCGCGCTGAGGGAGCACAGGAAATGTAAAGCTATGAAGCTTCACAGAATTCCCTAAGTGTGCTTCCAACGGGTGCCTGGGGTGCCTCTGAACTGCCTCGGGGTGTCTAYGCACTACCTCATTCCCAGCAGGAATTCATCTCATCCTCCTGCCATTACTGAATTCCCTSTCTTGGCTGTGGAGAATCATTATTGGGGTAATAACGCAGGATATCATGTAAATACCACGGGGTTTGTGTTCCACTCCTCGAAATGTCACTGTTGAGACGCAGTTCACCACAAGCTGTGTGGAATCRCAGCAGCACTCTTAGTCATTTGTTGCTCTTTTTTCTTCTTGTGTGTTTTGCAAAAGGTGGATTTTCTTTCTCTTTTGTTCCAAATTCCACTCAGGCCCTCAGTGTCTGATGTTTGAACTCAGATGGGCTCAGACTGAGTCAGTAAGATCTTGGTCTTGCAATCATTCTTAGACAACCAAATGCACTGCTGTAATTCCCTGCCACAGACTCTTTTTTCATTACAAAAAAAAAGGAATGCAGGTTTTGAGTGTGGACGTCACTATCATGACCATAAATTTGGAGTTTTTGCATAACACCCATAAATCATCTTCCCTGGCAATTTCAGCTTTGCACAAGGGCTTCTGATTCATCCAAGACACAGTTTTACAGGAAGAGTCTCACCCAAATAGGAACTCTCTGTATCCCTGGCTGCATTATTCCAATGCTTTATTACTAAAATATCGTTGAAAACACCCAGCTATTGATTCCTCTCCTGCTGGATTAAAGTGCTATTTATTAGGAGAATTACTTTTTCCCAGCAGGCTGTACACTCATCTACTCCCTTTTCTGTCTCCCCCTGGATAACTGAGCAGATCATCCCTCAGTCTCTTACCACACTCTGCATTTCCCACAGCTCTGCACGTTCCCCCCAAGCCCCCTTCTGTGCATTCCCTTGTTTCCAGCCACAAACTCGGATGACAAAGCTCCACAAACCTGTGCTGTCTCATCCTCTGCTCTACCACACATTTTGCCTGTGTTCTCAGTGCTATGCAAATCAAAAAATAGCTTCTGAGCAAGAGACATTCTTACTGAAATCCAAGCTTACAGTAAAAGCACATGAGATTTACAATTGTTTTGCTTTGCTTTGTTTAAAATGTTGCTCTTAAAATACACAAGAAAACACCTTTTACGAGTTGGTTCTGTTCAACCAACAGTCAAAAGCATCCCTGAGTGAGCTTGGCTAAAATCCCTCCCTGTCACTGTTCCTGGAAGGACCTGCCCTTTGGATTTCTTCACACATTCCCACCAAAGGCTTTTGCAAGGCTGCAGGAGAAGGCCACGAGAAGCCCCTCAGTGTAAGGAGTCAGTGGCCTTAATCTGCAGCACATTCCTTTTCAGGGTAATGATTTGACTCTGCATTTTACCCAGACCATTACTCCCCTCTATCACCCCAGTTTTCATCCACCTTTTGGCCATGGATAATATTTTTCTTTTTCAGGTTTGATACCCTTGACTCTTTCAATCTCAAAACCTTCGCTGACTCAATTATAACTTTAGAAATGTGARTTTCCAGTTCAAGGAACCAGGCAGAAACCTCCTTGTCTGAAAAGACTCTGATCTATCACTGTTTTAATCCTGGGTGATGAGGTTTAGAATTTATAGAGGAAAAGACTGAGGAGAATAATTTGATGCTCAAGAACTGGCAATGAGATGGCCTTGGGAAAATGCTGCCAGATCAGGGAGAGAGGAGTTGCTGTGAAGGCATCTTTAACAGATAAGTGACCGTGGGGAGCTGCTCCTCCACCTGCTGTAAAAWGCACCTGAAGATAAGGATTATTTACAGACCTGAGACATGGAGATCATCCAAAGTTCAATTCAATTTAAAAATCTCACAACTCAGCGAATGTCCCCCGTGCAGACAAATGAGTGTCATTATCTGCACTAATCCTGCCTCTCCTTGCCATCCTTTGGCTCTTCCTTCCCTTCAGATGTATCCTGTCATCACATTCCTGAGGTGTAATAGCTGATGGATGCGTCCCTGTGACTTTAATAGGCCTTAAAAGAGATTGAACTCTGCTCTGGGAAAAATGCAACTCTTGCTGTAGCCCTGAAACCTCAGATTCCATCATAAACATACACTTAGGAAAATAATTTCACTATTATTAATAATTACTATRTTATATTGTATTCCATTTCACTAGAAGGAGAGTTCTTTCCATCCTTTCTCCTTCTCATWGAATCTTAGAATCACAGAGTGGTTTGGGTTGGAAGYTTTCAGCTTTCAGCCTGACTGCAGAGTCTGGTGAAGCCGAGGAATTTCCCCACTTAATGACAGTAAGTGATCAGATCGCAGCATAATGCTATCAACACATTTATCCAAGCTGATTTTGTCGGCTTTTAACAAAATTATGGTGTATATTTGAAAAAATGATAACTAATCAAACAATACTGACATTATTTGGGGTAAAGTTGTATTAAGATGTGTTGTTTACACAAGGTCCCTGACGCAGGGAAAACAAAACCAGCTGTTGGGTGCACCTCTCCTCACCCTGCATTCTCGAGGTCCTCATGTCCTGAGGCTCTGAATGTGTTACAACACAAGACTACATCACCATAAACCAAAAATGTTCCAACCAGCTCCTTTGGAAATGAAAAGAATGAAAGAAATAGAAAATTGTTGTGACTCAGAATCCCTGCAACTTCCTGTTCTGAATCAACCACGCACAAAAGCAATGACAAATGATCCTTTTAGGTCATTTCTGGTCCATTTGAAGTGGTTAAGTCTGGAGTTTTCCAAAAGATGAGTCTTCCTGAGTTTCCCAAGCCAACGAACTGACACATTCCAAGGTAACTTAGGGAAAATTGCAAAACCAGGTTCCATGAGACTGTAATTCCAGTAGAAACACATCAGTTCATACCAAGGGAGCTTCTCCAGGACTTTGTTTTATTTTCTGTTGGTATTATTTTGGGGTTTTTTTTAACCTCAAAGAACAAAATCTACTCTTCAGGATTAAAAATCCTTGGAATAATCAGTATATTTTAGTGAATGACTACTTCTAGTGCGTTCATGACCTGGGTAATGTGCATTCATGACCTGTGTCTCTCATAAAAGGCTGGAAGGTGTTTTATTGCTGTCTGGGTGTTGTAAAGCTGCTTGTAACCCTGGGGCCTCTTACAATGTGTTGTAAAAGACACTTTGCAGTCACCAGACTGCCTAAAAAGGGTTCATTGGCTGTAAACACCAGTCTGGGTGTTAATGGCTGGATTTTTTCATCTGACTGCTCATTATAATCCTGGACTTTCAGAGGGATGTTACCTGGCCTTTCCTTAAACAGATTTCAGGTATTTCAGTGTGTTATATTCAATGATAGAGATAAATATTAAATTATATCTGTCAAAATTAATTTATGTGGTTTTACCACTTTATTCTGAGATACAATAAATGTGACAGCCTGCAGGCATACTATTATTATTATTGTTGTTGTTATTATTATTATTATTATTATTATCATCATAGTGGTATTATTATTATTATTATCATTATTATTATTATAGTGGTGGTGTTCTCTTTTGATGAATTCTCTTTTGTCATGTATCATTTTTTCTAACACTGCTCACCTTCTGTGCACTGCTCAATATTCACACCACTAACAAGTACAATTACATATTCCAGCCTCGCTATGCCCAGAGCTCCAGCAAAAATTGATTGAGATTAATTTAATGAAAAGAATGAAAATAACCCCTTGCCCAATGTGCAAACGAGCAAAATACAGACCAGAGGGTGGAAAACAACAAAAAATTTAATTAAACCTTCATGAGACTTTGGAAGCAATTTTCAACTCTTTTAAGTGTTTTTTTTCAGAGCAAAGGTGTTGCCTGCTGCTCCAACTAGAAGATAATATTTCTCTTTTTTCCCTTTTTGTGTATGCAAAGCAAGAGCTGGGATTGCTCCATCCTGCAGCTCTTTCCTTGCAGCCTTTCAGAGCAAAGCAGCTCCCAGCACATCTGTCCAAGGTAAACCATCCCTCTCCATCAGCCACTTCAGATTTCCTCTCCAGACAAAGCAGCAGCAGCCACAAGTTCAGCTAAAAGGGCCAGGCACAGAGCAGATTGGAATGAGCTTCTACTCAAAAAGAGATTTTATCTGGTTCTTACACTCCATAAATATCTGCTGCTCTTCTGTGCTGGAGCTTCTCACGTTCTCCTCCTCTCCTCAGCCCTGAAAGTGCCTCTGGTCTTTTCGCTTCCCAAAGCTGACCCTGCCACAGTGCTGCTCGTGCAGGAGTGGTTTTGAAGATCACAATATTATCTGAAACCAAAACCACTTCAGGAGAGCAGAAACCTCATTTTTTCCCCTTTTGTTGCTGAGATACCTGAGAGCAGAAATGCRCGTGCTGCTCTGCATCTTTATCTCTGTTTCCCCAATTCGTTTCTGTCACTCAGTGAAAACAATGCCATCGATTATTCTGTGCTGATTTCATAAAATGACCTGGCTATAGCCCAGCAAAGCAGATGGCATCATAGATTATAGCTGATGGCTCAAGGGAGGCCCAATGAAGAAAGATCTTCAGAAAAGAATCAAAAGAAGAAAACGGGCAGCACACAGCATCTGTAGGATCTCTCTTAGCTGATGGACCGATCGAGTCATGACAGAAAACAACTGCATGTCTCAAAGAGCAAAATATTAAATGCCATTGTGAAACACCTTGCACACCAGGAGAATTCATTYCTCCAGGTGTAGAGCCTGAAGTCCTTGAGGCATTTTGGGGATAAGCAGTATCCCCACGGAGGAGGGACATAGGGAGCTGGCCAAGCAGAGCAGCAGGGGCCACATCCAACACTGATTTAAGCTGCAAAAGGAAAACAACTGGGAGTGTTCCACCTGACAGGATCTTTGGCCTTGCAGCTTCTTTTCCCATCTGCACCGTGACCGAGGTATTTCCATCTCACTGGAGTTCACAGCCTGGAGTTATGACCATATAGGAAGTARGAATCTCACTGTCTGCTGCTCCCAACACTCCTCCTCGACCCGATGGCAGCATCTACCTTTGGAACAGATTTAGGAGTCAGTACGTGCCTGCTGACACCACAAGTTGTATTTCACCATCCTAACGAACAACAAGGGCTGGARGGTCTGTAGCTACTCAAAGTGGGTCAGAACTTCTGCCCTGTGTCTCACGGAGAAATCAGAAAGCACAAGCACTGAGCTGCTGTGACCTCTTAAGTGATTACAATCATAATCCATTGTGTGCCTGTCTGCTCGGATCCATTTCKGTAAGCAGCCGAGTTTAATTGGGCCACAGCTGGTGTTGGCTGAGGACATGGAGAGCAGGGGGGTGAGGGGAACGGCTTTACTGGCTCAGCAGCTCTCTGCAAAGTGAGCTTTCTCTGTTCCGTGGTGTCTGCCTCATTTTGTTTCGTTCCTGAATGCTTGCACAGGGCTGCTGCCCTTCGGAGCAGGAATCACAGCGTGGGGCTCATCACATCCGTCTCCAGGCRGTCTGGAAAAGCCACCTCTTCCCACCACACGGATTGGAGCTTCCAGATCAATTACGTGGCACTTTTGCACAAATTCTTGCACAGAGCCCCTCCCCAGCTTTGAGCCACAGGTCTGTGGCTGCCTCCTGCTCCTTCCCTGGCAACCAGCCCCTCCCAGGCTGTGCCTGTGCTGCTGGTTAAACACAAACCRGGGCTGAAGGAGAGGGTTTGGCGTGTCTATAATTTCGTGATTAACGCCAGGATCATCCTCCTKTCTTCAGCATCTTCTGCCTCCAGATCTGGACAGGGAAGGCTCCACACAGATGCACAACACCCTCTGAACCTCCACCTCTGAAGAAAACAGAGTGGCAGGGCCTGAAGTTTTCTGAGCCATTTATGCAAGGACTGTGGTGATGACTTCAAAGGTCTTTCTGGGGTTTTATTGATTTCTTTTATGCTGTCTGCGAGGTGCAGTTCAGTGTGGGAGGTTAACTGAGGAACACTGCCCGTCCTAAAGCTCAAACCCCAGCAAAGGCAGGAATACTGAACAAGRGACAAGTCAGGCTGAAATTTTCAACTGTGTCCCCTTCTCGTCTTTTCTTTTTCCTCTTGTAATGGGATTATTCCCTCCCATCAACAGAAGCCAATRTTTATCTTTGTCTCTTTCCTCCCCTAGACCTCACCTACCTGTTGCATAGAGCATGGCCCCGTCCTACCACACACTGTGGTGAATTCCAGGCTTCCTGATACCACTCTGAGTTTGGTTTATCGATCCATTTTGGCCGTGCTTAGCCTGCAGATCAATCTGCCTGAAGATCTCAGCTACAGCTGTGGCTATGGCTCCTCTCTGCAGCAATCCTTCGCCACGCTGGTTTTCAGCCCTGGATCTGGTGGCAGCAGAGGTGACATCTCTCTGTGGCCCAGCAGTGACCCTACAGCGAATGTCAGCAGGCCAAAGGCGTGGGGAATAAGTGCCTGCTAAGGTGGGTAATTGCCACAGCTTTATCTCATGATTCACTTGTCAGACACTAAAAATTAATCTGCTGAGGTAATAAAACCCCACAGYAAAGCTTTCACTTTTGTGATAGCTTACTGACACATGGCTGCCATCAGGACTGCTCCTGGAGATGCCTTTGGGGTGTCCCTTAGCAGGAGCCCAGAGGAGATCAGGTTAAAATCAAGATATTCCTTCTTGCTCCCTAAGAAAAGTGGATGGATAAAACCAGCCAATGCACAAAGTCACTCTGAACTGCTCCTTCCCTTTTGCTCTGCTCACAGCCCTCCTACGAGCTCTCTGAAGATCCCAAATAAGATTAATTRCTCTCCTGTAAAGACATTCCCTTTCAAATCTGCTGGTGAGTGATTCTCTCTTCGCTTGAGCACGCCTTCCCCTCTCTGCCTCATTTGTCACATCGACTTAAAGCTTCCCTGAACAGCTCTAGACCCACTTCCCTCAGGAGTTCCTGCATCCCCCACAAGTCTCCTGAGTGCCTACAAACTGGTGAGAAACCTCCCARTATCTGGGGGCTGCAGGTTCTCCACAGCAGCTGCCATCTCATTTTGTTATGGGGTACAAAAAATCCCAAATTTTGTCCCAAGAGACGAAGGGCAGGATACACAACCTCTCYCCCAGGCCAAGCCTGGGACCAAACTTCTCTGCTCTTCTTCAAATGCAGYCATTTTGATCCCTCATTTAATCATTTAATTTCCCTGACTTCTGCAGGAAAAAAAAGGCACTTTAGGGAAAGAGCTAGAGAGGGAAATGGGAGGAAGCAAACACACAGGTAACAGCCTTAATCTGAAGGATATTTTTGAGGACCAGGATGGATTCACGGCACCCAGCACCCCAAAAACAGCACAGCACGTGGGTATCTGACACCTCTGAGCATCCTTTGAGATCTCAGCTGACTCATCTGATGAGGTACAAAAGGTTTTATATCCAAGACAGAGAACCTGGGGCACAAGGAGCTCACCAGTCACAGAATCCCGGAATGGTTTGGGTTGGAAGGGACCYTAAAGCTCATCCAGTCCCACTCCCTGCCATGGGCAGGGACACCTTCCACTATCCCAGGTTGCTCCAAGCCCTGTGCAGCCTGGCCTTGGACACTTCCAGGGATGGGGCAGCCACAGCTTCCTGGGAAACATTTTCCAGAGCCTCATCACCCTCACACCAAAAAACTTCCTCCTAATATCCGACCTGAACCTACTCTCTGTCAGTCTGAAGCCATTCYCCSTTGTCCTGYCACTCCATCCCTTGTCCATAGTCTCTCTCCATCTTCCTTGTAGTCTCCCTTCAGGCACTGCAAGGCCACAATGAGGTCACCCCAAASCCTTCTCTTCTCTGGGCTGAACAATCTCAATTCTCTCATCCTTTCCTCACAAAGAAAAAGAAATATTGGGAACAGTTTGAAGAGGTACAAAGGTAGCAGGAGGAGAATGCCCGAGTCTGACCCAGGAGAGGCAGAGGAGCTGAGTGAATCCCCTGAATTCAGGGCAGCAAACTGGGGCTGGGCTTGGTGAGCAGCCCAGAAATCAGCTGAGTGAGAGCCTCAGAATGAAGTGTCATCATCCAGTTAGCTCTATTTTAGGCAAGAGAGCAAGGAAAATAATCTGAACTATTCATAGTTTTAGTGAGCAGTTACCATTTAAAATAAAACTTTTTTTTCCCCAGTGGAAGTCTGTCCTAGTACTAAGATGCTGCAGAAAATGGAGGCAATTTTGAGTCTAAACCAGGTATAAATRCTCTGATTTCCAGCACTAAGAATGTCACTGCAAGCATTTCATCTGCTGCTAAGGATGTGTGATAGATCACTGCATGAACRCCAAGGGAATAACCACACTTGAAGGGAGCATTTACATTATTAAAACATGCAAGTGCTGTTGTGCCACAAACAGCCATGGATGTGCATAAAGGAGGCACCTTACTGGCATGATCTGTGTTCCAGGCTTCTGAAATAAATTAGATTTGCAGCATGTCACAGTAGCAGTGGTTTGTAACACAGCACAGGTCTCCGTGTGTGTATTCTCATTTTCTTAAGTGTCACTGCTGTACGCGAGGAAAAAATTTATTTGTTAGCATTTATGAATATTTATAAGCAAATTTCCGATGAATATTTCACAACAGAAGAGTCGCTCACATTCTTATTAATTAAGGAAAGGAATAATGCTGCCCTCTGAGTGCTTCTGATGTSCTGATCCAGGGGAAAGTCGGCGCAGTGGGTTTAAATCTGCTCCTGAGTTTGGAGCCGGTGGATGGGAAAAGTGAGCCCCAYTGGGCCAAACAATTACTTAAACGATGTCACATCCCATCCAATAAAAGGGAGTCAGATGATAGGCCAAGCCCAGGTCTCTCAGGAGGCAGAGGGAGCAAGGGGAAAGGAGGGAGACTCAGATTAGTCTTGCATTCAGTGGGTGTCACAAGGGAGGTGGGAGAAGAGAACTGACTCCCACTCTGTCTTTCACCTTAATTTATACCTTCCTGGTACTTTCTTTTTTATGTGCTTCAGGAGGTCATTTCACAGAGTAACTAAAAAAAAGTCACAGCCCTCCTGTAATTAAATTTCACAGTGGCTGCAGATGCTGATGTCTCTTCTACCAATGCAAATAAGTAGCTTTGACTAAATTTAACAGGTTTGCATGGCTTAAAAATGTGCAGAGGTGAAAATCAGTCTTGATATATTGAAGAATATTCAAGCAATTACACACTTAACACGAAGTCAAAGTGCAGGATTTATTTGTTGTTTCTCATTTAAGCTTTAGCTTAGGCCAGGCTCCCCAAGGTCYGGCACAGCCTCACACTTGCAGGAGGAAATGCCTTGGAGGGAGAAAAGTGCACCCTTCTTTCAGTGCCAGTGCTGGTTTGAGCCAGCTTAACCCAATCAAGAAAGTCTCTGGGTAAATTATTCTTAGCAATTTATGAATAAGAGAAATGGAAGCAGAAACAAGAGCTCTCTAGGTTTTCTTAGTCTTCTTCCCGTTTTTTTCCATTGCTCCAGTGAATTCCAGAGCCCTCAGAGCCCTCTTGAATATTTAAAATCGTTCAATAACAATGGGTAACACACCATTTTAATTAAGCTTGATGTGCACTGACCTTGAAATTGGATCAGAAGGTCTATTTACTGACAGTGTTGTAGCTAAATTCAACAATTGATTTTCACTGGTTGTTCTGGAAATGCCAATGAGCGGCTCCATGTAATTTCAATTGGTCACTGGAGATGGTGGGGCCCTTCAGAGAGCTATAAATGTACTTAAGTGGGAAAAGATGTCCAAATATTTCTCTTTAACTGGCAYAGGGGAAGAAAAACGCTGATCTCTTCATGCTGCATGCAGAGAATCTCAAAAAAAAATCTTTTTTTAGTGCCTATCATTTGAACCCTGMAATCCTTCCATGAGTATTGAGCTTTGCAGTAGCACTGTGACACTCACAAAAGCTTCATTTCCATTTTACTACTGGGACATTGAGGCACCAACCGAATAAATAACTTGTCAAGATCAAATGGAAGCACTATTGTGTCGCAGAATATTGAAGGGCTTTTAGTTTTTCTCTTGAACACATCAGACTTCAGCTTTTATGACCAAATATTCCTCTCTGCCACTGTAAATGCAGGTTAAGGCCACTGATAACTATGAGAGACATCAATTTAAATCTTGAGCAAACGAGATCACAGTCAGCCTTTAATCTCATGGTTCTTTTATGTAATACAGGAKATATTCCTGCAGCTTGCTATCTTTGTCTTGTCTCGGCTGTGATATTATAAAACACAGCAAATACTATTCCCTTTTCAAATGGATCTTAGTTGTGTTGACTGAGTGATTTTATCTTAGTCCTGGTAAATGTTTTCAGGAAGAAACAGGGTTTTCAGGAAGGACAGAGAGTAGAAGCGATTCTTCCTTGTTTCAATTGTGTTTCACAGTAAAATAGTACCAGGAATAGAAATTCATAAAGTTATTTTTCTCCCAGCTAAGCTCTTCTTGCAGGAGACCCAGAGTGAACATTTATGGTCATTTATCCAAAACTGGCTTGTGGAGCCTCTCTCATATTTCTCTTCAGCTCTCATCTGGCTCTTCACCTTTGCTGCAGGTGCACCTCAGAAGCATCACAGCTTCATGATGTGCTTGCAAGTGCTTCAGTGSAGGAAATGGAGCAATCTGGGGTTGCCGTAACTCAGACACAACGGGCAGATCTCTGTGGGACAAGGTATTATGTGGTGTGTGACAAATAAGGACAGGGCTGCCCTGCTATCGTGTAACTGTGCATGAAGGCTGAAATGTGCTGTACAAAAAATTGTGTGCACAAACAAACCTGGGGTTTGTATCTGTGATAAATTTCTCTTGGGCAGTCAGMTTTTTTAAAGAGGGAAATTCCTTTGATTTCTTTGTGCTGACTGTTCTTTTCTGTTTGCAACACTCAAAGCCAACCCACGAGCTGTTTTCATCTCCCAAAATGTGGTTTTCACAGAATCAAGGAATCACTGAGGTGGGAAAAGACCYCCTGGATCATCSAGTCCAACCTGTGACCGATCCCCACCTTGTCACCARSCCAGAGCACTGAGTGCCACTTCCAGCCCTTCCTYGGACACCTCCAGGGATGGRGACTCCAAACCTCCCTGGGCAGCCCYTTCCAGACATGRAATRTTTTCCCACACGGAGAACATCATTTTTTAGTGGATCTGCACGAGCAGTATTGCATCCACACATGAGGAAGGCAGAGGCTCCAAGAGAATAAATGAGTCAATCCCCCTCATGATGGAACACACGGAGGAGAACTCACTCAAACTCCCTCAAACTCGCTCAAACTCACTCAAACTCACTCAAACTCGCTCAAACTCGCTCAAACTCACTCAAATTCATGCTGGGCTGAAGTGGAATCAATGCTGTCAACTCAGCAGGAGGTGACCCAGGCACAGGATTATTTTAAGCCTCTGTCCCGTGCTGTTAGATTCAGATCCCAAGGTACAAAAGCCAGGATGATAAATCCAAGGCCATAGAGTCAAAGAGTGAAACTTCTCTTGAAATGTGACCTTTTTTACTGAGCAAAAGACTGAACTCAGTTATCTTTTGGAGGACAATTTGGACCCGAAAGAACACCTACTGCAGCCTCAGGCTCCCTGAGAAGAGAGCAAATCAATCTTCATGGCCACACCAGTCCAAGCAATTACCCCAAAATCACTGAGAGCTTCACTACAGCAGGAATTCAGCAGTTGGAGTTTCCACAAGTTCAGTCTGAGGTCCGGGAGTTCCTGAGGTTCAGGAGTTCCTGAGGTCCAGGAGTTCCTGTGGTCCAGGAGTTCCTGAGGTCCAGCTCCTTTGCCAGCACCAGAGGTCAGAGACTCTGATTTGGCATCATGTTCTTCTTCTGCTGTTTACTGACCTGTGTTTTCCTTTAGATTCACTATTTTTCCCGATGTCTCTGGTGTCTCTCAAGAGGTGAAGGCCCCAATGATTCATCACTGCCTAGAGAGAGGCRTGAGACAGAAAAAGCAGAATTGCTCTGATCTCTCAATAGTTTGGCTCATTTTCTCCATAAATTTCCCACTCCAGCCCAGAGTTTAAACTGCCAGAGCTCTGTAGTATTTGAGATATTGGTATAATGTGGCTATTTTTGTGAAGAATGGTCAATGARGCAGATAATTAAGTTCCAGAGGATCCTATTTTATCCTGGGGAGTGCATCACTGATTGTCTCAAGCCACACCACCCTCCTGGAAAATAAACAGTTGTTATCATAGTACCTGGGGTTTTCTCCTGGGCTTTTTTAGCTAAAAGTGACGAAAACCAAAGACCACACTCTTGTAGCCACTGTTTAGACAGATTAATTAATATTTTAAGTAGCTTTTCACCTTYCCACTGTAGATCTCTTGCTTCTTCCACTCGTATCTTTGGGGCAAGGAGCAACTACCTCTTCTTTGTGTTCCTGCTGGCCCAGGGAGGACATGTCCACTTAGGATACCAATTATGGTGACTTTTGGGGATGATGTCCAGGCTTCCTGGTGTCCTCAGCAGCTACTGTAGCTTCACAAGAGCCAGGAGCCTGGTTACCCAGGAGGCAGGAACATGGGAGAGGTGTCAGGATAGCAGAACTCACCTCCCAGCCACTTGCTCTTTGCCCAGACCTKATGAGCCTCTTTTATGGTAATAATTCTAAGGATCTAAATAAAGAAAACAAATTAATAGGGGATGAAACTGTGTCATTAATTAGCACATCCATTTATGGCTGAGAATCCAAGGTTTTGCTGTGGGCACAGAGCTCCATTCCACCTCTAGAACTTTCCCTCTCTGCCTCTGCTCAGCATCTCAGTGAGAGATTCTGGCTCTGGGGATCATCAATAAACRCCAGCAATGAAGAAACAGGAAGAGAAACCCTTGGAATGCCTTAAACMCACATACAGTCTGGTGTCATGGGGTATGAACCAGGCTCCATTTTTCCCCCTCAAGAGGAGATTTCCCTTCCTTTGCCTCCCCGGAGTTTCCTGCAGTTCTGTGTTTACAGCTGCTGGGATGATGCTGCAGTTGTGTCAGAACCAGGGCAGTTGCATAATCCAACAAATCGGACATAAACCATCTCCCAGYCACAGCTGCCCAGTAATAGGAAGGTTTCCCTCGGAAGCAAGGAAAATAATCGATCTTTTATTACCCATGGCAGTAAGAAAAAGCATGGCCCAGCTCTGCAAGTCTGGGTCACCTAAACAGGAGGAAAAATCTCAAACACTTCCTCAAAATAAAAATTCCTGCTAATGCAAGTGCAGAGAGTGCAGTCCTGCTGACTCATTCTTAGTGGGGTTTTTTTCACTTAAAAAATAACTTTAATGCTCAGTGCAGATTGACCTGTGTGAAACGTGTTAAAAGTTTCTTAAGTGCAGTGGAAGGCAGGMATTCAGACTGAAAAACAATTTTTCTTTAAAGTGGGATCTTCAGTGCATTTTATTGMCTTTTAAGCCTCCTAACATTATGACCCCCAAGATTCAATTTCCTCCAGCATGTGTTTGTGTCTGAGGGATATATTGGAAAAGGAAAATGAGTAGACTATATAACTGTTGGAAATATTAAGTTGTGGCACTTGTTTTCATAAATCTTGACCCAAATTTGCACATAGGAGCAGAATTTGGCATCCAGGCACACTCAGGTTCCAGTGGCTTAGCAAATCACTGCACTGGGCTCAACACAGAGCTCACATTTGCTGTTAATTCACAGCACAAATACTCAATCTCTTGAGTTCTTCTTTACTGGTGTTCACCAGACATTCTGTAACCTTTAGCAAAGTGAGCATACAGGTGGTTCCTTAAAAAGCCAATGTCCTTCACCTTATATTTTAACATTTCTCTCCTCTATCATCTTTATTATTATGAGGTTAATTTAAAAGATTAAGCAAAGATTCTGGRAAAAAAAGCACGATATTTGAAGAAGATCAGAAGATAATTTTTAAATAGTGTCTGTTTATTCAACCTTCGATCTGACCTTCAAGGTTTTCTCCAGATCTTTACAAACACAGTCTTCCTTTTACATGCCTGTATTGATGCCGGGGGTGTTCCCTGAATCCAGGACACCTGCAGGTATTTGATAGCAGGCTGCAGAGGAATCTGCTCTCCAGGCCTGCCTCCCTCAGGTGTAACACCCCTCAAAATGTGAAATTAAACCATTATGATGGCGTGATCACCCTAATTAGGGGAACCAATTGCAGTGCTGTTACTTGAGGACCACCAGCCTTAAAACAAAACCTTTTTAACTAAAGTGAACCATAATAAYGTCAAGGCAGGAAGTTTTTAGTGGCATGGAGAAGTGCACACACCTGCACTGCACACACCAGGGCTGGGGGTTTCTTGGAAGACTCTTGATTTTTAGGTCATTTCTTGACGCCCACTTAATTTTGTCCACTTCATTTCAGAAAACCTATTCAAAAATTTCAGAAAACATATTCAAAATTTGCTTTTCTACTTCCAAAATCCCTGTGGAAGTAACTGTGTTAGATGTCAATACATAATGGATATATTTGAGTTGCATTTTACACACACGTGTGTGTGTATTTAAGGGTGTATAAAGGCTTCTTTTCCTACCTTAACTTGGCCACAGTCAGTTCCAGGCTCCTGACACACCCTGCTGGGAAGGCTTTTTAAGCTTCTTTGAGTCAGAATGTATTTGCTTGTGCATAACACTGGGTTAAGGAGCGTGCGTGACATCTCCACCAGAAGTCTGTTGCAAATAACAACTTGGAGCATGAACAAAAGACCCCCAAGTCTCCCTGTGCCTACCCAACATCTTGCTTTGAGACCTCTTCTTCCTATCATTTTACCCTCAAAGCTTTCAGCATCAGTACCCTCTTGGAGAGTGACTCTGTTACACGAGAATTTGTCAGTACAGAGGKTTTATTTTCAGCACTTCCATTTTGGCATTAATTTAATGCCAGTTTTAGTCAAATTACATACCCCCAGTCCATGTTCCTCTCCTGCAGAGCACCTCAGTGGTTGGCCCTTAGCGTTGATGCCACGATCGACTGGAGTGATCCTTCAGGAACACAAACCCCAGAGCCTGACGCACACAGGCTGAGTGCCTGTACTGCTTGTAGGGAGCAAGGAATCACCTGCCACTGCATCTGAAGCCTCAACGCTCCGTGCAGATGACACTTCCACCCCCATACCTGCAATTTCTTTCCTCTGAAGAGGGAAGGTTGTTTTCCTGGTTGGAATTGCTGTTGTTATTTACACGCGCACACAGGAACGAGCCCTGCCGTGTGAAATGAAGGTTTGTCAGCGCTGCTGTGACCCTCTCTGGAGATGAATTTGCCTGTCCTAGCTCTGCTGGGATCAGCTTTCCCACCCACCCTGTTCTGGAGCTGTCTTTCCCTTCCTCCTCCCAGCTCCTCAGTGCAGAGTGTGCTCTCACTCAGCATCCTCTCTGCAAGCTTCTCCTTAGAGGGAATGTCATATAATATTAGGGGTTTTTTTCCCCTGTGCCGCTCCTGAAGCCTCTCTCTTTAGTGTCTATGCAGTACCAGGCCTGATTTTAATAGGTATTTGTTTTGAATATCTTCTGTGGACCTGTTGTCACCAGTTTCCAGTATGGGAATCAGCCCCGTGCCCCATCCCCTGCAATCCCCAGAGCAAAGCTGAGCTGGCTGCATCAGGGCCCCAAAAACGCCAACAGCACAGCCCCAGTGTGTGGCTCAACAAACAGATGGTTCCTTTCCAGCCTGGAGCCAGGAGACATCGTGAGGATGTTTTCCAGTTCCCACAGCTGGAAATCTGCTGGTTTCTCCATGGAAAAAACCAGTAGGACCAACACTGCTCCTGCCCCCTGCAAAGCAGGAGAGTGGAGGGGAGGAAGGACAAACAGGTTTCGTCAGTTCACAGCACTCCTGCAAGCTTTTATCTGCTTTTATCTCCTTATTAATTGCAAGATGCGTCTTTCACGCCTCTGTCCTCTGCTTTTCTGTGCCATGTGTCCTGCCTATCCCATGGAAAGCTCTCCAGAGCATCACCCCTTACCCCAGCTTGTCTAATGAGTAATGGTTTTCAGGAGGAAGTCTGGAAAAGGAGACACTAAAACCAAAGTTTCTTTCACTCTTAAATCTGCTCTGTCAGCATCTACAGATTTGAAAGCTTTGAAAGCCATCAACCCATTTTTTGGATCATTAGGCACTTTCAAAACAAAGCAATTACATTTTCACCAGAAGAGTGTTTGGGAGATTCCTACCTTTTAAATTATTTCACTTGCCTTGGCCCAGTGCTAGGCTGATGGAGCTATTCCATAGAGGTGGAATTTTCTGCAAAAAACAGCTCTGAAACATATTTCAAACAGTTTTACATGGTGTATTACCAGTTTCTCACACAGTGGGGAAATCAGTACCTTCATCAGGAGCTGCATTTCACAAGTGGGAGACATAACTCTCCATATTTTAATCCTTTCATTTGAAACAGGAGATCTGTTCAAACCAGGATGTCACTCCATGTCACATGGAAAAATCCCTATCTGTAAATCATAAGCTCCCTGGGAGCCAAAAAAATGGAATTTACACCAAATATATCCACAAGTAGGAAAGTCAGAACTGCTACAAAATAATCTTTTATTCCCAAACAGGCATAAATCAGACCACAAAAGGGAGAGTGAAAAGAAATTGCATTTAATTATGTCTTGCATCGAAGTAATCCACTTTATCTTGAGGAAGGTGACCTGTTTACAGTTTGCACTTCATCTTCAATATTCCTCCCATGCTCAGCTGAGTCTAATGAAAGTGTCACTTGTTTGAACAGCACAGCATGGATTTTGTACAGAGCTTCTTGACATCCTGGCTGGGTAAAACCGGGCAAAGGACCCTTTGCATTTCATTTTTGCATTTTGTTATTGAGAGAGAGGCAACATGGGGATGAAGGGAAAAGGACAAAGGAAAAAGGAGAGACCTTACAAAGCTTAACACTGGGAACTGATTATTTATTTGAGGGGAGATCAGATTCTGACTTGAAGTGGAAAAGAGGATTTTCCAGGGAAAATAATTTCTAGCTGTGGTAGGCACAAATGTGATCATCAGTTATGAAAACTGGGGAATGGAACAGGACAGAGAACTTTATATTTTCACAGCCCCTGTCCTACCAATTTACTGGAGGTCTTTATTCTCAGCAGATTTCTGAGTAAATCACTCTCCCTGTGCCATGGAGATGAGCTGACTCTCCAAACACCAAGAGCACCAAACACTTAGCAAAAATTACTCTGGAACTTACAGATGTTTAAACCAAAGTCTGGTCAAACCTCATTAAGAAAAATGCAATCCCAAAAAGGCTGAACTGAAACGAGCCAAGCAGCAGCGAGGGAAGCGATTTTCCAGCACTTGGAGCTGTCTGGTGTTGCTTTTTTTAGCTGCGTTTGAAAAGGTTTTATTCTCGGTGATATTTTGTTTACTTCCCTCCTGCACAAATCACGCAGGCATTTCATTGTCTGTTTGGATGCACTTCTCCAGCGAGTTGTCAGACAAGTGTGGGTGCAAAATGATGGCCCCGGAGAGAGGCTACGCTGGGAGACGTCAAAGCCAGCCACGCAGGGAGAGAGCTTCACTCGGCATTCATTCACCAGGATCGCTATTCACGGAGATTTCCAAGACCCAAACGTCGAGTAAGGATCTATTTCAGGGGCGCTGGTGGTCTATCCCGAGCAGTTGAGTTTTTCCCAGCGGAGGGGTTTGTTATCCCTACGGTGATTCCGATGCTCCGGCTGACTCCGGTGTCCAGTTGGCTCAGGAGCACGAGGTGCTGATTCAAGGGGGGTTCGGCTGCAGAACAGATCCCGCGTGGAGCTGCACTTTGGGAAGGAGGCAGGCAGCTCCCTCCCCACCTCCTCCTCTGGTGCTCCATTTGGGGAAACCACCCTCCACCGATGCCTCCAGTGGCTGCCAACTGCTTGGTTTCACAACTCTGTGGTGCCTAAAGTGTGGCCAAAGTGCTACAGGCAGGAAAAAAAAAAAGAACTGGAGTAAAAATTTCCCTCTCTTCTCATTCTCGCTCTCTTTCATAGACAGCTGCATCATGTGAAGTGGTTTCATCCAGACTTCAGTCAGAGCTTAGGACACGAGTGAGCAAAAGTGAAATTAAGTCACTTTTATTCCTCCTTGATCCCAGCCTGGCTTTAGGCCAGCCCAGCCATCTCCAAGGAGCTATTTTTAGGCTCTGCACCAGCTCATGTCTTGAAGCAGTTGACATGATATGACAAACATTTTTAAGATCTCTCAATAGAAATTTACGCAGATTCTTTGCTAAGAAAGAGCAAACAAAGTAAATAGCCCAATAAATGACTTTCAGAAAGTAATTTGCACGGGGTCACTGGAGGGATTTGTGAAGTGAAGCCGGCACAAGTGTAAGGACTGCTGATGGAACATGGATTTTTCTACTCTGGACTGCTTGTTCTCCTGTGCACAAGCAAGTTGTGGCAGAACCAACATGTGTGGTTAGACAGTGGACAATAAAAGATAATGTTAGTCTATTAATTAAAAATTAGACAATAACATCTTTTAAATTATTAAATGTTATTTATTTATTATTTATATATTATGCTAAATTAATTCTATTCTATTATGTAATATATATCATGTTATGTTATATTATATATTATATGTATTCTTTTAAAATTCTTTTGAAATTAGCCAATAACGTCTTTTAAATTCTTAAATTTAGAATCTTTTACATTTTTAAACTCTTAAACTCATCTTTTTAAATTCACAGCCAGGGGTCTCGAAATGCTGTTTTTAAGCAGAGGTTCACAAACACGGCAGCTGGAGCCGTGTGCAAACCCCCAGCCGGRTGATTTCTGATGCCTCTCCAGACACAGACCGGGTCAAAAACCACCTGCTGCCTCAGGTACTAAACAAAAGGATCCAATTTTAGCACTCAAAAATCATCTTCCCAGTGACCAAATCTGTGTCACAGACAAAAACAAGGTGGGAACTCGATGCAGATGGTCCATAACACACACACACACACACACACACAGGGCTCACTGCACGGGTACATCCACAATCCCCTTTTCCCACTGAGCTGAACTGTCCTGCCTGTTGCCGGTGCCAGGTAGCTCCTCCCCAGCACGGCACAGTCTCATATCACAGAACCACGCCAGGTTTAACTTGCAGCACTCGCTCAAGAGCTCTTGTGCCCGCCCTGGGGCAGCAGAGTGCTGTGCTGGGCTCTTCGTTAGGCTCTGTCACTTTGTCACCAGCTCCGAAGATGACAGTTCATGGGGTGCTGCTGACACGAAGATCCCTCGCAGCCCTTGGAGAAATCTTCCTTCGACTCAGCAAGACCTGTGTGTATGAGAGACAATCAAGGGCTTGAGCAACTGAAGCAGGTGGTCAGATAATGCTTTTTATTCAGGAAATTAATTTTAGGTGTGTGCGACATTTCGTTGAGATTTCTGGTAGGTGTACAATGAGGCAGATCCCCTCAGGAGCTGGAGCTGGAGGTGTGATGGCTTTTCCAGAAGGCAGAGAAGGTTAGGTGCTTCCTGTGCAAAATTTGCCACTGGCTCCCTGTTATTTTATGGCCAAATCCATGGAAACCTGTGCAGGTCCAGCTCCAGCTGAGCCGTGATTTCTGACTGGCGGCAAATGCACCAAAACCATGCAGATTCAGACACCCCACAAAGCCAAGCGGTTGGCACAAAAGTGGCAGATGGACTTCAAGATAGATAAATTCTAGGTGATTTAAAAGGAACACAAACCATGTGTACATGAGGCTGGACTGAGAACAGACACTGACACCTCTGGAAAGAGGTTTTGGGGTTGTCAGTGACAGTTCCCAGAAATCATCAGGATGTGCAGCAGCAGCCAGGGCAACATCGTCCTGCAGCTCTGTGAAAGTTGATTGTGCTCATGTCTTTGAGAGGTGTGGATGTCACAGTGTCCACACCCCAAGAAAGAAGTAGTGGAGGAAGAGAGGTGAAAAAAGGCAGATAAAATAAACAAGGGGAAGAAGTTGTCTATAAGAGACTGAAAAGAATGTCTTCAGTTTGGAGAGAAGGAGCGTAAATAAAGTAAAAACAGAGCTGCAGAGCTAAATCAAAGTAACTGCACAGCAATGGACAACTGGAACCGACTGCCCCAGGCACTTGTGGGTACTTGTGGCATTCACAGGATGACAAAGGGATGAGAGAAATTCCTGCACAGCAGGGGTTTGTTTGGATAGCTGGAGGAGCAGGTAGAGACATCCTAAATACAGCAGCTGGGAGTGCCAGGGGTGCAGGGGGAATGGGCCAGAGGATGTGACCATTCTCTGTGTTCTTCCCAAATAGCAGCTCCTGGTTTCTCTGATGGATAGAGAGCACTGGGATGTTTATGGATCCAGCAGAACATTTCCTGCACTTTCTTACACTATTGCTCATATTTTGAAATGGGGCATTCAGAATGATAAACACCAAAAATTTAAAATCATTAAATGACTGTCTACACTTTTCAATTCTTCAGATAAGTAATGGTACCAGAAGGAAACTGTTCCACTTAATGATTTGTTTATTCTTTCATCACTCATGTACATCTGGCCAGTATTGTGACAGCTTTCAGTTCGATATTGCTGTTTCCATCTTATTCCTGATTGATTTATTCATCTCTGCCAGTATATAAAGAATAGATTTGCAAAGCTGCTCATTTTTTCCAGTTTGTCAGGTGTCAGTCCAGCACTAACAGTCTGATTCCAAGCACAGTGCAGTCAGTTGATATTTGACCCTCATTAATACTGCTTAGTGGAGAAGCTGAAAATTTGAATTGCTGCTCTCATCTTCTCTATTCCAGCCTATAAACACCATTAAGAGAGACTCGTTGCTTCCAAACTCCTCACTCTAATCTTTTCCAGGATGATTTTTTTTGTTGCTGTTGGTTAATCTGAACAAAAACTCACAGTCTTACCAGCAAAGTGGTGCCTCTGCCTGGGTTTCGGTGCTCAGAGTGCCAAGTCAGGGTCTATAAACAGCTTTTTGGTGAGCCAATGCCTTCTTATCACCCACTAAAGCACATCAGGAGCCAGAACCTTCCATAGGGTAAAAAAGAGCTGCTGCCAAGGCACATTTCCCACTGCCCTGGGCCACCACTGGCTGTCCCAGGGTCCCACCCGGTCAGTGGGATCCCAAAGCTCCCAGCTCAGAGCCCCACCCGCAATTATCTGTTCATTTAAAGTACTATCTGACAGTGATATTTTCTCATTTCCAATTTCCTGTTTGTTACTGTCTGTGTGCAGCAGCAGTGCAAACATCCAGCCTCAAAACAGCAGCAGGGTCCTGGGGCTGCACGTGCAAACCATGGGCAGCTCCCTTGGTGGGCAAGAATAAACAACAGCATTTACCTCGTATCCTCACACTGAGACTCAAAGATCTCTTCCCCCAGCACTTTTCTTCTGAGTTCTGATGCATCACAGTCCTTCTCACAGCTTTGTTCTCAGCCCATTGACCCCTCAGCGTGGCTCTCTCTAACCATGAAATCCTGTGGTTTTTTCCAGGGATCTTGTTCTAACAGATTTTCTAAACAGTCAAAATTCCTCTCTCCAGGTGTGTGCATCTCAATTAATTTATACAGAGATTCCTGCAGCTGAATATTTACTACTGGTTATGAGTTGGTACAATGGAGTTATATCTCTTAAGTCCAGTAAGTTCTGCTGCAGAAAATTCGCCTGAAGCCCAGAGTTTGCAGCTTCATTTTCAGAGATAAGAATAGAAGAACCATTGGATTTTCTCTCCCAGAGGAGATAAAAACCTGAAGCTCCTGAGGCTATGTGCTTTAGAGCCCAGAGAGTGAATGAGAACTGCTGCCAGCTCTGCATTGTCAGTTTTCTGTGAAAGAAAAAGGGTCCTAAAGCAAATCCTGATTCCAGGTGAGCACAGTATGGACTGTGACACACAACCAAGCAGATCTGGCTCCTTCCATGTGTGGTCTCAAATTCATTAGGGTATTTGAAGAGGATCTGGAAAGGTTCATCATTATTTCTGCTTTTCACACCCTTCTGTCACATTTGTTCCCATGACAAAAAGTTTTAAAAAAACGATGTGGCAGATGTAGCCTGTCTGAGATTTGATGGCTCTTGAACAGAAATCTATTCAGGAATCTGCAGACARGATTGTACTGAAGAGCTGCCTCGGAAAACTGCCCTTCCCAGGCTGTAACAAATTCACATCCAGAATCCTCAGATTGTTATGAACTAATACTCTCTAAATGATGCTGTTTCAAGATAAATCGCAGGCCATCTGCCTGGCAAGGCAAACCAGAGGGCTGTGATGTGCAGATGAGTTCCCATCACACTCTGGAGAGGAAAGCTCAGGCAGGCAGTGGCCACAGAGCAGCTTCCCAGCCTGGGACAGTCCCTGCCAGAGGCTGAGCTGGTGGATCTACCACAAAGAGCCACTGGCCTGAGTTTGCTGACACACAGATCAGCTCCAAATACCAGCACAGAAACAGCCTGGGAGATAATTTGGGCACACAAAGACAGAGCTGCTTTTTGGGATTCCCATGCTTACAGCCAGACCCTCCTTGTTTTCTCACTTTCCYGTTTCCTCCTCCTTGCCCATTCTTTGTTTCCGATACCACAGGATTCTTGTGAAGGAACATGCTGATTATCAAACTGAAAGCGCTTTGTAAGAACACATTCTTTAGCTCCAAAGTGCATTTTTCCTCCATCCACTGTGCAAAGCCTCCTGTCTGTGCTTTCAGCTCCTGGCCAAAACACTGGAGTGTGTGGAGATGGATAATGACAGCCCAAACCTCTCACTGTTACCAACAGCTCTTAGAAACATTTTGCACCCATTCAAATGGGTGCAAAACCTGGTTAAAACCCACACCACAAAAAAAACCAGTGCCTGAAAAAAACAAATTAAAACCCCAAACCAAAACCAAAGAGACTAAGCTAAATCCAGAAAGATGGAAACAGATTCTTACTCCAGGCTCTCTTACCAGGCTCCGTGCTGCTGTGCACAATGCACTCTGTGGAAAGGCAGGAGCCAGCAGCAGCTCAGTGAACTCTCCCATTCACCACAGACATGGGGGGATTTTTTCCAATTTTATATTTCTATCATTTTTGCAATGTGCATCTGCACAGCAAGGGCCCTCTCTTTCCAGATGGCATCTTGCCTGCTTCGCTCTGGCTTCCATCTGGAAGAGTTGCTTTGCATCTGCCTCCAGAGCCAGAGCCAGCTCTGCTCCAGTTATCAGTCAGGAACATGGAAGAGGGAAGCAGTTCGTGCTCTCTCAGTTGAGGATCAGTGCTCTGATCCCCCCAGCTTTCCAAAGGATTAACCTTAGAGATAAATGCTCTGCTACCTCCTTTCCCCAACAGAGCAAACTACTGGCCTGACTCTGGTGATGCTCCTGGAGCAGAGCTGGGTGGAACCAGCGCAAGGAAAGTACATTCACTGGATCTGTGACAGTAAGGATTGCCCTCCTGGTGTTTAATTCCAGACCCCTGAAGCCAAATCCTGACAGAGCGAGGGTGGAAGCAATAAAGAATATTGCAAAGCACCTCTGCACCAAAGGATTCCTCTCACCTAAGMCTGAAAGGAGAAAGTTTAATCCAAACCAGTCATCTAGTCAGAGGAGAGAGACAGACATCTGGCTCTTATCTTAGCATGGGGAGAATCACTGACAGTCCTGCTAAACTAGCTGTCAAGCCTGCCTAAAATCAGATTATAGRAATCGCAGCCCAAGATGGGTCTTGATCACGATTCATAGAAGGCTGAAGATGTTAAAACAGATTTTCCAGACCTTACAGCCCTTCTGTGACAGTGCTGGGGATGACAGATGTCACCGAGACATCACACCAACCATCCATTTTAGCTGCAGTACTACAACAGTTTCAAACACAAGTGTTCCACTCTCTGTTAACAAGCTACAGGGTAGTTATCCCATGGGATACATGGCAGTGACTGTGTTAACCTTGTCCTTGGAATGCCTGGGGGAAAAGTCTCTCTTTGCTGTTCTTTGCAGCCATCTCCTTTGGGCTCCCCTCCCACTCTTCTGACATGGATGATGGCATAGACAGAGGAAAGCTTCTTGCTGACATGTGTGGGCCCACTGTCTGCTAAACACACTGGTTGTGTTCAGTGTAAGGATAAACTTTGGCTAATTAAGGCTTATAAACGATCAGCCACAGATGGTCCCAGTTTTAATGTCTCCTCGCGTGAGTCTGCATATGGCTGGGAGAAAGGAGCCAAACACCACCAGCAAACTTTCATTAACAATTATCAAGGACCTGAAGCAGGTCTTTGGAAAAGGTTTGGGTTTATTGTTAATTTCCGGAGTCCCCATGAGCTTAAAAGTGTGTATGGCCTAGAACTTTCGGGGTTTAGCATTTCCTTTCTTACATGTTTTTTGTTTCTGAATAATCCCACAGCAAAACTTCTGCATTAAGACACAGGTTGGAAGCTCAGTAGACATTATTTCTTTGCTTTCCATTTATTTTTGAAGTTATTCTTGGTGTCAGCATCTTACCTGATGACACAATTTATTTTCCCTGCAAGATACAGTTTGTCTTTAGCATTTAGGAAAAATATGTGTACCGGATKAACACTCCAGAACCAATAAATGGGAAATAGGGACAATTTTGGCTAAGCTGAAAATGCAAATGAGCAGCAAAAACACTGATTGTTACAAAAATGGCAGGAGAGGAATCCTGGAAATTTACCTTAAATAAAATCCATAAAGGGGAATTACAAAATATGCATCTATCCATAGTGCCATATTTATATCCACCCACTCATCAATGGAGGGATGGCTCAGTGATATCTGTGTGTTGGATTCCTCCTCCTGGTAGATGGAAAGCATGGAACTGAGAAATTGATAGGACTTATCTCCTCCAGGCAGCTGGAGCGGAATAAAAAAAGGTAGKATTTTCAGTTCTGTGCATGTCTGTCCAGAAAACAGCCACATTTGAAATGACAGCATGATTGTATTTTAATGGGACAAATTCAGGATTAACCAGCACCGAACAGGTGTCAACCCCCAAGTGCTCCACGCTTGTCACAGCCTCTGAGCATTAATAGGATCTGAGGGATTGTTCCAGGGCTGGGAGAATCTGCTCCAGCCAAGCTGTCAGTCCCAAGCAGACCTCACCCAGCAAAACCAGTGCAATTACTCAGCAGCTGAGTTATCCACGCCTGTGGACAGGGGTGAATCCATGAATACACCAGAGGGACTCTGTCCCCACACTCACACAACCCAACCTATCCCACGCTGCAGCTCGTACAGAAAAGAAACRTCTGTGCTGCTCTTTTCCTCCTCCGCCCTCCGCTGGCACAGTGTCCAGAGCCCTGACCCAAACCAAAGGCAAAAGGTGTGCCCAAAAACTCGGCCCTGTATTTTTTGGCAGCCTCTGGTGCATGCTGGCAGGAGGCAGGGCAGGAATCACAGTCCCTCAGTGCTGTTTCTGTAGGGCCACAGGCAGAGGTGCAGGACTGTGCTCAAACCATTTGTACAGCAAATGGGGTACAGGAACACTTGCAAGAGTCCCCTGTGACAGTGAGAGGACCTAGAGAGCAGCTGTGGTGGTTGGCTGGATGCTGGGAGGACACCACTGAAGGATGTGTGGGAAAAGATTCCCTCAGAATTGAGGTTTTTAATGGCACTCGCTCGACTTCTTTCCAAGGATTCAATGTGCTGAAAGCGTCACCCTCCAGCTTCAGGGAATCTTATATCACACCCTATGTTTTTTTCATTCCAAATGAATAAAAGATAACATCTCTATTAATAACTGAACGACTTCAGCTTGTCTTCTTCCAAAACTTTTCGAGCATCAGTAACAGAGCAATAGCAGTGGCTGGTGACCAGCCTGCTCCACCCTGCTCCCTCTAAATAATGGAGCAACGATTCTGGTAGAGGGTTTTAAAGCTGGATTTGCCAGTAGAGATGGTTTCTCATCACGTGCCATGGTTGGGATAGTGCAGGTTTGCATTTTCCTCTGGAGCCCAGCAGGGAGGACGACGCTGCGTTCGCTCTTCTGCCCTTGCTGGGAAATGGTTGTGACAGTGGTCACTGCAGCAGCTCAGCTGTCAGATGGAACTGGACACGAAGGAACGCTTGAAGCATGTCACAGCCTATTTTTAACTCGCTGCCCTGCCCTACTTAGTCATTATTTTTGATGCAAAGCACTTTTAATTCCATGTGAATAAATGAACRAGGCAAAGCGTGGCCCCGGTTCGGCACCGAGAGCAGCAGGCTCAGCCTCTGCGGAGGGGGATGCTCCAAGCACATGGAAGAGGGCCCTTCCAGAGCCCCCAGGGAAAGGCTGCCTGAGTCAGCAGAGCACATTCACTGAAGGCAAGAAACGGGGCTGGACACAAAGGACCCACTCAGTATTTTTGGAGGGATATAAAGAAGCTGAGGAGTTGGCAGGTGGCAGCAAAGGAGGGGTCAAATTTCTGTTAATCCAGATATTGATATCATGATGGTTGTACCCAAAGAAAGTATCAACAAATAATAGATCAGGGGCCAAAATGGCAGGGAAATAAGTGTTGGGAGTGAGAAGTCATAGAACCAAGGGAATAAGATAAATTATCTGAATATGGGGGGAATTCTGGAAATCCTACCACCAAGCACAGTCTCCCCCAAGCAGAGACAACCGAAAGCAGAACTGTTAAAAAGATGGCAATACCCAGGTTACACYCCAGAAGGGAGTTTTCCTCTCTCAGTGCACTCCTCATCACAGCGTTATTTACTTAATGGGAGACTGGTGATTCCCTGCAGCCAGGATTTCCCATTGCTTTGTCYCTGAGTGAGACACAGGGATGTTTGGAAACAGATCTGCAGCTGTCCCAAGGCTCAAATCCTCACTGCRGGGAGGCTTCGGTGCAGCTCTGCTCTTCCACTTCTGGACTTTCTCCATCCACATTGCAGCTCCTCCATTATGGTCAGCATGTCTTACCTTGCTGCACTGCGTGGCACTGGGTGTCAGTAACTGSTCAGCCAGAGGAACCTGGATTTTCCACGACAAAAACAAAATTCATTAAACCCAACAAAATTTATTACATTATAAATTATGTATTTAACATTACTTTTATTTAACATTACTAAAATTGTCTGTTCTTTCTTATATTGGAATGCTTTTTTCAACTGCAAATTTTTCACTCCATGGTGTCAGAGAGACCCCCAGACCCTGTGATGTGCTGAACCCCTCACTGTTCAAATCCCATTCGGGTTTGGTGGTTCCAAAACAGCCAAATCCAAAATCATTTGTTTATAAGTAGGACCTTGCATTATCAGAGGGCAAAACTAGCATATACTTCTGTAACTATAARTCGTCTTCATCTTGTTTTTATTTAATGTATTTAGTATAGATATATTAAGAAAATTCTAAAACTACCTAAACACTTATTCACGCAGATRCAATTCTATTTGATTAGTGAACAGCGATTCTGGAGGTGTCTTTAACACAGAGTAGTCTGGCCATATGTGTGCTTTTTTAATTGATCCCTGCTCTCTTCTCACTTTGATTATTTAGGCAGAAAAGCCTCCCTGGATTTTCCTTTCCATGTTTTAAATTTTCACTGCATGAATTACACTTCCTGTGCTTCCAGCAGTTCGTTCAATCCATGCATATTCATACATACACTGATAAACGAGTCGAGTTCATTCATCCCATAGATCTCCTCTGACCTCTCGGGTCTTTAATTAAAGGATTTCCTTCCAGCCTGCACGTACAACGCAAATAAATATTTTTATGCCCGAGTCTCTCGAGCCATTCCTTTCTCATTAAAATGGCAAAGCTCTTGGCTCAGGCAGGCGGTGAACGAGGTTAAGGAACTGGAAAAGCCCTACTCCAAGGGAGCAAAGGAAGGAACATTAGCAGAACATCAAAACTACTCAGTCATTAAATAGTTGTTAACTGCTCGCAAGCCAAAGGTCCTCCGGGGTCAGGAACGCTGCTACATCCCCCAGTTTGCATCACCAGCCCTCTGAAATCCAAGCTGGCATTGGAAAAACATCGATTAAACGCTCCCAGTATGAGCGGAGAGTGTTCACACGCAGCCAGAGAGGGACTGGTCCACACCAGGCTCTGCCCAGGCTCCCTGGACCAACCGGTGTGGATAAAATCCCCTTTTCTCCATGCTGGGTCCCCCCTGGACACCAGTCCCACCATCAGGGTGCTCCCTGGAGCCGCGTAATCCTTGAGTCCAGTCCCGCTGGAAGCAAGACCAGGACTGTGCCCTCGTCTCAGCTGATGTGACCTTACCTTGTAGTGAGGTCTCAGGTACAGGAGAAGAACAGAAATACACAGGGAGATGGTTCAAATCCTGAAATCCAGCCCTCATCCTCCCCATCAGGGATTTAACAACCACGGGAATGAGCTGCTACTCACCAGGCTGAGGGGGCTGATTTATTCCACATCACTAAAACCATGGAAGGCCATCCAGGATGTAAAGAAAGAGGAAAGAAAACTACAACTGTCGTGTTTAACTGTCCAGCTTGACCAGGATTGCTCCAGGAGAACATTTTAGTGCTCCCACATCCCCACACAAGCAGTGCACGGAGGAATCCAAGGGCACCCTGTTATCACCTTGGGAAAGCTTTGTGCTCTCCAGTACAAACTCAGTATGATCATCAATATTTATAGAAAGAGAATGGCCCATGAGGCAGGTTATTGGTATGTGAAAATCTCCTACCTAATGCAGGTCTGCTTTAAACTCAATACAGATGGAAATTGAGGGAGGGATTGAATTAAAAAAAATATATATATATCCTTCTAGCTTTCTTAAATTCAATCTTTTTAACACCTTTGCAAAGTTTGAAATGGAGCTGACTCTACCGAAGGTTTAGAAAAAAACCCAGCTAATATGACAGTTTTCAAATGAAACAAATATCTGAATTCATTCCCCTTTTTTAGAAAATATACATTTTATAGTGAAAATACAGGCATCTTTGCAAGTGAATAATGCATACTAAACTTAGACAAGAGAGAACAAAATGAAAGGACAAAATAATGCCAAACCAAAAAAAAGTCAGTTTGCCAGCTCCCAGAATGTTTATTCAAATTATCCACATGGGTAATTTAATTCTCCACTAATCACCCACAAAAGAGAGAGTTAGTGATGACAAGCTCTGAGTTTAATCCAATGCACTGTAATCCGCTCCTTCCTGGAGTTCTTGCTCTTGATTTATACCCCAACACAACAAAGACCAGCAGAGAACTGCAGAATAAATCAAGCAAGATCAAGCTGTCGTTAAAAACCACCCCACGACCTCACACCGCAGAAGCCAAAGCCTTAAAACGAATTATCTTGGCCTTGCTACACTCAGGGCTGGCGTGGTTTAATGTCTTGGTGAAGATGCACGTGAGAAGACTCATTTGCTCCATTCCCAACCTCTGTCCATGAAAAAGAAGCAATTCCAAGCTGCACATCTTCATTCCTGCTTCCCTCGGGATTCTCAGTGCCACCACCGCAGTGCAGAAAGCCAAAGCACCAGGACACAAACTCTGTTTCCAGTCCAAGATTCTTCCAAGGAAAATCCCGTTATGAGTCCCCCAAACCTGGAATCCCCAGAGGCACCAGTGGGACTGAAGCACCTCAGCAGAATTTGGGCTAAAACTCGAATGTTTTCCTCGTGTCCTTGTTGCCCACATTGCTTTTCCATAGGTCCCTCTCCCACAGTTCTGGCAGCTTCCAGCAGTGCCTTTGCCTCTTAATTTCAAGGATAATTCAAAATATCAGTGGTTTGGGCCATTCTTTCTCCAGATGAGCCCAAACTTAACTAAGCAGCGGAAATGGAAGAAGTGTCAGGATTTGGACACATTGTACTATGAAATTATTCCTCTTCTTCATCCAGTAAATCAGGTGAAGTTGATTGTTACCTCAAATCACAAAACAAATAATTGCTTTTTAATGAATCTGTCATTAATTTTGAAATCTCCCACTAAACTATACCTGTCTGTGGCATGGTTTAGGGATGAAATACCAGTACAACAATCCAATCAACCCTAAATATCATAAATTAATACAATCTCAAAATATCTGGACACAAACATTTCTAGTGATTCTCTAAGAAAGAATTAAAAAGTCTATATTACATAAAAATGGTTCTATCTACTCTATGAAAACAACCTTGGTTTCTGTGGACTCTCAGCATGTACAAATTCAACACCTGGTTGGATTATATTTTAAACAGTTCTGCTATAAAGTGATTAAAAGGCTGTTTTCACATAAATTTTCCGGTGGGAATGTGTGATTTCTATGAAAATGCTCATTTAGTCAAAACAGAAAAAAAAAGCAAAAAACTTTTCAGTTGGGAAAAACAAAAACAAAACCACAAAACGAAACAAAAGAAAAAGCCCAAACAATACAAAAAAAAACCACAAATAAAACAGAACTGCAGTGAGCAACTCATAAATGTTCACTTCTCAGCCATGAAAATGAGATATGTGCATGGCTTCTAGGAGGGAGATGAGCTTTTCCTGAAGATCAGAAGTGCTGCATTCATAATTACTGATAAACTGACTGATTAATTAAGTACTAGAGAGACATATGAATTCATCTAGTGCCTGATCCAGCTCTCATTTATGACTCCCATTAGTAACATTAATGTGAATTGCAATAGGTATCTCATCCATTTCAGTCTCTCCACCCATTATGCTTCGGGGAGAGCTGATTGAATGCTGCAAAGAGAGTGAGTGCATCTTGGCAAATATTAATTTGCACTTTGAAATGAATTTACTCTGACTGCTCTAGTTTGCCAGCTGGAATACTCATCAGAACAGGGAATTTTAAGCAGAGATTGGACATCATTCAACAAAAGTAAAATTAGGATGGTATGATATTCCCCAGGAAAGCTTTTCTGCATATTTATAAATCCATTTAAATAAGAAAAATATGCTATGTGAGTATAATGTGCAGTAAGGAGAGCAGTGTTTTGCCACCTGATATCATACGTCAGTTAAGGATCGTTACAGGGTGTCACAAACCAAACCTGCTTCCAGAAACCATTGAATTAATGCAGGCAAAGACCAAAAACCCAGAGATCTGAGGTAATCTTCTCGCTCGTAGTTTGCAGCCAGAAAAAAAAGACAAAATTCACTGAAATACTTTTTCATTTCAAAGCCCTCTTAGGTAACCTGAAAACCCCAGATGAGCCCCCCGGTATTGAGCATGAAAGAGAAAAGAAGCTGCACCTCAGCTGCCGTTGGAGAAAGGTTGGAATAACCTCTCTGAATGGATTCACCAGCCCCACGTTTCCACTGTAACAGCCTCAAAGGTGAC
Source organism: Amblyornis subalaris (assembly GCA_018881555.1). Lineage (NCBI taxonomy): Eukaryota > Metazoa > Chordata > Aves > Passeriformes > Ptilonorhynchidae > Amblyornis > Amblyornis subalaris. Next base: position 1,632,580 of record JACAXG010000013.1, read on the forward strand.
CTGGCTCGTCAAAATTCCCACATCCGCTCAGGCTCGCTGAAAAACCAGGAATAAACTTCTAAGAGAAAATTCCTTCTGTATTTAAATGTTGAAAAACAGGAGGAAAACCACATCACCCTGCACAGTCCTGCTTTATCTCCCTGTTCCCTGGTGCATCCCATAACCAAAAACAAGGCTTAGTCCACTCCACCCTTTTGTTTCAGCCTCCTGAACACATGTAAATAGTTTCACCTTCTCAGTATTATTCAACAATGAAACAGATCCTCAGCTGACTGGAAGCAACATTAATCTTATTTCAATATTTCTCTAAGCCAGGAGCAAAAATTAAGCATAGTTTGGGGCACTGTGTTCATAACCCAGTTTGCCAGTGGAGCCAGGCAAAGCGTGTGTGTGTGCACAGCAGGGTGTCCTTAAGGATAAAAAACATATTTCAGGGATGATAAAAGGATGGATTTTCATCTTCATTTTTGGAAACCTCAGAGGGACCTCTAATAAGTCTGGCAAGTCTCTGCTGCTCTGCCTGCAGGCACTCACGGCCTGGCTCTGCCTTGATCTTTTAGCTCTTTGGTGCCACTTTTTTATTAAACCAGAAATATGTGAGTCAAGTGCTAAACCCTGCTGAGGTCTCTTGCATCTCCTCTAAGCCATCCCTGCAGGAACAGCAGTTCTGCTGCAGCAATGTCAGCTGAGGTCAGGCAGGGAGAGGACCTCACGGGATCTGAGCATGGACGGATGGAAAATGGACATGAGTTGATTTTCATCTTCATGTCCTACAGTACACAGCTCCTGTTCTCCTAAAACACAGTGAAATAAGCACTTTAAAACAGTATTTCAGCAATTTTTCCAGCTCAAACTTCATCAGGGTGGCAGAGAATCACCAAATGGTTGGGTTGGAAGGCATCTTAAAGATCATCTCGTTCCAACTCTTCACCATGGCCAGGGACACCTTCCACCAGACCAGATTGCTCAGAGCTGCATCCAACCTGGCCTTGGACACTTCCAGGGATGAGGAGCCCACAATTTCTCTGGGCAACCTGTGCCAGGGCCTCCCCACCCTCACAGCCACAGTCTGGCACAACCCAGCCAGCATAACCCAGTGTGCTGAGGGCCAGGACCGGGAATTAACTGATCACTTGGCAAAGCAGGGCATGGCAGAGCTGCTTGATGCACAGATAACACTCACTCCACACAACAGGAAGCAAAAGTGCTCAGAAAACGAACAACTCAACTTATTGACGTCCCAATCATGAGCAGGGCATGAGAAAAACGAGAATATAAAACCCAGTTCTCGGTATTTAAAGACTCAGAACATTTAAATGCATTTTGTACGGGGAAGCTGGCAAATAGCTCCATGTTTCTTTTAAAGTCTTCTATTTTCTGCCTCTCAAATTTTGGACACCTCCAGACTCAGGAGAGCAGAGATGGAATTTACATGAAAATTAAAGAGCGTTTTGCATGTTCAATCTRTGTCACTTTTCAAACGTTACCTTCATGAGGGTGGAGGATGTTGGATTGACAGCTCTGCAGATTGGCATCTCTATTTATAGCCAAGGAGCAGGGAAAACAAAGGCAGGAGCAGGGCAGGCACGTGCCCAGATGTCCTCCTCTTTCCTCCCTTTCCTGCCTCATCCCTGCCTTGCCTGGAGACCCTCAGGGAGCAGTGGGCTTTGGATCTCCTGCTCTCCCTGCAGAGATGCCCAGGGAAGRGGGGATGAGCAGCCAGACTCTGTCACCCTGTGTGTTTGGGTGCTCACAGCCCAAGGGTGACCATGGAGCACCTCTCCTATGAGGAAACGTTGSGAAAATTGGGATTGTTCAGCCTGGAAAAGATAAGGCTTTGGGGTGACCTAAATGTGGCCTTCCAGTGCTTGAAGGAGCTACAAGAAACATGGAGACAGACTTTTTTTAAGGTTCTGGAGTGACRGGACAAGGGGGAATGGCTKCAAACTGAAAGGGCAGGTTTAGATYAGATATTAGGAGGAAGAACAATTAATGATAAAGCAATTGGTGTGGGGCAGGAGTGGCGTTCAGCACAGAGCAACAAGTTTGTCATCAGTTCACCTGAAGCCAGGGATCAAGGGRAAATGGTAAAATGGTAAAACTAGAAAGATTTCTCAAGGCTGACCCAGAAGAGCCTGCACAGACCAGCGACTCCATCTCTACAGCCACATTTTCAGGAAGAAAACTTTGCCTGCTTTCAAGACTGTGAGCAGTTGATTCAATTCTCAGCTATGTTTGAATATCTTAACATCTCATTTTGGAGAGGCTCTTGCTTTATTTTCAAACTCTCTTTAAATTCCAAGAACAGACAATAACATTTCAATTTAAAACAAAGCCATCCTTTCTTTTTATTTACAAACTGAATCCCAGAATGGTTTGGGTTGGAAGGGACCTTAAGGATCATTTTGTTCCACTCCCTGCCAAGGGCAGTGACACCTTCCACTATCCCTGGTTGCTCAGAGCTCCGTCCAACCTGGCCTTGGACACCTCCAGGGATGGGGCAGCCACAGCTTCTCTCGGCAACCTGTGCCAGGGCCTCATAGTGAAGAATTTTTTCCTAATATAGAATATAGAATTAAACAGTCACTTCAGTAGCAGAGATAAATGGTTTACTAAAGCAATTGAAGCAAGGTAATAAACTGAAAAGGCCTGGGGCAGTGACTGACATAAATTGGTTAAAGACCAGACAGGGGYCATTAGATCAGAGATTACTCATGCAAGAGGTCTGAAGGATCTTGAAAAGGAGTTAATGACAATGYCAATAGAAATGCTGAAAGTGGACGCTGTACACAAGAGCTGGAACTTTCTTTTGAAGGGCAGGACCTYGTTTACATGAATTTTTAACCATAGAGTTTGAATAAGTTTACGAAGAAATTGATTGAAAATATAGAAAGATAAAATTATAAAACTACTAGAAAAACACAATGAGATATGAATGAAACAGAATAGCTATTTATTGGGGAATGCTRCTTATTCAATCCAGTGAAGTTACCTGATTAATAAATAAAAGGGAAAAAATAGGTGATACAGTGAACTGGGGTTTCCTTGAAGAAGATCCATCAAAAAATGTTATTAATAAAACAAAGCATTTTTAGATGCAAGGTGACAGCATTGGCCTGRTAGGAGAATCCAGTTCTTCAGCACAGAAGTGAAAGGAAGTTACCTCAGCAAAGCTGGAGTCAGACTGGAAGGAAGGCAGGAAGCCAAGACTGGCAATTCACATCTCCCACCGAAGGGTGATTTTAGCTGAAGCACCTTGGAAATCTCCAGGGTAAATATAAAGTTGGAAAAGAGAAGTGAGCGGACATTGGTTCTGCAAACCCCCAAATGTCACCAGGGGGTGACACACACAGCACCCTGTGAAATCCATGCATGCCTTTATCCAAAGAATTGGTCATGCCCTTCCAAGCTCCAGCTGGCTCAGCCTTTAGTCACAAGCAGGGTGACTGAACCCTCCTTTAAAAATGTGTTTTCCACAGTGCTTTATCCTGCTCCAACACCCGTGGGAAAGCTCTTGTGGCTTCCTCGGGATTTACTTTGGGGCCTTTTTGGAGCATCCTGTGTAAGAGAGGAAGAAAAGGCAAACGGTGCCGTGTGGAAATCTTTCCATCTGGCCATTCCAACAGCACTTGCACGAGGCTGTGGAGGGACAGGAGGAGCAGAGGGAAGGGGAACACTCCCAACAAACCCAGTGCCAACCAGACCCCRTGTTAGGAGTGGGGGGAGCCTCTCCCCAGACTTGCACAAGCCTCGCTTCCAAGGCAGGCGGGATAAATAAAAGGTGATCTGTCAGACTGTGCTTTCCCTCGCAGGGTTTGAAAGGAAGGCTTTTAGAGCTGCGCTGAAGGCAGCAGTGACTGTAACACTCGGTGAGTAAGAAGTGTAACATTAGCGTGAAAATCAAAGCCAGAGAGGGGAACAGGAAAGGGAAAGCGAATGAGTCAGAAAAGTGATTGTGGGGGCGTATCAATATTTATAGCAAAAATCCCCAGGCTCCAGCTGACTCTATCTAGTGGCACAAAATAGAATTTTTTTTATTATTTTTTTGAACATTGATCAGGAAATCTGTTTGACAACAATAAGGACCTGTTGATTCAAACCTTGCGCTCTGGAAGATTATTTGCTGATACCTCTGTGCTATTGCCTGGATCTTTTAAAATAGAAATGGCTTCTAATAGCTTATTAAAGGTCAAATCACTTCACTTTTTACAGCCTACAATGCCTGCTTGTAGTGGGTTTCACCTATTTGCTATCCCACAAAAGAAATAATGAAATTAGGCAGATTAATGTGTCATTTGTTTTCCAGATCCCAAAAGTTCTTTCAATCTCAGAGCTGAAACAATCTGAGTTTGGTGAATCTGTTGCTAAGCAATTGAAGCCATCAAAGTTTAAATCTTGAATTATAATCCTTTATTGTCTGGAAATAGGATGCAAGTGAATGGATCAAAATGTGAGCTGATGTGTTCTAGTTCCAACTCCCAGGGGCTTCTCCCAGATTTCACCATGATCCACGTGGCACGGGAGGAAGCTCATTTTGCAAAAAGCCACACTTTCTTCATGTGGAGCTATCCCTTTTTAAATAGCACTTGCCAAAGTGTCATTTGAGGGCATGGAAGCAACTTGGATTGATGAAATATATAAATGTATCATGGAGCACGTTAAATGCTGATAGCAGCACTCAGCTTAYGGGGAGGCTTTTTAAGGAGTGGAGAAAACAGGACTTTAATGGAACAGACAGATTCTCACATCCAACCATTATCTTGTCCCACAAATGAGTGTTTTTTGCTTACAACRACTAATGATACACTATGCTCTGCTTGTGTTCAGAGCTGTGCTTTGTTTCCTAGATACTTTTAATTCTGTTTATTACCCTACAGACATTTAATCACCCCTGGCTTAACTTTCAAAGCACATTATCATCACTCGCTCACTTAATCGCTTGGTTCAGCCAGGATTTTCTGCAGGAAATTGTCCTCAGGCAGTCTGATAGCTCTGGATAGCCACTGATGGAAGCCAGTTTGGGAATTATTGATTGCTGATATTTTCATCCTGTGCACATTTTTATTTCAGGTTGGTAGGGATGTGGGGTTCTGTGCTCTCTCATGTGCTCTGGAAATATTTATACCCATAAGGATATTACTGGGAAAAGCAAAGCAACATTAACACGCTCCATATCAGGCTTCTGGTTTGAAGCTGCTTAGTGGCTTTTGAAACATAGCTCTTGCTTGTAGGAATAGTTGTGGAAAATGAAGTCAGAGTGGATTTTGGTTTCCTTTTAATGCTTTCAACAATTTCAAATAGATATGCAGGAACCTTTGCTGTCACATATAAAAAATGCACAGCAAGAGATGCACAGYTCTTCATTCCTGCATAGATTTGCAATGTTATACAATAAAAAGAAGATATGGGTACAGTATTAGCTATGGAATATGGCCTGGAAAAGATTCATGCCGACCTTTGGGGTTTTAAAACGTGATAAACCTATGCTATGATATTTCTATTTTAAGTGAAACCATCCTGGAAAAGGCTGAGAATTTGGCCTTGTGTGCATTCACACAGCTCAAGCTTTTGTGGATATATCAGACCAAGAGAGCATTAAATCTGTCCCAATAATCAAGGATTATTAATATCTGCACAGCAATGACAGTTCCTAAGGAAATCATCTAAYGCAAGTGAAACCTCTACTAGATACATTTTCCATCTGTTCACCAACAGCAAGCAACACAGAACTCCTCTTCCTATAGAAAATTTGTCTTTTGGATTTAGGAGAAATATTCAATCATTTTGGCATCGCCTTCTTCCTCCTTTCTGTCTACTCAGAAATAGCAATGCATGAAGACCCCGAACCCTTTGGAACTGCAGAAGATGAGATTAAATGCAGGTTCAGAATGAGTCTCTTCTCACCCACAGATCAAGGGGATTGGYGTGTTTTGAGGATGTGAAAAACACGAGGAATTGAGCAACTGACGAAACACCCTGTGAACAAAAGCTGTGGGTCACGGACTGTTCATCAATGGACATTTGAATATTGAACTGTGGGAAGCTCTGGAGGCAAAACCACCAACCAAAATCACTGAAGGCTGCACCTTTTCAACAGAGACTTTTCTCCCCTGTCCAGCACTTCTAAAAGCGAGCACACGTGGCTGGGGGAGCTGCATTTCCTTCCAGCACAATCAGCAGGTAAAGGCGAGATAAGCACCTTTAGGAGGGTGTTTCAGGAGGCTGCTGTTGCTCTTTGCCTTCTCAAAGTGTGGAAGTATTGCTGGGCTGGTTCCAGCCGATCAGATGGATGGATGGACAGCAGTGCTGCCTGTCAGAATGATGAGGCTCCATCTACTCACTGTGTAGGTACAGGCTGCCTACCTACTCACAGCAAGAACATTTCTCAACAGGACCCTTATTTTAAAAAAATAAATTTAAAAATTGAGGCTTTTCTGTGGAGGCTTTCTCATACATTCCTATAATAATAGTATACATAATACATGTGCTCTGTTGCTTCATTTTCTTTCCTTTTACTTTTGATAGGGTAGGTTTACAGAAATCTGAAATTTAAATATTTATACTGTAGGCTTTTTGATTAGCATACTTTGAAGCTGATCATAATAGGGCTCAGCTCATTTACTGGATGTGTCAGTGAAATGAATAATGAATTCAGTGACACGGGTGAAGAGGAAAGGATGAAAAAGGAGTCATTTATACTTRTGAGAAGGATAATGTTTGTTATATGGGGACAGACCTACAGAAAGTCAAGGAGGGAACAGCTCAATTCAAGGAACAATTTTTTARAGAATGCACTTTTGGAGTATGAAATATTTTAATCTAAAGTTAAAAACTTCCTCTAAATTAGTTTTTGAAGGTTCCCTTAAGTTTAATGAGAAAGGATTCAGATTCTTTTGACATATGGTACAAAGCTGACCACAGAAAGAATTTAAATCCTGGTTTGAAAGTACCAGTGGACACAGCTCTCAGGATTTCAAATACCAGCCTTGTGCAAGTCCAAAATAGCAGATTAATAGAATTGTTCTGTTATCATCTACACATAGATATTATATATATATATATATATATATATATATATATGTAATCCTGAACTTTTGGAGATCTTGTTTGTTTATTCTCTGCAGCCACAAAGGTCAGAAGATGATCAGGAAGCCAAAACTGATATATGTGCATGACTGAAAGTACTGAGCTCTGAAAGAAATGTCTGGCATCGTGTAATTTGTCACAAAATGATGAGAACAAGCAAAACAGAAGTCAACTAAACAGCAGAGAAGGATTTATTTTGTTTCATCTTAGATGACTCTGACAAATAACATTTTGTCTCAGCCCTGCCAAAGAGCATCTCCAGAGCATCATGCACCCAGTTTCTTGGAGAGGTCAGCGTTGGATGAGGGGACTGGTGCTTGGGATTGCCTCTTGTTTGCTATCAACCATTTCCTYGGTTTATTTTTTTTTTCCTAGCTTTGCCAAATTCCATGTGGGAACATGAAAGGYGAAACTAATGAACTGATTAATTGCCCAGCCCATCAGATCAAGACCATTTTGYGCAAGATTTGCCACTCAAAGCAGGCCAAAGGAAAAAAGCAAGTCGAAAAAAAACCCCCTCTTCATTTACATCAGCTGAAACCACTCACAAGACTGAGAGGCAAATTCATTGGTTTGGGTAAGAAAACCAGAGATGGAAATTTCAAAACTTAAAAAATAATTGGTTCTGACATTTCTCTAATGAAAAGCCCAAGGGCTTTTTTATATGAAAAACACTGCATTTAGAAACTAACTTAAATATATTTTTAAAGGAAGGAATCATCCCTAAATGAAACAAACTCATGAATGCACTGGTAAAGGGTCTAATGGGATTTTTCAATCCCAACCTAATTCCTCTGGTTTTGATTCCATCCAAATCGTATTTGTAACGTAATTAATGAATGAATTTAGCCAGGCTGATGAGCTGGCACCGGGACAAGCTCCATTCAAAAAGTCAGTTCATTCCTTCGGGTGAGTTCAGGAGCAGGAGCAAACTGCGGGCCTGGCCCTGCCGATGTTAAACAAGGACAAATTCTTGTATTGATGTGATGATTTGGCCTTTTCAGGCTGTGATTTATCCCAAAAACCTTTATGGCGATGAGACCCATGGTTGGCTTTCACCACATCCATTGCTTGGCATCATCTTCTTGCAGGATTTCCTTTTTTTCCCAGCTGGTCGCCCACACGTCCTTCCCTCTCCTGTTTCCCAAGCCAAGCAGCTTAGACCCCTGATGGACCCTGGACACACTGCAGCCCCTCTGCACTCCTTGGCCTTCCAGCTGGGCTTGAGGTCMATTTAGAACCCCTGGTCCTATGCAAAAATCCTTAAATTCTTCCCAAAGAGAATTCCTGGGTGGGAATGGAGGCAGCACTGCCCTGTTGCGCTTCATGAAGCTCTTCATGGCAAACCAAACCTACAACAGATCTTCCCCATGAGGAGGAAATCAAATTATCCTGTATTTTTTAAAAATATGCAAATCATTAATTTCTAAACACTCCTTTCTGTAGCAGTATTCAGGATATATCTTGGATCTATTTAGGAGACCAAGGGGATAGATTATTATATTCTTATGAYGTTTAATGGAATTTGAGCACCTAATTCCCCAAGGCTTCTTTGACAACTGCATTCAAAGTCATTCACCAAAGAGCTGGAGATCTTTTTAAAGCAGTTTCTCTAGTCTATRCTTGATATCTCTCTCCTTTCCTTTTGTTATGGTGGTTGTTTTAAATATTCAGTGGTTTTTATGAGCCTCGGCAGACCAAAAAYGATCTTCAAAGAACTCATTTGTGTATTCACATATTTAAAAAGCCCTAAGATTTTCTTTAAAAGAAATATTATTGGGATTTCTCCATGTCTGCAAAYAGTGAAAAGATTTACAACAAACAGTGTTTCCACTGGGGAACAAAGGGGCAGAAGAAAGGATGAGAGGATTGGAGAAGTGATATACGTTCCAAGAATTCTTGTTATGGAGCTCTTGAGAAATACTTGTCTATCCCAACACAAAATGCCATTAAACTAAATTTCTTCAAGGGTTGATTGTGCAAGATAATGAGAGAGCTAAAATTCCACTGAGATAAACCAGAGGCTGTTTGTTCTCTATCTTCTCTACCATATGCTGTCAAATGAAGGGAAAGGGCAAGCAGAGCTGCTAAAATAAACCTGAAAAGTTRTGGTTTGTAATCACACCTCCAAAGGTGATTTATCTGATGGGCATTTCAGCTAAAGCAGTAAAAACAAAAACTCTTCCAAAAAATGGCAGGTGTCAACTGGAGTAATTCCAGGACAAARTCAGAAGAGAAGGAAAAGTACAGGAAGGAAATCAAAGTACAGGTCTAGCTATAAGTAAATAAATAATAATTTTAAAAATATTATAAGCTTATCCTGGATGTATCTTTGTGGGGGCTTCTCAGAACTGTTGATAAACAAAACTTGGGTTATCCTGATGCACATCCAACCTGGCCTTGGACACCTCCAGGGATGGGGCAGCCACAGCTTCTCTGGGCAMCCTGYGCCAGGGCCTCCCCACACTCATAGGGAAGAAATTCTTCTGTATATCCAACCTAAATTTCCCTTTTTCGGTGTGAAGCCATTCCCCTCGTCCTGTCACTCCAATTCCTGATGAATTGTCCCTCTCCTGCATCCCTGTCACCCCTTCAGACACCAGGAGGGGCTGTGAGGTCTCCACACAACCTTCTGTGAGGTCTCCACACAACCTCCCTTCTGGAGGCTGAGCAATCCCARCTTTCTCAGCCTGTCCTCATAGAGAATCACGTCCCTCCAAGGATCCACTCTCCAAACCAAGGCTGCTCCTCCAGGACTTCCTGCTTTATTCCCGGTGACAGCAAAAGCAGCCTGGGACGCTCCGAACTCTTCCCGGTCCAAAATTTCAAGATTTCTCAGAAGCTCCACAATTTTGCCTCGTGCTTGACAGAAAGTGGAACAGGAACACACCACTCGAGCAGTACCCGTGGGGTARTCAATCACTGTGGGAGAAGATTGAACACAATCTGGCCTCCACAGGAGGTTCAAAGCCACCAGCCCCGTTTGTGGCACATGTTGCATGCATCTGTTATTCCGTGCTGGGAAGCCATTCAACAGATGGTTTCATTTTCACTTATATTAGGTATATAAAGTCAAAAGCTTGTTTGTAACAAGCGATAATCAAGTTTGAGCTATAAAAATAAGTGTGTTTATGCCACCCAAATCTCCAGTATGTGTTTGCTACTACTTTAATGAGAGGTGAGATTTCAAGTACTCAAGGACTCRTGTTAGTAAGGACACAGAAAGATCCACCCTTCACAGCAAGATTGAGACAATGCTGCTCCTCCAGATCCTTCTGCTTTAGCAGTAAAAGCAGACTGGGATGCTCAGATTTTTCCCCATCCCAAATTTCAAGTTTTTCCGCAATTTTCAAAGCTCAGTTATTCACCAGGATCAGTTAGAGGGCAAGACATGCAGTGACAGGACATGAGGACCATTACCTCTGAGTGTAAGTGGCCAAATCATATCTTAATTGTGTTTTTTTAATTGCTTGAAAAACATATTTTCAAATTATCTGAAAACTGAACAGAAASGGCTTCCAGACAGAATTCACCTGGATTTAAAGTCAATTTATGACCCAGGCAATGGCTTAGTGTTTGAAAACCACTAGCTGGGTCATGAACAATGAAAGGCACAAAGTCAGACAGCTTTTCCAAACTTCTAGTTATAATCAATAATGAAAACTGAATATTCTTGATATTCCTGTAAGCCCCAATTTCCTTTGAAATTCTTGTCAAAATTCTCATTCTCAATGATGGTGGATTAAGCAAATGTTTTGGGAAATTATTCCCCACTTCCACCTTTCCACCTTCCACTATCCCTTTGATCAGGTAGCACAACACAGGCAGGAGTTTCTGACCCACTGCTCACTGATCAGGCTTTGTGCCTTTCCATCATGCTCACTTCTTCCCAAAATAAAGAATCCATTTATAAATTCCAGGAAAAAAAGTTCTAACTATAATAAAAAAAAAAGTTAGTTTATGTTAACATTTTAAGTAATGATTTGCACATAATAGCTGAAATGACAGAGCTGAGCTGAAGCAGTTTCTGAAAGCAAATGTTTCAAAAGCGAATGAAAAAAGTGGATTTCTGGTGGCCTTGGGGRAAAAAAGTGAAATATTTCTGACAGTGATGGTGTAGCATTTTTCKTACATTGTTTTCTCTTCTTTTTTTTTCTTTCCATTATCAAGTTTCAGTCAAGGTAAAAATTTCCATTGCTTGAGGGAACGAGATAGGCAYCAGCGGAAAAAAGGCAAAGATGAGCAGGTACAGGCACGTGGCATTAAAAGGCACTCCTGGAGTCATCCAGCCCGGCTGCTGCTCCAGGCACAAGCATTGTGCAGCCACTTCCAGGCCTAATGGAGCTGCTGAGATGTGCTCTCCCACCCCTGTTCCACCTCAGCAGGAGAGGAGCTGCCCCAGAGCACCCTGAGCGCGAGACCGCGTCTCCTCCTGAAGTTCAGCCATGATCTCCGTGTGCCAGTTCCCTTCTGAGCTGCTCTTTGGAAATAAATGCTTTCCCCCCTTCCCTTTCCAGGGTATTTATTCCCCAATGCATCTGCAGTCACGCATCCCACCTCCCCTCAGCACTCCTGTGGGCGGTGGAAGCACACCTGGATTTCTCTTCTCTCCCGACCATCCTGGTGGAACATCTCCGCTCGTCCCAGTCGGCCTCTCCTCATCCCATCACCTGCACCATCCCAGCTGGCCTCCCACCCCCTCACACCATTCCACCCACCAGTCTTCACCGGGTCAAGAATTCTCTCTTTTGAACTCCCCTGGTTTGTTGGGTTCGAGGTGCCTTTTTTTTTTTTTTTTGGCAACGTTGCCTGAAATGTTCAGTTCTGCTGGAAAAAAATGTTGGTGTTCTTCTGTGACATTTCCTGGGCTGCTTGCCTGGAAGGCTCTTCTCAATCTCACACTCTGCCCGTGGGGAGGGAAGGGAGCTGACAAGCCCTGGGGAGGGAGAGGAGATGGGAATGGGGATGGGGCAGGGGGAGGAAGGCTGGGCTGTGAGGAGGAGGAGGAGGGTCTGCCATCAGCCTCCCAGCCTCCCCAGGAGCAAAGACCTCCAGGAAAATCTCCTAAGCCCTAGGCTGGCATGTCAAAGGAAAAGAAATAGAAGAAGAAACCTATTTTTGGTGTCTTCAGAACAGCCAGAGACTCGCTCAGTACTGCTGCTGCAGAAGAAGACAGCATTTTTACCTGGAGCAATTTTCCAGGAGACTTCTTTTCCCCATCTCCAACCAAAACTCATCACACCAATGCCCTCTCTGCTCCCCCCACTTTTCACAGCTCTCTTTCCTCACTTGCCCTTTATATTCTAATCTTATATTGAGCATCTTCCCTCTCTCTTGCCCACTGGCAAAGTCCAGGTTATTTTTATATCTCCCAAAGGTGCAAAGCATTGAAAATCACAGTCCAAGGCCTCATTTCTCCTGCCTTGTTGRCTTCTGTAACCACAGTTTAAGCAGCTCTAGGGAAAGAGCCTCCAGTCCCTGCAGCCTGGCCAGAGCTGTTCCCTGAGTCTATCCCAAATTATTGCTCACAGACCCTCTCTAAGCCCTTTCTGCTTCCTCAGGCAGTGCTTCCATATCCCTGACAGCACATCCTTGTGCTGCCAGATCACCCAGCCATGCAACACRCTCTGGATGAAATGGGGACAACCAAATGCTTTGGACAAGGTGTTAAGTTTCCCAAAGCCCAGAAAATCACATTTTCCCAGTTTTGGAGCTGTGTGCTTTCTCTGCATCTCTTTTTCACAGGGGCAGATTTTAAAAACAGCATTTTTGATGCACATTTTTTTTCTTGCTGAGAACACTGTCACCAAAACACAAGGGCTGTAGATTTCCTTCTTCCTGGCTATGAACTGACTAATGTGTTTCAGGACCAACACATTCCTAACCTGTGCTTTCTCATAGGTTGCTGTGCCCATCTCTTCCAGCCACACGTGCACAGGAAGAAGCTGAACTTAGAGGAACTATGCATTTAGGAAAAAAGTGGTGGTGGTGGTGGTGGTGGTGGTGGTGGTGTTATTCCCTTGTTGCCCCAGGATTCGAGGGTTCGTGGCTGCACTGGCTGCAGACAGAGTGGGGATGGCAGAGCCAAGGAGGGGACAGAGCAGGTTGTTCTGCAAGGGACAGGGAAGCAGGACCAAGGTTGACAACAGGGCAGCACCCCCAGCTAGAGGACATGCAGCCCCCCAGTACTTTGGCAAGAGCTGAACAAGTCCAGCGGCCGCAGACAGGGTCTGATACAGTCCAGAGCCTCAGAAAACTGATGGGGCAACTGCAAATCAAACCATGAGGTCAGAGCCTGTTGGCATGCTCATGGCCAGGGCTGGAATTCCTGATTCCCCTGTCCTGCACCCGACTTGTCGAGCCTCACCGCGAGCCCTCACACCAGGGTGGCTCCCAGGAGCTGCCGTGCCCCAGCCAGCTGGCTCCTCTGCAGCAGAAACATTTCATTCTTGAAACATTTTTGGCTGCACTTTGCCTTAAAAATAAAATGTGCAAAATCAATCTGTGTTGCAATATTGAAATCTGACAGCATCACTCTGCACAGGGCAGCCTGGTTATTAACACAACCACTTACAGCAATTATCCCACCTTTCTCTAGAAGCATTGATACAGGGCGAGATAAAAGAGCAAGTTTGCTCCTTAATTCAGGTGGACCACCACCGTATTTCTGCAAAGAAACCGGTGCACTCCATGTCTGTGCAAATACATCTTCTGGGGAGCTGCAGGCAGGGAGGATGAGGTCCCCTCTGTCGGCTCCTGTCGGGTGACAGATGTAGAGCAAGGCTCCTTCTGGGCGAGGAAATCATCAGCAGACTTCAGAGACACAGTGGTGTAAATCAGAGGTGAAACAACCTTGCAGTGCAAATCCAGAGAACGGCCAGGCAAGGCAGGCTAATAACAGGGAAGTGGCAATTCCCAAATATCTGGGCAGTCCTGTGTAGTGCAGCTGCCTTGAGAGTGTGGCCCAGTGGATTGGGCACACCAGGGCCACGGACAGCAATGGCAATCTCATGGCTCAGTCCCAGGTGTGCTACTGGGAACACATCCAAACTCACCATGAATTGTTCACGGAATGACATCCTTCTGCTTGATGATTCCTCTCTTATTGAACTGTTATTTCCCTGCAAACCACCCATCCCAACAAGTCTGCTGGCATATTAAACTCATGCTCCATTTGTGTGTTGACTTGCTCAGGAGAACTCCCTGAGGAATGACAACCTTCAAGCCTCCATGGGAAGGGCTGGGGAACTGCAGGCAGCAGAGTGCAYGTCATTTATTTAATGGAAAGAATAAAATATGCATCAAAGCGACTTCATGAATGCTGTTAGGATGCAGCTTTAGCTTTAATTCGTACGTGTAAGATGGTGGGACTCATTCCTACGCTGTCACTTCGGTAACATCACTGCCATCGCTGGCATCACTCATTATTGGCAGCTCTGAATATTTGATTAAACCTCACACTTGCATGCTGCCTACAACGGGCTCTGATTCCTCTGTATCCCCACAGCTCCAGCAGGATCCTGCTGGATCTGTCACAGATCCTAGACCTCTAAAGAGAATTCGTGGAGCTGCAGTTTAGGAAGGGTAAGCTCCGAACTGTTGCTCGCTGCTTAAATTAGTGACAGTCACGTACTTTATCTTAGTGGCAGGAGGTGTCAGGCTTCTTTAGATGAGCAAAAACAGAAAAAGCAAAGATCTGGCTCTCATTGCTTAGTAAAAAATCCAGCAATTAAATTCAAAATAAAAAAGATCCAACAATTGCCATGAAGAATTTCTCCCGTTCTGTTGAATATTTGTATGAGCAATTATCTGCCTTCTGCCTAAAATTCTCCTTCAAAAGTAATAGATATAGCATATTTTCTCCCCTCTTGCCCCAAGCTGGTTTGCAGTGAACTATGTACATTGCAAAAAGACACTTATTTCAGCCCAGGAGGGGCTGCAGGGAGCTGGTGGATAAAAGGAKGATTTTTTAGACAGTTTCTTAGAAAACTGTACTGAAAAGGACAATAAAAAAGTATATTACGATGCAATTTGTCCTCAAAATGTTCTGAGAAAAAAAAACATATTTTGATACTGGTTGTTCAGTTAAAGAGGACAAAATTGCACTCAATATATTCAGGAATCACTGCAAGTGGATTTTGTAGAAGTGAATCAGCCCCGACAGGGCTGTGCCTTGTCCAGATTTTAATGATCTGTGTCACTAAAAGCCCTGTTCTTTGTCTGAGCTGAGTCCTCCTCCACAAATACTTTAATCAGCCTCGGAACATAACCCGAGGAGGGATGGGGATGGGGCTGGATGCTGCTGTGTCCTCGCTGAGCCGAGCAGTCAGAGGCAGCGCTCCGGCTGCTCCCTGGCTTTCCTAACACGATTAAAGCAAATCCCGGGCATTAATTYAACGGGAGAAGCCTGTGCATGGCAGAGGTCAGAGGTGCAGGGCTGCCACAGAGGTCCTGGAGTGCAGCAGCAGCTCTTGGAGCCCTGGAGAGGGGATGATTCCCYGTGATACCTCCAGCTGACAACGGGAATTTCCAGGGAAAATGCCATGACAAACTGCCCCCCTCTTAGCAGGCTGAGCACAGCAGGAGAGCTCCCTCGTGGAAAAGGAAAATACAGATGGTTGAACTCTCCCTTGCAGGGCAGGGATGGGGGGAGAAGCTGCGGAGGAAGAGCAGAGCTCTGGGGTAGAAAAGATCTGGCTGATAAAGCTTAATAGATTTGGGCAACATAAGCAAAGGAGTTGAGCTGGGAGATGCTGTTATTCAGAAAAGGACTGAAAGAAACTGTCACTAACAAGCCTTCAGGTTACCTCTAAAATAGCCCACTTTTTATATCTGATGTATGAATAACCCAGGTATTATCTAACATGGTAAAACCTAACTTAATCTTATGCTACTCTGGAACTGCAAGATATTCTTTCTTTTACTTTTCAGTTTTAGCTTTCCYTTTCTTTTTAAACTTACAGAGGTTTTACTTTTGCTTGATAAAGCTTTGAATTTGTGCTCTAGGCAAAAAGCCGTGCTGACACACAAACAGGTTAGAAAATGTCCTGTGAAAGCATTGCTTGGAAAATGTCACCTTCCAACCGAAAATCTCACAAAACCAGCCCTGCACTCTATTTTCAGGGCATTCAAAAAGGCTCATATTTCAGGTATTTTACATTYTCCTGTATGCATTCCACATGCTTTCCATGACATACTTAAAAAAAACAGTCCTGAGCCTTTCTTCTTTTGGGAAAAAAGAGCTTCATTTTGTAAGACAAAAGGTTTTATAATTCTCTCTTCTATTTCAGGAGAATATTCACACTAAATAAGAATTCGTGCTTCTATAATCAAATCATTTATCTTTAAATTTTCTGTGGGAGGAGATCCTCATCCAGACTCAGAGMCTGGAATCTCATAAAAAATTCCAAAGAGGTAAGGGTAGCATACATAGGAAATTATGATTTTTATGGTTGTTTTGCTCGTGTGAGAGGAAAACCATTGGTTGCTGAGACCACCCTTAGCCCATCCAGCTGTGTTTTATGTGTCCTTAGCAAAGGGAAGGAAGGAGCAGATGTGGAAYGAGCAGAAAATGCCTCAACTCCCACAGCACCAGGGGGTTGAGGTTCAGAGCCCAAGACAGAGAATCTCTTGCTGCTGGTAGCCTGGGGTGGCACATCAACTTCCCAGCCCAGGGATGCCCTAATTCRCAACCTAATTCTCTCTCCACTCCCAACTCACCAGCACCAGGCCACTTTGCCCAGTGGCTTTTAATATTTGAAAAAAATAGCAGGAGTTATGCAACRTAGCATATTTGAGGCACTCAAAAGGAGAGAAAGGGAAAAAAAAGAAGGAAAAAGAAAGAAAACCTTTACTTTAAAAGGCCTTTGAGACGGGGGAGAATTTTGAAAGTGGTTTGGCTTGAAGGGTTTGCTTCATGTGTTAAAAAGTCACCTCAGGGGTTACCCATGGACATGGCTCCGGTTCCGCTGGGACCGAACACCTTTGGAGAAGGGGAAGGGCAAGTTGCTGCCTTCGGAGGTGAGGCTGGACCTCCCCAKGCTGTGGAGCAGCAAGCACAGAGCCCTGGGAGCAGCTGAGACAGGGGTTTGTTTCATTGGAAGCCCTCGCAGAGCTCTCCCCGCCCAGCCTCACAGTTTGGGGGTCTGACGCTGCCAGGGAGGGAGGCACATTCCCTGTCATCCTGGGGCACTGGCTGTTTGTGACTTTRTCCCGTTCAGATTGCAGGGGGCACTTCCAAACCTTCTTGGGRAGCCACATCTGACTCCTTTAGCCTGGAGCTCTCCTTTTCACCCCATCCCAGAGAGGTGTTGAGCCTGCGGGGAGGGGAGGGCAGCGAGAGCTCTCTGAGCTGGTGTGAGTCTCCAAATATTTATTTTCCCAAAGTAGCCTCCTCTATTCCAGCCTTTCCTAAAGGATGTATATAACAGCTCCTGCACTTGTATCACCCATCCATCCCCAGCCTCTTCTCTGCAGCACCAGGCAGGCCCTGGGGTCAGAGCAGCAGCCCTTGCCCAGTGCTGAGGTTCCACAGGGGCATCTCCAGAGCCAGCTGCTCCTATGCCCCTCTCTGGTCTCTCACTGTGCACTTCCAGTGCCGAATCTGAAAGAGCCACATGGTAAATCAGCTCTAAATCAGCACCAAAACCTGGTGCAAGCAGGGATCAAGTAATAAGACAACACAAGAATGCTCATTTTTAAATGTACGCAGCAGGCTAAATGTTGTAGAGCAACACGGGTTACACCTGGACGAGCATTTTATCCCAGCCCTCCCAATGAGAGCATGGCAGAGGCTGGAGCAGCCAGAACTSTGCCCTCAGCCCTCTCTCTGCAGCTCCCCTTGGTGAGCAGCCCCAGGCTGAGCTCCCCCAGCTCGCAGCCGGCTGCTCTTCTCCCCGCTGCAAATTTTCCAGTTCCTCTCTGGGATGAGCATCATCAAATGTCTCTCTGCCTGACTCATTCCTGCCTGGAGAGGATGGCTGAAAATCTGAGCTCACTTTCTACCTCTCGGGCTTGTGGTTGAGCCTGTGACTCACACGGCACCGTCTCGGACTTCTCTGGGTTCAGGCCATTTTCTAATTTCTCTCCACAAGACTGTAAAGATTCACCGTCCGTGACCCTTTTTGGAAAATSTAGTAACTTTTTTGTCTCGATCCACTTCTCTCTTCCTGCTGAATTCCTTCGCTGCGTGTTGCTATTTCCTGCATTTTCAGCAAACAGCCTGAGCCCCATCGTGTGTCTACACACACAAGAGGAAACCTCTCCTCCATTCTTGGAATCCCAGAATGGTTTGGGTTGTAAAGGACCTTAAAGCTCATCTCATTCCAACTGCCTGCCATGGGCAGGGACACCTTCCACTACCCCAGGGTGCTCCAAGCCCCGTCCAACCTGGCCTTGGACACTTCCAGGGATGAGGCAGCCACAGCTTCTCTGGGCAACCTGTGCCAGGGCCTCCCCACTCTCACAGGAAGGAATTGTTTCTGTATATCCAACCAAAATTTCCCCTCTTTCAGTTTGATCCCATTACTCCTTGTCCTGTCACTGCAGTTCCTGATGATGAGTCCCTCTTCAGCTTCCTTTTCTTTCTTTTACTCTGATTACCAGGACAAAGTGGACTTCACTGCAAACACCAAATTGTTCCAGAGACAAATTGCTGTTTGTGTCGAGTATGTTTTCCAGCAGACATCCTAGTTAGCTTTTCAAGCTCTTGATCAGCCACCCATCAGGTGTGCCTGCTGCACCAGCTGAGGAAAAGGCTTTGGAAAAGAATATTTTGGAGACAAATCAAGCCTGTGGCCCTACCTGAGCTCCTTAAATCCACYTCAGAACAGAGATCCTGGACTGTCCCGTGGTGAAACACTCCCTTGTGTGCTTATTTGAGCACTCAGCCCCCAGGACAGATCACAGTGTGCACGAAGGGAGGCAGCACCTTACAGAAAATAGGGTGCTCATTTTGAAATTTATTTTATTTCTTGTGCTCAACCACAAGCTGCTCTCCTTTTTCTTCCGATGTTTACCTTAGTCTACATATGTTACGTTAAGATTTATATTTCAAATCTGAAAGCTGCCTTTTCTAGAAGAGACAAACAGGCAACAAGCAATTGATTCCAATCAGAGAATTTGTTTTCCTTCATTTTTTTAAAGCCCCTGAGGAGTTATCTATTGCTATCTGAATAATGAATAAAATAGAGCAAGGTGAAAGATAGTTCAAGCTAAATTTAGAGGTGCAGGCACATCTGGTTAGGCAAGTTTAGGGCACTTGGGCATGCAAAAGTGGAACAAGAAAAGTGAAAATACAGGTTGAAATCCTGAATACAGTGCTGCCCATGCAGCCTTTTTGAATTAACTGGGAGCAACCCTTCCTGAGCATTCCCTAGGCCAGGGCAGGAGCAGGAGAGCAGCACAAGAGAAATGGAGCTGCAGCAGCTCCTGAACACATGTAACAAAACCATTCTTCAAGGTCCAGGCTGGGACCTTCTCATTCTCACCCACATGCTATRGCAATGCTGTTAAAAGACAGTAAATTAATTTAAAAATACAATATGGAAGGGAAGACAATGCTGTCTGCGTGGGCAGCTGGGCAATGGAGCAAGCTCTGAGCAGATCTTCCCTTTTTTAGGAAAACAGATGGAGAGTGACAGGAGATGTGGTAGCAAGCTCAAGGCCCTCAGCAAAAAGGTTCAGTTTTGCAATTTCTTAATATTCTGAGCCATGTTTGAAAACCATTCATTCCAGAGGGTTTCAACACCAGGTGCCAGGTGTAAGTGCAGTGCTATTAAAGCCAATGGAGCTRTGACAATTTATTTGTAATTCACCATGGCTGTACAAAACACTGGTGAAAAACGGGCAGGCACTATGCGCTCACAAATCCTGCTTTGGAACTCTTCTTTCAAGGGGCTATTTGCTTTTCATGTTCATTTCTTCCTTCACTGGAGCCTGACATTCAACTGGAGTTATCTCCTCTCATTTAGAGAGCAATGTACCAGAGCACAGCAAAACTCCCATCAGCTTTATTATTATCTGACAGAGAAAGCAGTGGTTAACTGACAGCAGAATGAAGAGGAATAAAACAATTACAATATTTGTGCCTGCCTCCCAGACGGGGGGGGCACTGCACAACCACGGGTCCATTACAGCGGATTTCTCAGATGCTAAGAAGGTTAAATGGTTGAATGACTTTATCCAAAAGTGATTGCTTTTCTGATCCCAGCTCCCTCGTGCTGTGGCAACATTATCTTATTGCTTTCAAAACCACTCATGCGGCTTTTTTTTAATTATGATTTGACTCTTCCGTGAGGTACCATCCCAACCATCTGGAGCCTGTCGGCTCTGCCCAAGGTATGTAAAGCTCCCAGCACAGCCAAGACAGCAAGGGACAAACCCCCCAGGGCTGCAGGGACCAGGGAGAGGTCCAAGCTTTTGTGCTTCAKCCGAGTCCCCCAGAAAGGGGATATTCCACAGCTGTCACAGCCTTGGCCACGGRTCAGGGTGGGACTCAGCCATTCATTCCAGCTGATGGGAAACGCTCTCACAGAGTCCTCTCACTTCTTGTGCTTCTCTCCCTTTGAGATTGCAGCTTTTCCATCAGCCTAGATGGTTTCTTTCTCCTTGTCCCAGCTTTCCATGAGCTTTAGGGTGAAAAAAGCAAACCAGCACCAGCCTAAAAAAAGAAAAACAYGTCTGGGGTGGTCAGACTGTTACGTGAGGTCATCTTGCACACGTGGCAGTGGAGTAGATCTTCCAGGATTTTTCTCTTCTCTCTAGAAAGCTTCAAACACTGGAGAAATTGGTCAGGAAGAAAGTAAAACACATCAGTAAAGCAGAAGAAATACTTCTAGGATGTAGAGACAAAAGAACTCAAAGCTCTCAGGCACAGGGTGGGATTGTTGGAGTGTCCTGTGCAGGGCAGGGAGTTGGACTCAATGATCCTTGTGGGTCCCTTCCAGCTCAGGATATTCTGTGAACTGATGTGCCTGTTCCTTCTGGGATTCTTCAGAAAATTAAAATTGATCCATTTTTGGATTCTTTCAGATAAACTCAGATCCTCAATCCAAGCACTTCCTGTCCTTCTCCCTTCCTATCAGCTCCATCAAAAGACCCGGGCACTTGAAATGGAAATGGATTGTGTAGAGGAGCTCTGGATTTGTCTTTCAGTTTTGGTAATAAGAATCCTTCTTTGATCCTGTACTCATCCTGCAAGTTGTCACACTCATTGCCTGAGCATGGCAGCAAAACCAAATTATGGAGCTGCCAAATTTCTGTTGCCTCTCAATTCCTGTGATACAAGAATTGTAAGGGATTCTGCTTTTTTAGGCTCAGATAAATATCAGCAATTTAGTTGCTTTCCTTAAGCTTGGGTTTGGAAAGTTGATGGGACCACTAGGAAAACAGGGTCGTGTAAGTGGTTTTTTTCAGTCAGTTAAGAAAAAAAAGTAACTATGATGTCTATAGGCATAAAAAATAACTCAACAATTCTCCTCCCTCTCCACACTCATTTTAGTACCTCAAAAAGGCCACGTCTAATTGGAACACAGAGACAGAATGCAGCTTGCTTCTATTCCAGACCACTTTGTACAGTACTCATCATCAAAACTCCTCATTATCAAGAAGTTCAGAGAGGTTAGTAACATACAGGGGAGATTTGGTGTCTTAATAACACAGATTATCTTAAATGTACAACATTCTTCATGAAAATGCAATCCTGCTGCCAGAAATTCCTACTTCAAAGCAAGCATGTGTGAGGCCTGAAGCCARACAGCAGAAACTCTCCTCATGGTGGGCAGGGAACACGAGTTGGGTATGTTGTTAGTACGAGGCAAAATTGGTGTGAATCCCAGCAGTGCAGGCTGGCAGCCTTGTGGAGATTGTTTTCCCCCACGATTCTGCCCAAGGAAACCTTCTGGAGTCAGGTTGGGGCATCACAAGTGGGAGCAGCAACTCCCCAGCACCGCTCTGTGCTGTCAGCAGCACGTTGTGAGTGGGACACGACTCCTCTTTTTTTGCAAATTCACCAAATCCCTCGTGTCTCTTCCCCGTCTTCTGCCTCCGTGTGAATTGAACTTCCAGCTGTTCATTTTCCTTTTTATTTCTGTTACTGAAGTCGCCTCAAGCTGTGCCAGCTTTAATAGGAAAGATTTCTGCCGATCTCCTTCCCCGGATGGCAGCGCTGGAATCACCTTGGGCACACAGTTGTTCATTAAACACACGCATGGAAGCCATTGATTAACAACATCTTCCCTTTCTCACATTCTGGCGCATCCTTTTATCAAAGATTTAAAAAAACGCAAATGAAACCTCTCCTTCTTTGTTTTTGTTTAATAATAAATCCTTAAAATTGGAGACTTTGTCTTAGGTGATGTTCCAAAGCTCAGTGGGGGTGAGCCAGGATCCAGGCGGAAGGAGAAGGAGCTCGCCTGGTGGGCTCAGCCATCAGAGGTGCTCATACACTCCCGAGCACACACGAGGTGAGGCAGCTTCAGAGGCACCTAAATTGCTGAAGTTCAGGTGTATTTTTCCCTGATGGAACAACAAAATCCAACAGAAGGCCCCTCCAGACCCGGCCACCTGCAGAACTGTCTGCTTTTTCTCCAAAACACAGCAACCCTCGAGCTTCTCCCCACAACAGCCACGAATTTTCATGTGGGAAACACAACTTTCCTTCCCTCCTGTTCTCTTACGCTGCATTGACTTCACTGCTGTGACTGACACTTCAGAAGTTTGTAGGTTTGCCTGAGGCACAGATCCAGCATAGAAAAATCTCTCTCCAAAGGCTGAGGCTCAGCAAAGAGATAAGTGACTGAARAAAGGGTCTTCTGAGGGAAAGATCAGGCAGTCTCAAGATGGTCTGGATCCCACCCGGATCGCGTTGGGCTAATCAGCGGGGGGAATCTGAGACCTCAGATATGCCAGGATAAATCTAATGCAAATCCCAGGGAGTAAATTATATTACTGTGGATTTATTCAGCTGTAATAGATCAACATTTGTCCCCGAGTGACTCTGGCATTTCTTCCCTGTGTGTGCAGTCTCTTCCCTGTTAATGCATCCCCACAGGAGGGAACGTTTCTTCTGCTAAGCAGGAAACAGGGGAAGAAGCCAATTGCATTTGGCTTGATGGGAGAATTTCAAATGTACAATTTCTCTAACACAGAGGCTCCTGTCTCAAATGAACACAGATATGTAGCTGTGCCTTCACATGGAAAACACAATAATCTCAGACTGAAAATCTGAAATTCTTCAGAGCTCGAGAGGCTTCATTCCTCTGCATTTCTCTCCTGAAACATCTTTTGCATTAATCCAGAAAGAGATCAGTTGTCCAGACCCTCGTAATCACGCACCCTGCTTTCTGCAGGCTCCAGGATGCACCAGGAATTAAGTAGCTGCTCGTCTGGCACTGTCTCTTTCCCTAAACTCGCTGATTAGAAAGTGCTCCTGGGCAGAGCAAGGATTGCCTGAGCTCATTTCTAATCCAGCTCCAGATGACACAGTCAGGCTAACCAGATGCTCCCCACGCTGATCCCACATGGCAGAGCTGCTCCCAGCCCTTGCCACGAGACAGGAGTGAGGGAATTGTACATTTGCACCTCAGTGTGCTGTGTCATGGCAGTGGCACGGCCAGATCCAGCTCCCCCCTCCTGCTCGTGGCTGAGGAGAACAAGCACAATAAAGTGAACACTTTCACTGCTTACATTTTGTTTAACTCATTGTTCTCCAGCAAACATCCTGATTTTATGTGACTCTATTTTGGGTGACTCATTAATTCTTTGACTCATGATTCACCTTTCTAGGTGTGACCAGGAAATCAATCAGATAAGGTCTCATCCTCATAGGTATTGCTGAAAGGAATCACAGCTGTCCCAGAATCAAATAYGTTTGTTTCCACCTCATAGTGAGTTCTGCACTGGTGGAGAGGAAGTTTGGGATATTTTGGAGGGTGGCTTTCAGTATTAAAACTGTTTCTGCACATTTAATCACAAGCCTTTTCTACAATTAAGGAGTAGTTCACAGCATGACCACAATGAAGGAAAAAAAAATGTTTCTCAGTGTTAAGCGAAAGGTTGCTGCCCATGTCTAGACACACAAATTTTCCCGCAGTGGTAAACATTGGTTTTGATTAGAAAATTGTTCTTGCTCCAATCCTAGCCCCACAAGAGAATTACTACTCGGCACCTGAGATCCGAAAAAGGTCAGAAGCTGACCGGTTAAAAGTAATATTTTTCAGTTTTAATGAAAAAATATTATTTGTTGTATTTTTCTCCATCCTGCTTGGAAGCAAATGTTGTTTTACTGCAGGGCTCTGGCTGCAGATCTGCATCACATGGGAGTCCAATGGCAGAGAGCAGCACTTAGAGCATTAAAAATGCATTCGCCAAGTAGCAAACCAAAAAAGTGTGCCTCTTGGCAGCATTGCTGGCCTAATTTTGGCTGCAGAATGAATAAAATCATGGCTTCCACTGAAATTCCAGCATGCAGCTCCTAAGCTGCAGACAGGGAGATAACAGGGAGTGAGTTTGGACAGCCTTTGGGGGCAGGGGCTGTGGGTGCCCTCTCCATCAGGGCTCTGTGCTGAGTGAGGCAGCACTTGCTGAGCATCCCAAGGGCAGCTGTAGAGTCGTGGCACTGGATCAGTAATATTTGTCTCCTAAAATCACCACGTTTTTTCAAAGATCCCTGCCTACCTGAGATGCACCTGGGCAGTCTCGTTAATCCCTCAGCAGCTCAGAGCAATGGTTTCCTGCCAGTGGTGGAAGCTGTCCTTGGAGCTTCTCGATGGGAAGGACCACGGGGAGCTTGCTTTGGTAGCACCCACACTTCAGTCCTCAGGCTCTGGTTGTGTGGGTGGGAATGTCCCCATCTACCCAAAATGGAGTATTCAGGACTAGTTGACCCTGTCCCCAAAAAATGTGTGTTGAAGGACTGCTACAGGCAATTCTTTTTTTTTTTTTTTTATGGGAGAGGCTGGTTTCAGAAAGGAACAGAGGAAGCAGAAGCTGTTTGGGGTGCCAACATATCACAGAACGGCTTGGGTTGGAAGGGACCTTAAARATCATCTTGTTCCACCCCTGCCATGAGCAGGGACACCTTCCACTATCCCAGATTGCTCCAAGCCCCATCCAACCTGGCCTTGGACACTTCCAGGGATGGGGCAGCCACAGCTTCTCTGGGCAACCCATGCCAGGGCCTCACCACTCTCTGAGGAAAAATTTTTTCCAAACATCTAATCTAAAACTGCTCTTTTTCAGTTTAAAACTATTCCCCCTTGTATAAAGCAAGGGGCACAACGAGACAGCTGTAATGGAGATAAGATGGGGAGTATTACGATGACCCTCAGACCGAACCCAACACAGATCACCCTGACCCCACAAAACCAGGCCCTCTGTGGTAACAGCAGCGAAGGCTCCTCCAAGACGGACAAATGATAATGACTCTCTGAAAGCAACACTTAAACCTCCTCGTGGATGTTCCTCCCATCTCAGCTTCCCACTGAGACTGATGTGATAGATTGGAACAAACTGGAATGAAAGTCTGAAATGGCATCACACCCTGAGCCTGTGGGAACGAGCGGGACCCGCATTCTCCCTCACACGCCGGGTAAAGGATCGTGCGTTCCTCACAGGATGCTGGCTTGAAAAACAATCACAGAAATCACAGTATAGAAGCCTCAGCACTGTGAATATCCCCTGGTCTGTCTGAGGTGACCATGAGACCTATTAATTTGTATATTTTCCTGCACAGTTTTCCACACATCAGTGACAACCCAAACTGTGCCCACGCCTCGGTGCAGACCGTGACCCACAAGCGCCTGAGAGGGAACTCAAAGGCTGAGAAACTGCTCTGCAGCATTATGTGCCATTCTTTATTTTCCTTAAGGAATTAAAATATAAGGAGCATTTTGATTAATTCAACTGTTGAAACAATTACAGTCTCCTTAGTGCCCTTGAGTTATGGATACAACTAAACATCGCCTTGCTGCTAAAAAAAGAAGCAACATTACAAGACAATGCAAATTAAGRGAGTCCTTCCTAACAAAATGAGACATTCAGCCCGAGCAAGGGAAATCCTCACTTCAAAGGCCAGAAACAGCTTCTCAGAGAGGAAGGTTCTTCTTCTTAATGTTACCCTCTTCTTCAGCTCAGTGACTCTAGATTTTCCTGGGCTTTGTTTCTGGAGCACCTGGGGCAGACCTTACCAAGTGAGCTGGCCTTCATTATCTACAGATGTTCATAGTTTAAAAATATTACATAAGGTACAGAGGAAATTAGTATTCAGGAATAATTTTTGTGTCAGTTGTGAGCAAGGGAAAGCAGTAAAATAAAATCTCTTTATAAAATGGAATAGAATAAAAAACTAAACAATAAGCTAAAGTAGCACAAAATAGCAGTGGAGCTCTTCCATTTCAAGGAAAAGTATGTTTTCTCCTCAGATACCCCACACTTGCCCTCCAGCTGAACTATAAACCCCAGAGGCTTTTACTGGTGACTCCTTCCTGCACTTAACTTTGAGCACAGGCAGCAAAYGCACATGGGGGAGGAATCTCCAGTCATTTTGAAAAGGGAAGTGAAGGAAACATTGAGCACTCCATTGATTGCTGCCTGTGGAGTGCAAAGTGTTTCCTTCATGGTGTTGTTCTCGGAGTGGGAATGGATGGGTCCTGCAGAGTGGAACCTGGCTCCTCACTCACACTCAACACAGCTTCAGTGTGTTTTCCCTGGCTTACATCCCTGTCAATGGGGYGGGAATCCAGTTCTTCACTGATGGTTTTTTTCCTGGGTGTCAGGATTGATAACTTTATACTCTCTTTGCTTTTGTCGTGCAGCTGGGTCTTTACTTCAATGACAYGTCGGAGTTGAGGGTGTTTGCGCAACAGAGCTGGGTAAATACTGCAAAATAAAATCCATTTCTGGGAAAGGTTTTTGAGCTGGGAAGGGCAGGCACTTGGAAGCACTGGAGAGCACTTGGAAGCACTTGGAATACCTTCCAAGGGTTAAGTATTGTCACTGACCAAGGGGTACAAGCTCATTGACTTTTCGGCCTTTTCTTGAGAATGCTGCAGTCAATTCACYGACAGGGCTCTGCCCATCCCACCCCAAAATGTGCAGCGTTCACCTTGGAATGTGAGCAGGCAGATCCCAAAAAACGGGGTCCYCAGGATGCTGCATCTGTGCCCGTGTGTGAGTGCCAGGGATGTACCAGGGGTCAGAGCAAAGCTCAGACCGTGGCTGGCTGGGCTCACACAGGACMTGCTGCTGTTACACAAAACCCGTTCCCTGTGCCGGTTCAAATCACATTCCTACAATTTACTTGATCCTAATAAGTAAAGGATAAGAGGCTGAAGGGAGTGAACATGCATAAAAGACAGGGAGGGGRAAGAAGGAATTCGCTCCTGCTGAAAGGCAGCAAGACAGTCACTGAGGGGAGGAATTCCTGTCCTGTAGCCTGGGTACAAAAATGCCACTTGGAGGGGTAGAAGTCCACTGAGATTCCCAGCAAAAGGCCAATTAATTACACTTATAATGAAAGTTACCTTCACKTATTCATTTAATCTATTTTTTAAAATATAATCAATATTTTACAAGTGAAATTACTAAATGTCTAAATGTGACTGCCTATACTATTTGCTAGAAAAGGCTTTTGCTAGTGCCACATGTTATCCCAAAGCTTCCTAGCACTATATTTTATCCTCTCAAGCAAGCAAGAAATAGGACTGGAAATTTCTGCATTAAACCGTTCTCATCAGAAATTGTTCTCTTATTTTGAAGAATGTCATACRTGAACAAAATGCATTGAAAATGTTCTACTTTGTAAGGATTGTAATGATATTTAATTAAAATTTTTCTGACATTTTAACTATTATAATGTTAAAACCTTTCTCACTTCAAAAGTAYTGGTGTTCTTTAAGCCATAAATCTTGCTTTTGAGCAAATTGACTCAAACCATTTGCAAATAAATCAGGAAAAAAATGAAAATGGATTAGGTTTTGGACTTACAAGATACATAATTTTGCTCAAAAATAATTTCCCGCTGTTCAAAAGCAGCTGTTTCCAGGGGGTTCCTCTCACTGTTGTCCCACATCCCAACAGACCTGGTGGGATCCAGGGTTCCAGGAGGTGTCAGGAGGCTGCAGGGGCTGCTGGAGCAGAGCCTGTTCAGCTGAGAACACAAATCCATATCAAAGTCTGACACAAGCACAGAAGAGCAAAGATAAGGAAATTGGATGGTCCCATTTACGACTCTGAAATCATTACAGAGACAGTCACAAAAGCTTAGAAAACAAGAAAGTGAAAAAGTATACAACAGTATCATTAAATCTTTTTTATTATTATTTAAACACCTTTTACGAAGCAATTTCAAAGTGTGTTTTCACGATTTTTTTCAACTTTTCATCTCTCTGGCACAAACTGCTGGCATGGAAGATCTATCAGTCCTGACAGGTTTGTGCTTTAAATGCAAGTGATACAGGCCTGGTTCATCTCCTGCTTCTGTAGCAAAGAAATTGTCATTTAAGTTCACCATTTGTCCCTTCCACATGTTCCATGAATCCTTTAATTGAGSATGATGGATGTTGCGTATGAACGTGCACATGAAAATAGAATATTGGTCCTGACACAGAGTGGCATCCAAATCATTAAGAACTTGGCACCACTGAGAGCTCCTTCATTAACAGAGAAATAAAATGAAAACAGAGGGGAAATTTGGGGTGTCTGAATTTATAATTCTCTCTGAAATTAAGAGAAACTTTGCAATGGTGGCACAGGTCAGGGAAATCTTTGATTCCTCTGCTCACATCAGTGGAAGGACAATCTGGGAAGCAAACATTTCCCTCATTCTGCTCTTCTTTCAAATTTTCAAAAAATTCCCTTGTCTTAGAGAAATGTGAAATTAATAGGAATTTCATTACCTGAAAATCAAGGGATGGGAGCAGGAAGAGGTTTTTACCCATCGAATCGTTTAATGCAAGTCAAATTAACCTGTTTCATTGTATTTTTAATGTTTAACTTCCTTGTCAGTACATTCAAACCAGAGATCTGAGTTTTAAAAATCATATATATATATATATATATATATATATATATATATATACACACCACCCCAGCCCAGCTCCCCTGCAGCCAGCCCTGGAGCCTCTTTCTCTTTCGAGCCTCTCTGACACCAAACCATCCATTTCAGCAGCTCCAGAGGCTGATGATGAACTAGACCCAGGGTATCCCTTTGATTCTCACATTTCCTTCCCGGTTGAAGCCAATCCCATGCAGAGGGACAGGAACTAAAGCCCCCCCACTGAACAAATCACATTATTTTGGTGGGTCCAAGCGTGTGGCTGCAGCTCTGGGTGACAGGTACCAGGATTTGCAGCTCCTGCCATCCTTCACCCAGGGAATTCCTTCACCACTGAATCAACAGGAACATCCCTCTTGAAAAAGGGAGGAACAGCCTGGCACGACCGAAAGGGAAACGCAATCGGAATGGAAAAGCAGTGGCCACCAGCACAGCAGGACCAGCATCTTTCTCCTGTATCCTTGCCCAGAGCTTTTTCCTAGAAATGGAATAAAAAGTGGCATGGCAGACACTTGCCATTGCATTCTGAGCATGAGTGTAACGACAACCAACATGAAAACAACTGTTATACAACAATTATGCGCTCGATTTACACCTTCAGCCTCAAAATTACATCTGTAGAAAGACGCTGGCAGTGGTGGTTTGGTGCCTGCTGGGGAGGGCAGCACRGCCAGCACTGGGTTCAGCAGGTCCCTCGGGGAAGGCAGCCCCAACTCTGAGATGTGGGGTGTGGCAGGAGCATCAGACCCTCTCTCAAAGGTGGGATCAACACCAACCTGATCCCAGACTGGAGCCCAACACTCGCTTCAGTCCACAGCCCACTTCTACTGCAACAGACCAGCGCAGGAACACTTYGAGTTTGTTTCCATCTTTTAAAAGCTATGAAATAGATACCACTGTGTTCCTCATTTGTTAAGTCACATTCACTGTGTGGCCACATAAGTGGCATCGCTAGGAACATACTCTGCTGTCATTACATTAGAAAYCAAAATAATTACTGGAATAATCTGCCTTTCAAGATACTAATCATAGCAGGGTTTTGAGATTTCAATCAGATTTGGTGCTTCTGAAAGCTATTGATTTGCAAAAAAATCCAGGACTGTCTCCCAATAACTGTGTCATTAAATCTGTACCTCAGCAAAGACATTTCCTCTTTCATCCTCTATCTTTTGTACGCTTTGTTAAGTTAGAAACTCAAATCAGCATAAAATGCTTGACGAGGGAAGGGAGAAATGTATTCAGATTTAATCTGGTGATTGCAGCTCATTCGTTGCAAACAGCTCCTTCATCAAGGCCATCAGGTGAATTATTAACCTCTTCCACCCACCAACAGAAAAATACCTTCAGTCACGAGGAGGCGACGCCGGAAAAAGGGTTCCCTGGGTTATCTGCAGGTAACCCTTCWTTCATGTCCTGTCATGGGAAAGGGACACAGGGAGGCTCATCCTGCAGAGGAAAACGCTGCTGGGGGGGAGCAAGGCTGGGAGAAAAGTGTGAGCAAGGCAGGGAGAAAAGTGCCTGGTGCCCACGGTAGGTGTGGGACTGTCCTGGTGGGAGCAGCGACATCCCAGAGTCCTGGCACTTCACTGTGGCTCTGCCTCTGTGCCTCTGCCTCTGCCCAGCCACTCATTGCAACACATGGGGAGAAAAGACCTTCCTGGGGAGGTGTTCCACCCAAGGGGATGAAGCTGTCTCAGAGATAGCTTTTCTGCTGCTCATCCTCCAGAGGTGGTGGAACAGCCAGCACAGGCTACTCACAGGCTACTACAGCCAAACCCCATCAGTCAACTCCCTGCTGTCAGCTCCACCAGTGCCCAGCGAGGGCCTGGCACTCCTCCAGCCCCCGGGGTGCACCCTGACATTGGTGTGACCAGTAGTTCCAGCAGACCACTGGTTTTGAGCAGCTGGGGAGCAGGCGCAGAGCAGGTAATACAGCTTCTGAGCAATTAATTCAGCACATAAATAGAGCAGCAGGTAGCAGGTGCCTGCTGTTGTCCCTTCTAGTCAGCCCTGACACTGGTGTCCAGGCTCTGCAACAGGTAAGAGAGGCATTTCTGAGTGCAGGCTGTGGGAAGGGGGGAAGGATTTTAATYTGGACTTTCTTCCAAGCAAAGGATTATTGGGGCAAATAAAGCCAAATAAGGTGACAGAAAGGATCAGGCAGTGGTGGGAGGAAAGGCAGAGAGGACAGGTAGAGAAACCTGCTGGGAAGGCTGGAAAACAAAGGAGTAAATTGGGTACATATTGGTTAATGAGGATCAAGGCCAATTCGTGTTATTCTTAAATGTATGTAAGGAAAAGGAGTCAGAAGCAAAAATTAGTTTAAATCAAATTAGAGATAAAACAATAAAATAAAGTCATGCAAGCGTCTCCCCGGCYTCTCACACCGAAGGGACACTCCCAGCAGCAACAGCAGCAGCACTTCAACAAACTTCACAGAGTCCCCTGAAACTCAGGTCCTTCTGCAAGGAGGGAGGTTCTGTGACAGCTCCTGGTCACAGCAGAGCAACCTTTTATTACAGAATACAAATTATCCCCTATAAACTAGTGCAAAAACAGCACCTTGCCTTCTTTAAATCATATTTTGTATTTTGCTATCATGTCRGGCTGCTGTGAGTTTTGAGAATAACTAAGAAACCACAGAACTTCCTCTTTGGCCTGTGCACTTTTTAAGAAGTAAAGCAATTCCTCAAAGGTGCCCAAAAAAACTTCAGGCATTATCACCAAGCAAAGGAAATTTTCCCAAAGGAGCTGAGACAGGTTGGAGGCAGCCACGATGCCTCGGACCTGCTGCTTCTCTGACCCCCAGGGAGGGGGAGCTGGACATCCCCACAGCTCCAGGATGCTGGACAGGTCATGGACACCAGGACAGCAACTGGTGTTGCTCGAGGCAGAAGTCACCACGCACATTTGTTTCTTCATTTCAAAACGAATCTGCTGACAGAGGGCTGCCAGGAACAGAGGGATCCTCAGCTGCACCCACCATCACCTGCCAAAATGATTCATTTYGCTCCAAAATACAGACACTAGCAGTGGGGCTGTATCAGGCTTTGAAAAGTACTCCACATCTTGGAAGGAAAAAAAGGGAAAAAAAGGAAAAACAACAATAAAAACATGCTAGAAACCAAGTTCACTACACTCCTACACGGAGGCGAAAAATAATCTTTGAAATAAGAGTCACCAGTAGGTCGAGCTTTACACATTTAAAGCAGAGTGGTTGTTTCCAAACTGCTTTTACTGCTTTCAAGTCCTAGTTTAGAGCAAGGGCCCAGCAGTCTGTAGTAGGCAGGTTTTCCCCTGCTTCTGACAGAAATTCCCATCTGCCTCATGGGTGTGATCCCAAATAAGGGCAAATGGGAAAATAAAGGAACTGTCTTTCCCTTTAAAACGATCAATACAACTGCCAAAAAACAGCATATATTTAATAAATGCAATGTAGATTGCTTTATTTGACCTTCTGTTCACAAAATAATTTTATTATATGTATGAAAGCAGCATACAGGCAATAAAATTATGAAAACATTCACAATACATAAATACACAGACCTGATGCAGGATGTATATAATTTGTTAGAGTTTAAATTTTTTTTTTTCCTCTCAGTTCTCTTTTCCTGACAACACATTGTTTTTTGATATATGTTACGAAAAAGTTGCTCCAACGGGTATTTTCTGCCATTCGGAAAAGAAATCGATTTCTTTGAATGCTGCTGAATATTAACACCCAATGTTCCTGTTGCTAATGCTCACTGATTGCTTTTGGCATTACAGAGGGAAAGCAGCAGGGAAGGACGATGGCAAAGTAGCAGGATTTTTTTAATTAAACATTGGCAACTTTTTTGGAGTTCACAGGAGGAGTTTTGACATGGGGGGGCTGCAGTTCCATCCGTATTTAGAAATGTCTTAATCCAAACTGGTAATGAGGCACTATTCCTTATTGACTGGACTATTGACACTGCAATTGCTAAAATGTAATGTCCTCCCAGCTCCCAGAGTAAAGCACCAGGTACCTCATGTTTTAATTCTGGCTGTGACAGAGGAGCAGACAGACAGCAGGGTCCGGGTGGTCCTGCAGGAACACTGGTGATAACGAGGTTTTGGCATCCTTACTACCACTATAACCCATTGTGTTTGTTCAGAAAAGATATCCAAGACTCGAAATAAGAAAAGTCTGAGAAAGCTGTTTTATCTTACATAAATACAAAACACTATCTACTAAGAATTGTTACCTAAGAAGCTTTCCTTCCCAAACTGGATTCTTCTTAAGGTTGTAGTCATATTTAAGGTATTTACAGATCCACAAACTTGACATTCTAGCAAAGTCTTTGTAACAGGAAACTTTTTAAAAATAAATAGCAGCAATTTCTTTTATTTCTATAAGGGAAGAGAATTCGCAACTCAGTCAACTCTGGTCCTATCTTTTGAAAGAAATCCCACTTAAAAATAAAAAAAAGCCCACAAGCAAACGAACTCCACACACAGCATCAGTTTTGTTGATTCCTTCATCTCTTGCTGAGCTTCTTAACATTCCTCTGTTCCCCTCACCAGCTCTCCAGACTATCAGAGCTTGTAATAAAGTGCTGACTGGTTGACTGGTCAAAAATGCAGTTATGACACTCCAAAAATATCCCATTATTTAGACATCTTAAATAACATAAATAAAGCTAGATCTGTTATAACATATGAAAAATATCAATTTAAAACAATAAATAAATAAAACCAGTATCAACATATTACCTCCCAAAGCTTTAAAAATAACCATTCTCGTTATAAGGCTCAATTATTTGTCAGAAATAATTTTAAGAAGGCATCTACCTACCTTTACAATCCCTCAGTCTTTAATTAGGACCTGTTAACACCCACTATCACAAGACACAGCAATCTTTTAACTTCTAGTAAACATTAATCTTTAAATACTCAACATTTATCTTTTGCCTCGCTTTAAACTAGAAATTGGTTTCTCTGTGTAAAGAAGAAGCAACATTTTCTTTGTATCTGCACTGTATCTGAATCTGTAGATTTTCCTCAGTATGAGGAAGTGCACTGTTCCTCAGTAGAGTTTAACATCCTTTTCCATAACCAATTTCCAGTATCTTTTTCTGTTTGTTGTTTAAAATGTTAAATTTGCTCTGAATGCCAGGAAAATTAATTCTGGGCTTGGTGTAAACGTGCATTTTTCTCCCTGGAGCTTAGTTTCTTACCAAAAAAATCTTGTCTATCTTTTTTTTCCCCAAAAAGATTCTTACAATATACACCATTAGGTCTTGCYGAGCAAACCTTACTGTTCAGGTTTTATGCTGCCCATTCTGTGTGATGGGGTTGATCTTTTCCAAAGAAACATCAGCTTCATAATCCAAGATACCCGACAGTGCTGGAGACATTTTCTCCAAGGTCTTAGACAGTTCACCCTCTTCTTCCTTTTTAAGAGGTTCTTCTTCCGGGCAGATGATCGCGTGTGGAATCAGATAAACCAGATTAGACTCTTTGGGGCTGGACCCTTTGGGCTCGTGTTGGCTGGAAAAGACCACAGCTCCGTTGTTGTTGATGCTGACAGTCTCGATGGCATTGCCAGACATGGGGCAGAGCCTGTAGCAGCCCAGCAGGGTCGAGAATGCCTTGCGGAAATCGGCGTTGAAGGCATAAATGATGGGGTTGAGGGAAGAGTTTGCCCATCCAAACCATACAAAAACGTCAAAGGTGGTGGAATTAATGCAGAAAGCCTCTGCCCCCTTGGACGGCTCGGTAGGCTCGCAGAAGGGAATCATGCAGTTCAACACGAAAAACGGCAACCAGCAGCACACAAACACCCCCATGATCACCGAGAGAGTCTTCAAAACCTTCGTTTCCCTCTTGAAGGACATTTTGAAGTTGCTCTCCGGCTGCTGGCAGTCCATACTGCTCCTGTTGCCGCCCGGRTTGTGACAGTTCTTGGCATGCACTGCTGCTCTCTCCAGAGCCGAGATGCGCCGGATTTGCTTCTGAGCGATCCGGTATATCCTGGTGTAGGTTACTATCATGATGGCCACGGGGATATAGAAGCTAATTAGAGAAGAGGAGATGGCATACATCCTGTTTAGGCTAGAATCACAGTTGTCCATGCTTACCCCTTGTAAGCTGGCATTTAAGTCCAAAAAGCTCGTGGTTGTAGCCTTGTGCCAGTTCAGCTGCACTGGGATGAAGGAGATCAACACGGACAAAGTCCAGGCCACGCTGATCATGATGAAGGCTGCCTTGGGGGTCATCTTCCTCTCGTACCTGAAAGGGCTGGAGATGGCCCAGTATCTGTCCACGCTAATGACACAGAGGTTTAAGATGGAGGCTGTTGAGCACATAATATCAAAGGCCACCCAGATGTTGCAAAATGAACCAAAAGGCCAGAAACCGGCGATCTCGGCCACAGCTTTCCAAGGCATGACCAAAACTGCCACTAAGAGATCTGACACGGCCAAGGAGATGACAAAGAAGTTGGTCACCTTGGACCTGAGGTGGCGAAACCTAATGACAGCTGCGCAGACCAGCGTGTTTCCCAGCAGCGTGGAGAGGATCAGGAGCGAGAGGAAGCAGCCCGTGAGGATCCGAAAGGAAGAGGAGTCCCTTTCCACCAGCAGCCCTTCCCCGTCCATAGTGGTGTCGTTCCAAGTCATAGTTTCTCCTGAGGGAAAATCATATCATGATTTTCATGACGACATCAACTCCTTTCCTTGCAGAGATCAGAGACATCAGACGTCCATTAATTACTCATCACCCAACAGACCAAAGGTCCTTTTCTATAGTCCCTTCGCCCCCCGACGGACCTCACCCTCTTTGAATCATCCTGAACAACATCCTGAAAGCTCTACGAGCAGGAACTGAAAAAGCACAAACACAGTCCACCCTACAAACAGCATTTTTTAGCAATCCCTTCGGAAACACACTGCACCACCCTGGCATGGAGTAGCCTAACTCAGACAGCTCACCTGTAAATGTTCTGCTGCTGTCCTCTGCAAACACACCCCACAGACAGGAAAGCAATCACTTTTCCATGCTTGCATCTATTCCCACTTAAATAGACTATTGATCGAGTGTTTCCAGTGTCCACTGCACTAGCCCTTCATATTTACTGAAGCGTATTGTACAAGGTGCCTTTTCTCTAGTTCCCTAAATGTCTCACTGGTGAAACACTCCATCCTTCCTCCTCGGTACATTCCTGTTACAAAATGCACCAGTTCTCTGTTTCTTGGCAGTATCAGAAAGCAAATCTTCACTTTGTTTCAAATTGTTTTACATTTCCAAGACAAAGTAAATAAACACACAGTACGTGTGTTTTAAAGGTTTGCAGCAAGAAGTAGCTCAGGTTATTTAGTTTTACTTAAACAAGAAATGCTGGCTCCTACCTTTCACCTCTGATTCTCTGTTTGCTCTGGGAYGCAGGGCCGTCTCTCCTCCTGTTTCAGTTTTGGAATTGCATAGCAAATCTTATATACAAAACCAACACAGGAACACTGCATTGCATTGTGTGTGTGGTTTTTTTCCCTGAAAGTGTAAATTGGCAGGGGAGAAGTAAGAGTTGGACCATCAGGAGTCAGTTTTCAAGGGAGCAGCAGGTCTGTGCTGTCGGACCGTGCGTGACGGACCCTGCTGGTGTGTGCCCAGCTCCCTCCATCCCACGGCCCCTGCTGATCACTCTGCAAACTTTGTTGGCCGGATCAGTCCCAGTCGCACTTTGTACATCCCGTTGAGGCGGCACATCAGGGCAAATCATCCCAGGCAAAAGGCACGGTATTCCCAACACTGGCAAGAGCCGATTACCAGTTCTATCTGCTGTCGTTCGCTGGATGAAGAAAGAGGCGAGAGGAGAAGGACCCGAGTGACCTTCCCTCGGCCACGACGCCGGCGATGCCCGCAGTGGGTTCCTCTTCCAGCAGGGACGAGTCGCTTTAACACTCCGCTGCCAGGTTATAGCTCCCCATAACTACTCCGGAATAATCCCACCTCCTGCTCAGCGGGGCTGCGCTCCAGGGATCGGGTCCAGCTCCTACCATGTTTTTTCCCTCTCGGAAAGGCGCAGGCGGAGGCAGCTCCTCACACTCTCCCGCAGCCCGCCCCGGGCCGCGCATCTCCCGGCTTCCTTCTGCCCGGGGCAGGGCTCGGCGGCATCGCCCCTCCAGGAACGCTCTGTCTGCCTGGCGACTCCTTCCTAAAGGATTAAGACAAGGGAATGACAGGCACGGAGGCACGCAGCGGGCAAAAAGCCACCCCCCTTCGCCTCCCCTAACATCTTCGGCCGGGCGCCGCTTCTTCTGGGCAGCTTTTCCTGCCTTCCCGGGGAATATCGTCCMGGGCAGCCGGGGCGAGGGGCAGAGCCGGGCTCCGGGAGCGGCTCTCCTGGAGTTTGGCGGAGCCGGGCTTACTTTGCCCGGCGCTGCGCTCCGCCGAGCTGCGGGACGCGCGGGGCGCTGCGAGCCGCGCTCGGTGCGCTGCTGCGGACCGTGAGTACCGGCCCCGCGCCTCCGCGGCGGGCGACGCTCGGGAGGGGCCGCGGGGCGAGGCACCGCGAGCCGGGGGAGCGGCGATAGCCCGGGGCACGCTCGGGAGCCGCTCCCGGCGCGGCGGGGCAGGGGCCGGGGCTGGGGGCTCGGCCGGGGCAGCGCTCCCTGCGCGCCGCCCCCCGCCTGGCGCAGCCCCCGGCTCCCGGCGCAGCCGCGGCCGCCGGGCTCCCTCTCCTGGGCGGCCGCGGCCCCGCCGGGGGTGGGCGCGGACCGGGGGCAGCGTCCCCCGGCGCTGCCGGCCCCGACCCGCGGCTGACACCGCGGCCGGCGTCGTTCTCCCGCGGGCACGGGACAGGCTCCCCGGGGCGTGTGGGTGCTGAGGAGCCGCATCCCGACTGACTCGTGCGGGCTCGGGAGAGGGCACAGACGGGGACAAACACCGCGGAGCCGCCGGAGCCCCGAGCGGGCACCCCCGAGGGCAGGGAAAGCCCGTCCGTGCAGACCCGCCGCTCCCTTCGAAACCTCCTGGAAAAGCCCTCCCGCTCGGTAGTGAGCACCAAAACCACAGCGGTTGTGCCTCAAACCCTTCTTCCWTTAAAAGGGTCTTTTCTTGCTTACCTTAGCTGCAACAGGCAGGGAAAGATGAACATGCTGATTTGCAACCTTTGCATGGGAATCYTACCTCCCGAAAAATCAGAACATAAATGTAAAAGACATCACAGTGAGGTTAAAAAACCTCCTAGAAGAACAAATATTCTAACGAAGTTGTCGCCATAAATGCTGTGGGGTTCAGCACTAAGGAAGTTGCTTTTGTGCCATCTGTAATTTTTCATAATGTCAGTTAAAGCAGATACAGCGCTAAGCTAACCTTGACTAGTTAACTGAAACACTTGTTTTCCTTTCCCATTCTCTTTCTTTTTTTATAAATTTTAACTGCTTCTCACCAAGTTCTCATCCCGCCCTCCCCCTGCTTRTTATCCTGTCCTTTAATCATCATTCATTCCCAGAGGAGGGTGAAAATAGACAAGAAGATGAATCCTGTGCTGTTTGGTAATCGAGATCTCTCATGAAACTCACTGAGAGTTTTCTATTTTCGAGATTCTTTTTCTTTTGTCTCCTGTTCTTAAAGGACCACACAGGTGAGGTTTAGTGCAGGATAAGTATTTTCTGCAAAGGTAGCATGCTCCTGTTTTTCCATAGAAACCCTGGGCTGAGGGGAACATTGCCTGCATAAGAAGCCACTGAGCACACTTTGATTTTATTTGCAATCCAGAGGCTCTCCTAAAATGACTTTCTACCACAGCCATCCTGGATTATTCCTGGAGAAATCACAACTTCCAAGCACACAAAAGGCAGAATTTTTGAGGCATATTGGAGAGAAAGGCTGGGGTACACCTTACAGAGAGAGCTGTCTGCCCTAAAGCATCTGCTTATCAGCTCATCCAGTGAACTCTTCAGTTCATTTTTACCAGGGAGTGGCCTTTCCTGAAAGAGGCTGAATTCAGCATTCGAAGAACCTAATATTGCTCACATGAGTGAGGGTTTCATTTGACTCTGACATTAAGAAAAGCCTTTTAGATTCCTACTCACAGCAGCTTGTAAGACTCTCAGAGTCCTTATTTTTCGGGCAATTCAAGTATCAGTTTCAGAAGCCAGAGCCTCTCTCCTATCTCCCCTCTAGGTTTGTGTGACCAGTTCAGGGATGAACATGAGCTCTGGCTCGGCCATGGCTGCAAAGCCCCTTCAGCAGCTCCAAACACCAGCAGTTCACCCAGGGCACCCTGYTGGACTCGTTTGTCACTTCAGCTAATTTATAAGCTTTTGAAACCTTCATGACTTAATAGCCATACCCAGGTGAGGAACAAAAGTGAAATCCATTAAACCCCTATTATTATTTAGGTAAATTTAATGGTGGGATTAGGCAGTAGATTCACATGGCTCTCAGAGCCGGTTACATGAGTGGTGGGTGAATTCTCCTCTTGCTGCTTTCTGGCCAAGGTGTCCCCAGCCAGTGCGAGCAGGATCAGCTCTGCTCCGGATCTGGACTTGCTTGGAACTCTCAGCAACAGGATGATGGTGCAGGTGTTTCCTGGAGATTCAGAAACAAGCACAGAGCTTGTTAAATTCTCCCTGGGTACCCACATAAAACAGCTGCTTAATTTTATTCAATGCTTTTCACTCACCACTGACTGGTGCTGGAATCAAAGCAATGCCCAGCGAAGGAAAGCTTTTGTGTCTCTATTCCACCTGCTCCTCCCAGGGGACCCTGGTTGGAGAAGGTCCTACTTGGTCCATATGAAGATTTTAAAAATATAAATACTGAGTAGCACCTTGATCCAAATGATCTTCCTCCAGGCAGTAATTAGATACTGGAAGACCAAGTCAGAGTTGAACCAATCCCAGATCTTGCATTCAGAGATGAACATGCTTTAACCTCCGAAATAGCGCACACACTGGATCTGGAGAAAGGCAGCTGAATTTACAAAATATATTACAGTACATGAATACAAATTGTACTCACATCACCCTCAGGATGCCTTTTTGTGTCTGCAAGCATGGGATTTATTAAACATGAAATCAGCTGASGCATATTATCAGAAAGAATGTCTAAAAGAGCTGTCAGATTCGTAAATATCTGGTTATACTAATAAGGCAAGATAAATTTAGCCTCAGTGTAACCTTCTTGGATAAGTCAAGTGTTCCTGGAACTCAAACAGCTATGAACTCTTTTAAAGACCAGTGAAGCACATCATTTAAATTGATATTATCATATTGTGCATTCCATGGGGAAAACCACAGTAGTGRCTACAAAAGCACAGAGCAAAGAGTGGCAGCAGAAAAAACTACTGCTAACATCTCCAAGGATCTCAAGTTCATTCTTGAATGACAAAAATCCATCAGCAGGGAGAAAGGATCAGTGAGAGAAATGATTTCTAGTCCCCAAACGCTGGCAACAAGGGGCCTAAATATTCAGTATTGAATGTGAGCTTTTTTTTTTTTTTATGTAGATTGTAGGTGTGTCCACCTGCAGCTGGCCTTCAGTGTCTGGGGGATTCAGCAGGGCTGATCCCAAAAATGACATCAGTGCCCTTGTGAAGGTTGACTTGTAAACTATTTCCGATGGCAGCCATGGAGCATCCCTGGGTATCAGGTCACTGGTGAAGTATGTGAGGAAATCTGAACACTGGCAGGGAAAAGGAAAATCAAAAAAGCCCAGACAGAAACACCATGCATGGAAGTCTGAATTTAAATGACTCATCTGAGGCAGCTAATTCAGGCTGGACACAGAGGGTAGTGCAGGATGGTATAAATGGGAAGGATTTGCTGTGCAGTGCTACTGCTTCCCGGGATCTGCAGTTGATGCAGTGGCTGCAGGGGGCTCAGAAGGCAGCACCAGGCACTGCTGCTCCCTTGGCACCTCCCCTCTCGGGATATGGATGCATCAGCACAGCCCCGCTCCAGGCAGGAGAGCCCAGCTCCATCCCTGGGCCGCAGYGGATGGAGCCTGCAGGAAGGATTTCTGCTCTGCAGGAGATCAGGCAGCAGCCTCTCAAGAGGCAGCCTCGTGTCACACACAGGCTTTGGGAGTGGTGGGAAACCATCATGTGGGTGTTCCATGTTCCCCTCCCAGCCCCCTCCTGCTCAGAGCCCGTTCAGGCTCTGCTCCCCTTCCCCTCCCTCGCCAGTGATCCCTCTCTGCATCTACCCGGAGCAGGTTTGAGCTGTAACCCCCCAGCTTTGACAACAAAATGGCTCTTTTTGGACAGATGAGGAAGACAGGAGAGAAAGAGAAGCGCCAAACCTGCAGCCAGGGATCCGAGCAGAAGGTGTCACCTGCACAGTCCCCAGCCCCAGGAGCTGTGGGTAATTTAAACTCGGTGTGATGCTGCCAAGAACTGTGTTATTTAATCTGCAGAGTTCATGCAGTGACTTTTTATGGGGTTTTTCCAGTTCCACCCACTCACTCCCACAGGACCAGAGAAAGAAAAGTTTCCCACAAGGAATGCTTGGAGTGACCTTCCTCTTGCAGCTCGACATGCTCCATCAACCCAAAGGCCATTACTGGATCTTAAATCACCCTGGAAATTGCTCGAGCAGGGAAGCCTAAAATTTCCCCCCTTCTCTTTCTGGGATTTCCATCTGCCAGAGATACGGGGCAGGAGCAGGATTGCTGCCCTGCCAACACTTCCCTCCAGAGTGGGTAGAAAGCCAAACTGCAGAGGATGATGAGAATAAATTATAGCTGAGAGGAGAGCTCTAAGGAAAGAAAAATGCTTCCTCTGACTGCCTCATCCCTGCGGCACAGCAGAACAGAGCCAGGAAATCCACAGCAAACTAACAAGGCTCTTTCTTTAAAACATAATCTACACCAACAAATACAAAATACCTTAAAATTCCTAATCATTTCACTGACAAGCGTAGACACTGGATGTACTCCTGAATTTTATCTTCTAATCCATGTATGTAAAAACCCTACAAGCTGACTGCTAAGGACCTACTATATGAAATGGCTCATAAAATAGTAAGTCAGCACAAAAATACAGACTGGGCCATTGCTTCCCAATTTAGGCTTTATTTGCATATGCATATTTTTTTACTACTGTACAGCTTTAATTTTTTCTTTCACTCCACACTGGACGGACATTTTAGGCCCTCAGAAAAAAAAAATTGAGTGTGTGAATCAAAAGAAAAGTCACGGAGTAACTGACAGCACCTTTCATGTTAAAGATGGCTTTGACATATTAATTAGTATCTCAGAGATGAAATAAAGCCAGCGATACAGAATGATTCATTAGAATGAAATTAATCTGAGGAATAATTAATTCTGAGGGGATGGATAAAAAGAATACAAATAGATGTATTAGCAGCAAAACTCTTCAGCGATGAGTGTGACAGTGATTTCTAGCAGGAGTGGATGAGACTGCGGATAATACAATTTTCTCAGCAGA
Organism: Amblyornis subalaris; assembly: GCA_018881555.1. Lineage (NCBI taxonomy): Eukaryota > Metazoa > Chordata > Aves > Passeriformes > Ptilonorhynchidae > Amblyornis > Amblyornis subalaris. Next base: position 1,675,134 of record JACAXG010000013.1, read on the forward strand.
TGGCTTGGTAGGTGGCACTCTCCCTCCTAAGCTGCTCTTACAGATTCACTCCTGAGCTGCGTGCCAGCACCAAACAGATCCTTACCATACTCCAGCCCAGCCCCTGACTGATGGATGGAGAAGAACTGTTTAACAGCAGAACCGTTTAACAGCAGAACCGTTTAACAGCAGAACCGTTTAACAGCAGGCTTTTGTGGTTTGCTGGTGCAGGATGTGATGATGAAGAGCGTGCTTGGGCACCCACAGCAAGTGGACAATAGTTTGCTTTACATCTGATTATTAAGTCCACATTATTACACATCCAGCATGGTCAGGCTCCACAGCCCCGCCACTGGCAGGCTACAAATCCTTGAATCAAAGATAATTAAACTAATACTTACCAAGAAAATAKAAGTATCACTTCTTGCTCGTAGTGACGACTGGCAACAACATTTCAGAGCTGCACCACAGGGAGCCACAGGAGCCCAGCCAGGGCTCTCTGCAAGGGGGGCAACCCCACGGTGCCCAAGGATCACAGCAGGTGCAGGTASAGTAGACAGGGTGAAGCAGCAGCCCAGCAATAACCGGAGCACTCCAAATGTGCCAGTCCTGCAGCTCTGCTGTCTCAGGCAGCATTTCCCCATCTGCAGCTCCCCACGCAGCCCTGCTGCCCGTGCAATGTTGCAGTTCCACCTTCAGGTTCTGGGATTTAACTGTTCTCCAAGGCTGGTTGTCCAAGTCAAATCACACAGGCTGGGCTTGGTGGCAGTCAGAAACATTCCACCAAGTTCAATGAAACACCRGAATGATATTCCAAACAAGAATCTGAACCAAGGTCTAAACTTCAGGCTGCTTCACTCCTCCTGACATAGCTTCCATCGAAACTTTTGAAAAACGCAGTGATCCAGCTACCCCAAACTATGATGTAATCCCAAATCCACTCTCACCCTGGCTCACCTGGATCTGTTATCCTGTTCCAGCCTCTGTGCCTGTCCCACCACGTAAAGCAGGACTGTTTCATCCCCYCAACATGAGTAACATCTCCCTCTTTGCATCCCGCCTCGGCGTCCTTGGCTTTTCCCTGCCCTGCGTTGCCAAGACAGTCTCTAACACACTGTACTTTCCCAGGCTGGAAATGTTCCCTGAATTTCATCATCCACTTGTCAACATCTGTCCCGAGGTCAGGGGCCTCCCAAGGCAGCCAGTTCTCCCTSCTCCCTTCCCACCAAGCTCATCAGGTCTCAGCTCCACCAATACAGGCATCCAGTGTCTCTTCCTCAATCCATCAAACCAGTCCTCTCCGTTTGGGAGAGGCTTGGGATGTCTTCCAGGTACAAGTTCCATTTCAGTAGAAATTTTCCTGATGCTTTCTAGTAATTGTGTACTATGTATAGGAATTCCCTTCTGCTTTCCAAAAGTTCCCTTCTGCTCTTTAGAAATTTCCCACATCTTTCTAAGAACTGTGCATTTCTTTCTAGGATTCCTCCATTGCTTCATAAAAATTCCTTCCTACTTCGTAAGAAATTCCCTCCAATTTTCTGGAAATCTGTAGCCAATTTTCTGAGAATTCACATTTTGCTTTCCTGGAGTCCTGCCACAGCTTTCTAAGAATTCCATTTTCCTTTCTAAGATTTTCCCATAATTTTTCCAGAAGTTCCCTGTAGTTTTCTAGGAGTTTCCCGTGTTTTTCTAGACATTTTCCATACCTTTCCAGGAATTTCCTGCCGCTCTGAATCTCTCACTGCTCTCTAGGCATTTCTATCATCTTTCAGGTGGATCCACCAGGTTGTGGCACAGTGTCAGGTGTTGTTCCATGGCGTTTGTGCTGCTGCGTGTTGTGACATTCCATGTGCTATTCCCAGTTGTCCTCTGGTGTCCTGTTTTGTCTTATGTTGTGCTGCCACACCTTGTTCTCGTATTTTTAACTATTTTATAAAGCCACGGGAAAGGCTCAGGAGGTGAAAGTATAAGGATTCGGCGACATCTGGTCCTTAGATGGTGATGAAAAAAATTTGTCAGGTCTGGCTGAAGGAGTTGTGAGACCCTGTGGCTGTTCCCTGTGTCCTATGGGATGTTCCCACACCTCTTGCCCCCAGACGTGCACATCAACATCCCAGGTCACTCTGCCTGGTCGAGTGCCGAGAGCAGCTGGCACAGATCCTTCATGGCACCAACAATCCGACAAGAGATGTTTATAAAATAGCCACATCATAGAGGAAATGGCTTCCTAATCCCCTTAAAAAGCTAGTTTATCCCTTTAAACATAGCTTTATGTCCCTTCTAAATGCAGATTGGCTTTTCATCTTCATCCCCTTCCATTCTTATCTGATATAACTGTGCATCTAGAGAAAGAGGAAAATTGAGTATGCATTAATTTATCTTGGCACAGTATAGCATGAGTAACCTAAAACTGAGTTCAGATATTGCATATGGAGCCAAAGCATTTAAGTGATTTTGTAAGTAACACTGTATCAGCTTATGTAAGAGTTTCATTRCAATTTATATTGCCAAAAATGTTGTGTTACTTTTCTGTTTGATCAAATCTCCCAAGACAATAGTTTATTCCTTATCAGCTGAGACTGGAAAAAGAGGGTGGTGGTTTTTGATGTACTGACAAAGACCTGCAGAAATCTCTGGCTCATTTACAGAAACAATCCTTGAACTCCTTCAGACTGTACTGATGTCCCTTCCAGTCTGGAGTTTGGATTTCCTACGTAAAATTAACRTACATTACATCAGGATACCACAGGAAATGCTGTATATACATAGTTCACCTTGCCTSGTGTTCTGCTCCTGACAGCAAAACCCAGCACGAAGTCTTCCCATCAAGTGCTAATGAATAATTCCCAGAAATGTTGCTGGTTTCTTCTGGCAAACCCCTGATAACAGCCAGCTTGGTGCCAAGGCCAGTTCCTGACRCCACATTCCAGAGCCAGCAGCTGAATACACCCCAGATCCTTGCACTGTGCCTTCAGGAATGTCACCACGTTATTCCCCACCTGCTCTACAATTACTTTTTTCATGGAGCAGAAAAGTCTTGACATCTCTCACACTTGCCTTTACTCTGACTGCACCRTTCATCATCCAGGGTTTGGAATTCTTGGTCCTGCAGTGCCACTTACTGGACATTTCTGTTCATAAAAGCATGTGCAGCAGCTCTTCGTTGTCTCACTTGATTGCCAGGGCTAATTTGAAATGGAGAAAGACATAAAAAACACCAATGTTCACTTAGGAATACAGGAAAGCTTGAGGGAACCAAATACAGTAAAGCTCATTTCTTAGATGAGGCAGCAACTGTAGAGGAATAGAAATCCTCCTTTTCTGGTGAGTGTAGGGAAGAATTTGCCCTCTAACAGTCTGGGAATTCTTCCAGGTGGAAACATGCAGATGGTTAAATTCATCCCTAGTTCAACAAATGCATCTGGGAATTTGCAGGAATCTTATTAATATATTCCTTGGGAAMTAAGGCAACTGAAAGGAATGCTTCGAAAGGAGCTTGGGTACACACAATCCAGCCATACATTTTTAATACAGCCAAAAACATTTTAGTGTGAAAATTAGTGCAGATGAAGAAAGACACGTAGTCAGAGGTCAGATATGCTTTGTGACTACCCATATTCACCCATTTGCCTTTCAGTTTGTAGCTCATAAGTAACTGCTGGTGGTTGCTCAGAGCCATTCCGAGCCCTTTCAGGATTCGTGGCAAAATATCAAATTTGTTACTCAGCAATGGGAGAAATGACTCGTCCAGTGAAAGAGAAGTTATGTAGCTGTTCAAAACCATCTGCACTGAGCACAGAGCAAATGATTAACTCATGCAGCTTTTGCATGCAGCAACTCAGAGAAAGAATTTAGAATTCATATATCCACATTAAATACTCTGCAAGCAGAGTTTCAATCGTGACGTGCGGAAATGTCCATGTGTGGTTTAAAATCAGATTAACAATCTAGTACCTTTGGCATACAAGAAAATTATTAGAGGCAGAACATACCAGTCCTCAGAATGCAAACCCCACAAAACAGCACCAGTTATACCCAACAACTCATTTATATCAATGCACAACATCCAGGTGTTTGCATTTTCTGAACAAGGTGTCGTTTCTGCTCAGTCATTGAAACGTTTTTAGCAGCAAGTGCTCTGGCCACCACAGATGTATATGTATCAGTATTGGATCTGCCAGTGGTCATGGAGACTGGGATCTGCCTGACAAGGTTAAAAAGAATTAGACATTAGCAGGGAGATACATAAACGGTGCACAAATTTTGTTGTGCAAGAAAAATGCAGTGCAAGGGTATCAATGCCAGTTTTTACTCTTTCATGATGGACTCTCACGTGGTAAATTTGCACCTGCAACTGTCATATTTATATCTGTAAGACCTAAGTTGTGGAGTCACAAAGGAAATAGAACGGGGCCACATCTGAGATTGGATGTGGCTGTGTCAGAATGAAGGTTGTATCTCAATTTTTCATTGAAAATCATGAACTGAGTTGGTTAGAAACGGAAAACACACTTCAGCCTATGCAATCATATTGTATTTAAAAAAATAAGCCAAATGTCATAGAAGTTGAGAGTTAACAGCAAAGATTTCATCGGTAAGTGCAACTGCGCAAACACTTAATTCCTGGGTAGAATCATGGCTTTTTAATATAAAATTCCCACTCATTATCGTGCAATGAGCAGGGAGAGGGAGGTCAGACCTCGCCAGCCCTTTATCCAAAGTGTTGAAGAGCAGGATTGCTCTGCTTTCACAGCTGCCGCCCCTCCAGGGACRGGCTCTGTGGACAGAGCAGCGATGTTACGACGGGAATTTCAACAGAGGGCTGGACTGGGCTATAGATGGCACTTGCAGTCCGTCTGTGTGTTATTCTGGTCCACAAAAGAGCTGAACGAGCGCTGCTTGCAGGCTGGCAAGAGGCCGCAGCTCCGCTGTGGCTGCACTCGTGTCCCCCAGCTCCCGAGGGACTCCGCATCCGCGATCGGATCGGATCGGATCCGGTTGGGATCCGGCTCGGATCGGGATGGGATGGGATGGGATGGGATGGGATGGGATGGGATGGGATGGGATGGGAT
>JACAXG010000013.1:1680299-1818715 GCA_018881555.1 Amblyornis subalaris
GGGATGGGATGGGATGGGATGGGACGGGACGGGATCGGATGGGACGGGATCGGATGGGATTGGCTCGGGTTCGGCTTGGCTCGGGTTCGGCTCTGCTGGGCTCGGGCACAGCACGGCTCCGACCTGACCGCACCGAGCCGAGCCGTGTCCTGCCGGCTCGGATCGGGTCCGGTCCTGTTGGCTCCGGTCGGGTCGGTTCAGGCCGTGGCCGCCCCGGGGCTGTGGCCGTGCCCCCGCCAATCCCGAAAGTTCCCATTGCGGTGCTCACCCTGCACCCGCCCGGGGACAGTGTCACCTGCCGGGACACGTGGAATTAGCGGGCCTCGGGCACGAGGGAGAAGGTTGCACGGGACTGATGTGGACTTCAGAGGAAGTAAAAGAGCAAAAYAAAAGGGTTGAAATTCCTGAGTGTTTCTACTGTCACAGCAGGCCAGCCATCCCCGGGAATAAGAGAAAGTAGGAAAATGACAGTGGGGAGGCCACCGTTTGTCCCAGTGCCGATTTCCTCTTCCACAGCTGCATCCTGAACATCATTACTGGGTGCCAGCAGCTTTGAATTGCTGAAATAGAGATGAAGACACATCCTGCCCTGAAAACTGCTGCCTTCCCAGTGCCCGTACCAGACATCAGGGTTATGGACTGGGAGCCAGGCTGAGGAAGGGATGTTCCGCTCAGCTGTGCCCAGGGAGTGACAGTGACATGCGGATGCTCCTTATCTGGCTGCTAATGTACTTCTTATCTCCTCCCTTAGGTGCCAGCGATGTGACAAGGCTCTGGTGCTTGAGCGACCTTCAGAGCATCTCCTGAGCTGACGGTGCTGTCCTCACACACGGCAGTTTATGGTCCCTCATCACCAGGTTTGGGGCATTAGTGTGGCTTGGGTTTCCAATAATAACCCTCTATCAACAATCCCAATCCAGTGCAGCCTGGAGGAGAGGAGATTGACGGGAGAACTGACCATGGTCCCCGTATGGGCCATTTGGGGCCATACTGAAGAGTTGGACTCGATCCTTGTGGGTCCTTTTGTGGTTTGCAGCTTCCTCAGGAGGGGTAGCAGAAGGGCAGCGCCGATCCCTGACCAGTGACAGGACCCGAGGGAACGGCAGGAGCTGTGTCAGGGGAGCAAATTAGGAAAAGGTTCTTCACCCAAAGGATGGTTGGGCTCCCAAGGGAAGCCTAACAGAGCTCAAGGACTGTTTGTTTGGAAAACGCTCTCAGGCACAGGGTGGGATTTTCGGGGCTGCGCAGGGCCAGGAATTGGACCCCGACGATCCCAATGGGTCCCTTCCAGCACAAGATGTTCTATAATTATTAATGCCAAATAATTAATGCCATTAACTGTAAGAAATGGGAGTCACTCCGGGATGCTCCGGGCCCTCAGCGGAGCGGGCGGAGGGGAGGCGCGGGCGGCCCCGGGCGCTGCCCGCACGGCCCGGCCCTGCCCGGCCCTGCCCGGCCCTGCCCCGCCGGGGCGGAGCGAGGCGGAGCGGGGCGGCCCCGCCGCCTCCCCGGCCCCTCGCCCGCGGCGCCGAGCGAGGCTCTTCCGGGCAGCGCGGCCAGGGCGGTGCGGGGCCGGCGGCCGGGTGAGTACCGGGACCGGGGCCGGGCGGTCCCCGCGGGGATGGGCTGCGGCCGGGGAGGGGCGGAGGAGCCAGCGCCGGTGTCACCCCCAGTGCTGCGCTGGCGGCCGGACAGGGACCAGCTCCATCTGCCACCTCAGTCCCCTCCACAGGCACCCAGCCCCCCGTGTCGCCCCGTCCACTCCGCAGGGACCCAGCCCCATCTGTCACTTCTGTTACCCCTGCAGAGGCCCTGCTCTGTTTGTGACCCCTGTCCCCTTCACAGGGGTCCAGCCCTGTTTGCCACCTCCATCCTCTTCACAGGGACCCAGCCCTGTGTGCCACCCCAAGCCCTTCCTCAGGCGACCAGCCCCGAATATCAGCCCGGCCCCTCCACAGGGGTCCAGCCCCGTGTGTCACCTCTGTTTCCCCTGGAGAGGCCCTGATCCGTTTGTCAGCCTGTCCCCTGCACAGGGGTCCAGCCCCATGTGTCAACCCATCCCCTCCGTAAGGGCCCAGCTCCGTGTGTCACCCTTGTCCCTTCCCCAGGGTCCCAGCCCCATGTGTCGCCTTGTCCCTGTGGGAGCAGGGCTGGACACTGGCAGTGCAGACAGCCGGCACTGTGGGGCTGCCACAGCCGCCTCCTTCCTGCACACAGAACAGCTCCCTGCTTCCCCACCCGCTCCCAAAATCTGCCCCTGACCACTCGCTGTCCCCTGAGCAGGGCTCTCTGTGTMACAGGGATTGCGTGACAGTGGCACAGATCCCGGGCCTGCAGGAGACAAGCCTCCCTGCTGCAGGATCATCCTTTCCAGGAGAGGAACACACCGAATAACTCCAAGGTCAGACTCYAAGGTAGCCAGAGACAGGAATTTTAATTATGAGTATTGATAATTTTTTAAAAATTTATTGAGTTATAAATAATTTATTGTTATTAAAATAGTATGGGGSGATGAAGACTGGCTTTGTACCAATGTACAATTAAAATATCACCTCTATGGGTCCATTCAGAAAAAGATACATGAAATAGTGAAAATGTACAGAACAGGGCCGTGAACACACCTGGGGTAGAGGCAGACCTACTGCAGTTTATTGGCGGGGCTTAAAACATAAGAAACAGAAACAAGCTTGCAGCAATCAGGACTGAAATAAGAGGTTGCACTAACCTTGGCTAGCAAAGGAGGTTTATTTTTCTTTATGTGGAGATGAGGTGAACACGTGCAGTGTCTCTGGACGTGCCTTGTGCAATGGGAGAAGAGGTGRCAAAGCAAAGCCGACACTGCTGAGCTGGCTGCAGGAACCTCTGACATCTGAAGCTGGCTTTAGTGTAGAATGATGAAATCTCTGGTCAARTTACACGCCAAAGATGGCTCCTGTTTTGAGGAGAGAGCCCCAGCAGCAGGCTCATCTCACCCAGGCTGCTGCCTTTGTTGCTAGGCTACAAGTGGGATGTACATTTATAAGCAAAAAAACAACCAAGTATCTTGTAGTGTTGCYATGCTTTGCCTTCTCCGGCATTCCACTTAGGATTGCACTAGGAAAAATCGTAGTGCAGACAAAGATTTTTTTCCCCTGGTGACTTAAATAGGCATTTTACTGGTAGAAGGTGCTTTGGGAAAGAAAAACTTGGCAAGTGRCTTTAACGTTTGGTGTAAGTACATTGCATCATACTCCCAGTCATCAGCTGTGCTGCTTATCTCAAACTGTGGCAGCAAATGCAGTGCAAGTAGAGGAATACCRTTGCTTACAGACCCTGATAACACTTATATGTGCTCTTTTGCCACCACACAAAAGTGCTTTTTTTCCCCTCTTTACTTCTTCCTATTTGAGCTAATTAACTGCCGTGACTGACATCCCTGGGGCAGGCCTTGTGTTCTTTTCTTTGCCAGAGCAATTAAAACATGGGTAGTAGCTGGGTTTGCCTTTCTGCTGTTTCTTTGCCAATGTGTTGTAGTTGTAAAGCAGAACAGGTCRCTCTTTTCCTAATCAGAGGGTGGTTTATTTCCTGTCTTTTCTCCTAAGCCAACACAGCAGCAGTTTGGGTGGGCATTGTGGAAAATTGGGCATTGGAAAAGAAAAATCTTGAGTTTGTTTGGACAAAGGAGCCCCAAAAAGGAACAGTGTGTTACTTGAGGAATAAAGAGGTCTAACAGGACCCCTGAGTATTTCTCTATCAAAGTGGCATGGGAAATGTTTCAAAAGAACTCAGCTCTGCAAAGACAAGCAGCCAAGGGCACTTTGGTTTATAAACGTGTCAGAGGAAGAAGAGGAGCTGTCCTTCTCCCCATTTTGTAGCAGCAGGTACTTTTCTCAACCTCAAGATTGTCCAGGCTGCATCTCATTTCCCAGAACAAGGCACTGACAGCTGGACATCAGGTTTTTAAGGGTCTGCTTTAAAGAATGCAGATATAGGGACCTAAGTGTGTCAAATCTTATTTTTGTCTTCATATGAAACGTCAGCAGCACCTGGTTCTAACTTTTGAACTATTCCTATTCTAAAGAATCGTAAAGAATACTGTGAAGAAAGAGGTTCTGCTGTTATCTTCTATTTTTACTGTGTTTTCAGGGAAAAGCCTCACTCTTTTTTTAAAAAAAGAACTCTTAGTTGCCTCTAGAAGATTTTGTGAATCATTATCCATCCTGAGCACCTTTACATCATCTGAACTGATGGGCCTAAGTCCTGGTGAAGGACACCACAAAAGTTATACCTTTTTTTCAGCATTTGTACAGGCTGGTTGGAATTCTCTTTTAGACTGGATAACCTGCACATCCCATGCTTTGTAACAGAAGGTTGCAGTTTGGGAGTTGGGCACCAAGAAGTCAAATGTCACAGTGAGCATTATCACAATTATATCTGCACTACTTTTGGGTGTAGAGTTCTCTTTACACTTCTCCCTGGATTCACAGTTACATCATCATGAAATTTCTTTTTCTGTCACTCTAGTCCCAATTTTAGCTGATACTGTAAAGACTGAGGAAGATTCTTAATTGTGGAGTGGAATTTTCAAGGCTTGGGTTAAAATACAAGGTGTCAGTAACATAAGAAAATATAAATGGTTCCAAAGAAGGTAGCAAAGCTGCATTTCATCCTTTGTGCACTGCTGCATGAGTTTTAAGTTGACCAGAATTTCCCAGATCATTTTCCCATCTGGATTATTTAGTCATGGAACATGGTTTAAAATAAGTGATCAAATGTCTGGGTTGTTCAAAATTGGGTAGTTTGTTACTGTCTGAAATAAATTGTCAYTGCTACTCTGTTAGCTGTTGCTTTGATTTGAAAAGTGGTTACATGACCTTCACTGTGATGTTTCAAAGATGAACTTTGAAAAGGAACAGCAGAGAGTTGAACTCCTGATAACTCCTGAATCTGCATTTTCTATAATTGTTGCAACTGCTGTTGTTAACCTTTAAACAAAGTTTAAAGTCTTCTGCTCTTTCAGGTCCTGTGGAAAATCTAAATGTAGCCTTCATACCAAAAYTGTTGATCAGACTTTGTGCAGGTTTGGATGTAATTATTATGTTAAGAGAGGCCACTCTCACTTATTATTAAGCCCTTTATTCCCTCTGGTTAATGTTAGTATTAAACATTAGAGCATGAACTGGCAGATGATTCCATCTGATCAGAGAGGGCAAGAAATTTGCTATGGKTAGGGACATCTTCCACTGTCCCAGGTTGCTCAGAGCCCYGTCCAACCTGGCTTTGGACACTTCCAGGGATGAGGCAGCCACAGCTTCTCTGGGCAACCTGGGTGCCCCACCACCCTCACAGGGAAGAAATTTTTCCTGTGTATCCAATCTAACCTTACTGTCTGGCAGTGTGAGGCCATTCCCCCTTGTCCTGTCACTCYAGGCCCTTGTAAATAGTCCTTCTCYATCTTTCCTGTGAGCTTCCTCCAGGTACTGGAAGGYCACAATTAGGTCACCTCAAAGCTTCTCTTCTCCAGGCTGAACAATCCCAATTCTCTCAGCTTTTCCTCACTGGAGGAAAACACAGTCATGAGTTTAGGGAAAACTTTATGAACTCGCCATCACTTATGACTCTAAAAAAAAGGCCTTGGTGTGTAGGATGACCCACAGCGTGGAACACATGGATAATGAAACCTCTGTGTCTGTGCTGGGGAGACAAACAATGCCAAAAAATGTCCCTGGTCACGGGAATGCTTTCCCCCGTTATTGTTGACTCGCTGGAGCGCGGCAGGGAGCGGGTCTGCCCGGGACTGCTGATGCTCACCCAGACAATCCGGCTGCACAAGGCAGGATTTAGCTGCTGTTCTCCATGGGCAGTTTGGATACAGCTCCCCTAGTTTGGAAACTGAAAGGGTTTAGTGATATGAATGTGCTAGAGAGCATAGTCCGTCCTTTATTGCTGATTTAATTGGCTGGGAAAAACGGGCTGCAGGGTTTCCAGGTACAAGTGGTTCTGTTAAATATCCTTCTAATTGGTCTGTTATGGGAAATAGTGAAAATACRGATAATCTCCTCCCTTACTGCATGTTTTTCATGATAGATGTTGTTTGACTGTGCTACAATGTCTTTTATCCCTTCCAGTACTGCTGATCCTCCTGTGTGAACATAACCTCAAAGTGACGTTTCAATACGGATTATTACAAAAACTGATGTGTTTTAAAAACTCAGTTTGTTTCCCAAATCCTTTGTTAATGTCAYTGTTTGTAGAGAAAAGTTGTTTCAGTGTCAGCTTGGGCAACTTTGCTGCTTCCACCTTAAAACTCAAGATGCTGTTGACTGAAAGTTTTATCTTATTTCAAGATAAGTTGGTAGTTACTAGATAGTGCAGGTGAGAACAACACGTTCAGGTGTTTATATATAGGCACCTTAATTAATTAATTAATGGTTAGGTAGTTTGCCTTCATTAGTTGACTGTAACAAAGCAAACAATTTTATCTTTGTCCTTATCTTTATTGTGCTTTTCCTTTCCAGTTCCCTTGCAAACTTTCTACTAACCTCAAGGTTCAGATGGGTTTATTTAAATTTGATTTAACCCTAATGTCCTTTATTTTTTCTTTACACAATTCAGTTATGGATAATAAGAACTTAAATCTTGGGCACAYTTAGTACAGGTGGAAAATTATATCACTGAAGGTAGTGGAGTTCCACCCTTGACAAAGCATTGTAGTTAAAATAATAATTAAATCTTAAGTAGTTTTATTACAGTGCTTTTGTTATTGAGTATTTGAGTGAATTATGCAAACAGCAGCACCCCTCTGAAATTGTATCTGAAAATTAAGGTGACAGGTAGGTAAAATACTGTTGCAGCAACTTAAATTGAGGGTGTTGCACCTATTTCTTGCAGTTTTACAGTCTCACTGTTTAAATAAAAAATGAAATTTGAAAAAGCCATATAGTTTATGATGATGACTCTATGGCAATTAGGCAATATGTTGATGAAACCATTTTTGTGCACAGTCACCACTTTTACTTTATAGTTGGACATTTTGTTTTATAAGAGGATCCCTTTGAAGTAKATCAGATTTTATTAGCTTACGTTTTTGTTTTATGGGATTTATTTCCCTTTTCAACATTTACTAAAGGGGTCTGATAAGTCATGAGTAGCATCATACAGTCTCTTTAAAACAAGAGGTGGGGCTTTTGTTATAAAAATATTTTGCTGGAAAACTTAAGTTTTCAAGACAAATTCCCTGGTTCTCTTAGGCACTGTTGTAASAGGTCTGTGATTCAGAGTCCCGTGACTGGCAAACTCAGCCACCTTTTTTACTTCACTGCGAGTTTTATGTGTCTCTAACTCATATTATTCTGAACTTTTTTACACTCCCTTGTATGTGAGACAGCTGCTCCTTCTCTGTGGACATTGGTGGTCTGTSTGGTTTATTTTAAAGTTCTTTAAAACAGCACYGTTCCTACTTATCTACTGAAAGTGCAAGTCAGCCATGTCATTGAGAAAAGATAATGGGTTTGTGTACTTAAATAGCTGTCACCTAAAATTTAAATCCCTTTTTACAGGAGATCTAACCTTCTGCAGGGTGGGCAGCTTTCCCACCACTCCATCCTATGCAGGACTGAAGTCTATGTCCTTTATCTTTATTAAGTTTGGTGATAGTAAAGTCCGTGTTGCCATCTTTCTAARCAGAAACAGACATTCCAAGCACAATCTTTTGTGGTAACACATGTACTAATGGATGTTTTCTATTTTCCTGCTAGGTTGCTTTTTGCTGCTGCAGCACTAACCCTGTTTTGTAGATTTACAGGGAGAAAGAGAGCCCAAAGCCTGTGCTGACATGTTTCTGGTGGTTGAGTCCGGCTAGCGTGGGTAACAGCAGGGAGAAAGGCATGGAAACACTCTGGGCAATCTGTTCCAGGGCTCGGTCACTGCACAGGGAAGAATTTCTTCCCTATATTCAGGTGGAACCTTCTGGACATCGGTTCCTGTCCATTCCTCTGGTGCCATTGCTGGGACCCATGGAGCAGAGCCTGGGTCCTACTTGAAGCCCTCCCTGCACACAGGGACACACAGGGATGAGGGCTCCTCTCCAGGCTGAGCAGCCCCAGCTCCCTCAGCCTTTCCTGGGCAAGGAGAGGCTCCAGRCCCTTCCTCATCTCTGCAGCCTCCTCTGGACCCACTCCAGGAGCTCTGTCCTCGTGTCCTGGGAAGCCCAGAGTTGGACACAGCACTCCAGATGTGCCTCACAGGGCTGAGCAGAGGGGCAGGAGCACTCCCTGACCTGCTGGAAATGCTCTTCCCGATGCACCTCAGAGTCCCCTTGGCGTTTTTGGCCCCGAGGACRCTGCTGGCTCRTGGACAGCTCATTGTCCAGCAGGATTCCCAGAGCTGCTCTCCAGCAGGTGAGCCCCAGGCTGTGCAGGTGCAGGGGGTGTTATTGCTCCCCACTGCATTATTTCTGCTGCATCAGTTCCCTGCCAAGGTAGTAAATTCTATCAGCACACGTGGGCCAAGGAGCATGAGAGCAGACACGGAGCAGATAAAGTGAGGAGGGGATAAAGACAGGATGTGGAAGTGGTAAATCCTCTGTGTTCTGTACATCCACCTTTTCTGATGGTTCACAGTTCAATTCAGGATTATTTCTATGTGAAACAATCTGCAGTGAAGGCAGATCCTTAATGTTTGCATTTCTTATTACTGAGGGACTTGGGTTTGTGGACAGAKATATCAGAAGTATATAAAAGGAATTCACAGAGAACCCAGTAAGGGTATATCCTAATCAGAGTGAAAGGACTAACCAGAATGAAAGAGAAAAGCTTCTCAATATGGACTGCTTTATTCAGCATTCGTTAGGCAGCTTTAACCAGATTATCATAAGCTATCCCAAGCAGTTTTAATGTTTCTTAATGGAACAGATAATRTAATTATAAAAATATTTACACTTGGACTCTCCTACAAATAACATGCCAATAGGGAAGCATTCCTAGAACGAGTTACCAGCCCTAATGTCCTGATTTTTTACCTTTATTTYGGTGGAAAAGAAGTTTTAAATAAACAAGTGCACTTGCCTTTGCAAAACCAGCAGTTCCCATTTTAGACCAGAAGATGGACTATTAATTCACAACATATTACTKTTCACAGGAGAGTGCTTTTAACGGTGAAGTGCTAAGAAAGGGAAAAGAAACCTAAGGAGCATCTCCTGTTGAGATGCTGTGCATGAGAAATCTGTTCTCCAAATCTGTCCTGAGTCTTTTTTCATTTCCATTTTTTTGTGTTTACTCTGCAAAGTGCCTGGTTGAGAGATGTATCACATGAAAATAATCCTCCTAAAATACAATGCTGTACAATAATGAACTCTACAGTGGGGGAAATGTGAGTGGAAGAAGGGGGMAAAGATTATTTTCCCCTACTGTACCACATTTATTAGCCTTCTGGTATCATAGAATCACAGAATGGTTTCAGTTGGAAGGGACCTTAAAGATCATCTAGAATTGGATCTATATTTATAAATATATAAATATATATTTATATAGATCTAATTTCCTTCTGCCGTTTGAACAGGCATTATTTGGAGGAAGATTTTTTTTTATATGGTTGTTGAATATGTTGCAGAAATTTCTCTRAAGAAAGTTAAAATTCATATAGCTTGTGCTATGGAGGGACTGTGCTTCTTTCATTAGATGTTGAGGTAAACTTAGTCATCCTGAAGTAATTTTCACTTTTCTGGGCTTTCTGCCCCATAAATGCATAACTCTGTTAGTTCAGTGTCCTTCACTGTAGTTCTTTAACCATCTTTGAAGTATCATTAGGAGATCTGCTCATGCGTTCCTAATGGGGCAAATTGTTGCATTACATAATCTCTGTTTTGTTAAAACATGGATTTAGAGAAACAACATTTATTAAAATAAATTGKTGGGTTTGTGTTTCTAATTTTTGGTTTGTTTTGCTATGCCAGAGAAGTTAACTGGCATATTTATTAAATATTTCTTCTGTCACTGCACATAGCACTTCAGGCCTCTCTTGAAATAGTTGATTTCTCCTTCCCTTCAACACAGTATTTTCAACAAACAAAATTCATCACTGCAGTAGAGCACTTTTCTGATTAGTATATTTTTATTCAGTTAGCCATTTATTAATAAATGTCTATACTTCCGTTGCATCTGCCTCATCCTCAGCTATTTGTACAAAAGTAATGTAGAAGTGTTTTGGGACATTGGACACAAGCATTTCTGTAGACTTGCCCCTTTAAACCTCAGTTCTGCAAATTGTTTGCTGTTTGTTCTCTGGGTGTTTTACTCTAAATGCGACCACTTTTCATCTTGCAGGTTATAGGTACATTAGGAAATGAGTGGAATTCTGAATTGCAAATGTTCATGTTTTCTTGGCAGAGCTTTTGAAGATGTCAGCAGATATACCATTAAATATTAATATCAAGGAGCCCCGATGGGATCAAAGCACTTTTGTTGGACGAGCCAATCACTTCTTCACTGTAACAGACCCCAGGAATATTTTGTTATCTGATGCCAAACTGGAAAATGCAAGAAAAATTGTGCATGATTACAGGTAAGGCATTGACTACTTGTTCTGCTGGCCCAAAAGCATCCATGTCAATGATAAGTACGTGGTGATATATTTAAAAGGAAATATTTAAAACACTGTATTCATTGTACCACTCCTTATTSCTACTTGAGAGCTTGAAACCCTTTTTTTTTTTTTTAATCAAATTTGCTAATGGTTGAGGAAGTTATGCCTCTGCTAAGGGTTCTGAAATACAGAAGTGTCTAATTCTGAAAATAGCTAATATGACAACAAAGCTTAAAACTTCCTCTTATGTGTAGCATTGTTTGGAGCAAGGGGTTTCTTAAATATTCACAAGGTGAATTTTCAAAGTTTCACACTAATGACTCCAGAGATTTTAGCTCTACTTTAGCTCTAAAATCTAGTGCAGATCTGAGTAAATAGACTCAGGCAACATAACCACTGCTGGGAATTGTAATTCTTTTCATTTCACCAGTCCATTTAAAAGCTGAAGAATATCTACAAGCCATCTGTGAGTCTTGATTAACTTAGGATGAACATCCCAAAATCCTCTGATGCCACATTCCTCACGGGAGCTTGCAGCATTTTATAGCAGTTGTGCTTTTTGCTGTTGTCTTATTTCTGAACTTGTCCCAAGACAAGGTATCGTGGCGCCTGGCTTGACAGAAGATGAGYTGTGGAGGGCAAAGTACATCTATGATTCAGCCTTTCACCCGGACACCGGGGAAAAGATGGTCTTGATTGGCCGCATGTCCGCCCAGGTGCCCATGAACATGACTATCACAGGCTGTATGATGACCTTTTACAGGTGAGTGGTGGCAATATAACACATCAAACGTCTGCCTGCAAATCAGATAAGTGAAAATCAGTGTTACTGTCAAAAGAAGATCTGTGATCAATATTTTTAAATGTAAAATTTTGCTTCCTTTTCCTCTCCTCTCTCTGCGTTCCCTCAYGCTGGTTAACGGTTCCGTCTAGAAGTAGTTTTGAGATAAGCCTTTAGCCCCTCTCCTTCACCATCCCACCTTCCCTCAAACTGGGAAATGTTCCACCATCCCATCCGTGTAGGAGAGTTGTGTGGAGGACAAAGAGGAGGAGATCCCTTGGAATCTCTAACCTTGTTGGCATGCAGGATGTTCTGTCTGCCGTGTGAATACTCAGAACGCTCCGGTCCATCGGTTAAGTTTCTCCAGCTCCCCTTTGATCCCTGCATTTCCCCAGTGGCTCTGGAATCTCCAGGACAGTGAAGTCCAGAGCAGAAGCCACTGTGATCTTTTAGCAGCCTCGATGCAGAAATACTTTTTGACACAAGATGCAGGACCTGGTGGGAGCTCAGAGGAGACAGCAGTGGCCTTTTGGGTGCTGAGATTGTACAAACTCTTGACACACACCCCGGTTTTGGATGGTGCACATAAACACATGTATGCTTTAAAAAGCAGTCARGAATATGAATCAAACCCTCAGAACAGCTGCCCATTCCCAAGCACTGCCTCCTGTTRACTACTTATTCTTTTATGCTTGTTCTCTTATTATCTTTAAGACTTAGAGAAGCTCTATACCTTTTTTTTGCATTATTATTCAGATTCAAAAATAAGTGGTTTTCAAATTCTTCTTCTAAAAGAACTCTTATTATCAAGTCAGTGCCTCATTGACTGTGTTGTTTTATTCAAATAAGCAAAAACCTCTGCATGGTTTCTGCTTGCAGTTCCTTTTCTTGACTTGCCACAATTTTTCTGAGCTGTTGATTCAACTRTGGGTTTAATAATAATAACTACAATTTTTTCTCTTTTCAAGAACGACACCAGCAGTGCTTTTCTGGCAGTGGGTCAACCAGTCCTTCAATGCTGTAGTAAATTACACGAACAGGAGCGGGGATGCCCCAATCACTGTCAGGTCAGACACTAAACCACACAATTCTGATGAATTTATAAGTTGCTCTCTGATGTACTTGAACATGGTCGGGCATTAAAGTTTGGGGTGGGACAGGGATAAGTTTTTGCATCTGTCCTAATTATTAATTTGATATGCAGAGATGAGAGGTCTGAGAATGGCAGAGGCAAGAACTCCATTTCTGCCATTAAAGACAAGCCTGAGCACCTTGATCATGAGGACTTAACAGTGYAGGATTTAATGTTGCAGGGCTCAGTCAACCATTTCCGAGTTCCTCATCAGTTTGGTGTCACACCAGGATATCTCTGAGCAGATATTTTGTGTGGGCCTTCAGGTGTGTCACTGTGCCACCTTCTCAGTGCCCAGCACACACCACACTCGGGGCTCCTTTACAAAAAGAGATTCCTTCAACTGGTCTGTGCTTGTTTCTATTTGATGGGAAAAGGAGAGACTACATAGGTGCAGAAAGCTAGAAATCTCACACTGAAAGAGGGGAAATTTAGGTTAGATACACAGAAAAAAATCTTCCCTATGAGGGTCGTGAGGCCCTGGAACAGGGTGCCYAGAGAAGCTGTGGTTGCCCCATYCCTGGAAGTGTCCAAGGCCAGGYTGGACAGGGCTCCGAGCACCCTGGGATAGTGGAAGGTGTCCCTGCCCATGGCAGGGAGTGGAACAAGATGTACTTTAAGGTCCTTCCCAACCCAAACCACTCCATGATTCTATGAATAGAAAACTGGAATTGCAGTGCCTGATTTTCTGGTTTTGGGGCTGACTTGCTTAAAGATGTCTGGGAGCAAACTATGGATTCAAGCATATGCAAACACCTCCTAGCTGGGAAGTATGTAAAGTGTGGTTTAGGGTTGGATTTGRGTATTTGCAGCATAGCTAGTCTATGTGTATGGGGTATGGTTGATTTTAATTACTATTATAGACATGGCCTTAGAAATCCAAACWGATTTTCTTAGGTTAAGCAATTAGGAAATTAAATAAGAACTAATCCTTCAAGGTGTTCATTCAGACACATGGGAAAATGCTGAACAGGCAGCAATGCACAACCAGCAGAACCTGATTCAGCATTACAATGTGGCTTGTATATGGCTTTTACTGCTAGTGAAATAAAAGTGTTTAATTCATGTAGATCTTCCATCCGCATCTTATTGCAGTAGCACAGAAAGTTCTACTTCTTAACTTCCGGGGGGGGCATAACTACATGTGTAAAATGTAATTATTTTTAAAAGTGACATAAATGTATCTGTGCATGTGCAAACATTTTCATTTCTGTTTTAGCCAGCTGGGAACAGCCTATGTTTCTGCCACCACGGGTGCTGTTGCAACAGCCTTAGGACTTAATTCACTGGCAAAGGTATTGCTGGGGTTTTTTTCCATGCTTATTAAACTGTGGTGTCCTGTGAGAAGCTCACAGCTCATTTCTCCTCTGCTGTATCTGTGTCGTGCACAGCTCCCACTATGAAGTTGTAATGGCAGCTCCTCTCTTTAGATCCCAACCTTATTTTTTCCCCATGGTTTTGTCCATATCTGTCAAACAGTCCATGTTTGATTAATGCAAACTGTATCTAATAAGGTGCCTTTTTTGCAGTTTCTTTTTCACATGTCAAGGCATCTAATAGCACTTGAAATTAAATTGGAGTTGTAATTACACTTCCCTGTGATGCTACTAAAATCAGAATGGTTTTGCCACTCTTTGCCATTGCTCACTCTGGAGTGAAGCATTTAGGATTTATTTCTTGTTTGACTCTTGTTCTACCTCTACCCCACCAGTGAGTCTTCCCTGAATTTTAATATAAAGGAAATCAGTCTGGTCTATCATTAGCACACAAAGCATTTCAGTATGACCTTTGGGAAAGACAATGACTATGTACATTTTTATTTTCCTTTTTTTCCCCCCTCTGTGTGTTTTACAGCGCGTCTCACCTCTCRTAGGGAGGTTTGTTCCTTTTGCTGCTGTTGCTTCTGCCAACTGCATCAATATTCCACTAATGAGGCAAAGGTAGGAAAAAGAACAAAGATCACTCATGCTAGAAGAAAAGATGTTATTGAGTTTGTAGAACAGTGAGTAACTAAGTAAAGCACATTATATACCTTTAGCTTGTTTCAGATCCCTGCAAAAACCTCATGCATGAGGTTTTGACTGATAGTTTGTAACAGGTATAAAATAGAGCAYGTTGGTTCTCTTCAGATAAATATCCACAGAGTTCTTCAGTCTGGGATCTCAGAAACCAGTTACTGGTTCTTTCAAAACTTTGATCACATGGACCTTTGAATACCAGCTACACTTTGGAAAAACACAGTCTTTTCAAAAATGGTGCTTCAAATCCCACCTGCAGAACTTAGTCATAGAAGTCAGGCTCTGCAGTTCTGTTTAATCATTGAGGTGACAAAAATATCCAGTTTGTCAGAAACAAACTTTTTTTGTGTTGTGATTTGAGTAGGAGTAAGAATAGTAGTAGGGAAAAGGAAATTAAAAGCATCCTGTTATAAACACAAGTTTATGGGCAGAAAAGGGAATATTTAGGGTTTGTATTTACAATGGAAGTTGATCTGTGGTGGTATTTTATCTTTTATAAAATCTGAAGAATAAAGGCAGTCCTGAGGATATCTGCTGTTCCTTGTGCTTCTCCCAGTATGAGTTTAACACCTAACCCTGCACTTGAGCAATAGTCTGATAGAGAATGATGCAGTTACAGAAACATTGTTTGGTTTGTGCCTCTTTTTATAGTTTCAAATATATTCTTTGTGGTTGAAATGACAACTCAGATGCCAGAGGGGAATTTTCACAGAGCCTTCTATTTCAGCTCAGTGAAAATAATCTTCTGTATTCCATGAGCTGTCTGTCAGAAAGGACAGATTACTTCCAGAGCAGTCCAGAAAATTCTACTTTTCTGAATTGCTGTGTAAAGCAACTTCTCCCTTCTGTGGAACACAAAAAAAACAACTCTCCTTTCTCCCTCCTTGGAATGCTGTGAGCAGACTCAAGCAGCAGATTGCTGTTAAAAATATTCAGTTGATAACTTTTCAGCATATTTTTCCTTGACCTTTCTTTGCCTTTTGAAATTTTTTTGTGCCAAAGAGCATTGCAAACAGGATAACTTAGTAAATAAAATAAAACACATAATTCTTATAATGGACAATTTCAAGGGACAAAGATAAGGTGATAAAAAATGGTGAATAAATAAATCCACATCCATCGCTGCTTTATTTTTTACCCCTTATTCAACAGGGAACTCAAGTTTGGAATTCCTGTCACGGATGAGAATGGAAACAGACTGGGTGACTCATCCAAAGCAGCTCAGCAGGCAATCGCCCAGGTGGTGATATCCAGGATTCTGATGGCTTCTCCTGGCATGGGTAAGGATGAGTTCTGGGCAGTCCTGATTATCAGTTCCTGCTGTGAGAGAGAGCTTCAGTTCTAGCCAACTGAATTTCCTCAGGGGCCAAATTACCTCACAGTTCCCCAGGCAGTTGTGGAAAGTTCTTAACTTTCTGTTAAGAAGTTCCCCAGGGAATTGTGGAAAGATCCACAGTGTTACACTGAAGTGCAGCAGAAAAGCTCCTGGGATACTTTTGCGGGAAAGATACAGATAGAAAATAAACTCCACTTGCTTGGAATTGGTTGAGGTGCTCTGCCCAGTGCCAAGGTATTGAGCTCAGGTTTAATTACATGTGAAATTACAAGTTTTGCTTCTTGGGAGAATTTACCTCTGTAAATACCAATCCAATTGGCAATGTGAAATGAAAACTCAGTGAATGACCAAAGGCTGTGAAAATTGTGTTATGGTATTAGTTCAGCTAAACAGAAAATGAAAACAAAGTGCCTTTCTCTCCAAGGTTAATGCCTTTTTTAATCTTATTTGCAGCAATTCCTCCCTTCATAATGAATACATTGGAAAAGAAAGCCTTTTTAAAGGTTAGTCTTAGCTAATCTATCTATATGTGTTTCATATCCTAAGTTAATATTTTAATGAATTTAAAGTACTTTCTGAATCTTCATATTTGCCTCCCAAACACTGTGGGAGGACATCCCTGCAGAACTTGCTTTACAGCTGTCACTTACTTTCTGCCTCTCTTAGAGATAACTTGGTTCTTTTTATCACAGTGTAAGGTAACATTGAGAAAATAGGAACATTTTTGTTATTTTTTATAATTGTTCTTAAAGTGCACAGTTCCTCCTATGAAATAAACCTTCCATGTACTGAGTCTTGGGACACTGTTTTTTGGAAAAAAAAAGAACATTTTAATAATGCTGCTTTTTTTTCAAAATAGCAATAGGGAGGCTTTGCTTACCTGCTGTAGTAGCAATCTGAGTTTGGAAACAAAAATGGTGGTAAAAATCTCTTTTGAAAATCATCCTTTAAGATGTACTAGATATAAAGTCCAGGGTAGGCATAGAAAGGGCATTTTTCATCAAAGGTAGTTTCCTATATTTTTTTTATGTTAATGTAGTGTGAAGTCAAGCACCTGGTGTTGGTAAATCCATAACCTGCACCAACATTATGCACTGTGTGTGCATGAGAGGGTGAAGAACAATAATGAAATTAGTTACAGGGTTGTCTAACACAAGGGAAATAATATTCACATGAGGAACCTTTAATTCTTTACCAGTAAAGGGAGTTTCATTCTCACAGCTGATATCACTGATTCAATTACTGGTTAGCTCCAGGCAAAGTCTCTGCCCATGAAACCCACCCAACAAGCCCAAGAGAATCTGTCTCCTTCCTCTTAGAAAAAATTAGGAAAAAAAGCATGGTTTGAGTCTCCAGACCCTCCTTTGGAAAAGTTTGTGTGCGGACTGAGAGGACAAGCAGGGGAAGCTGTTGGTTTCATTTGTCCAAGATAAAGCTTTCTGAAGTGTTTAAATTTTCTCTTACTATTTCTGCCCTTCACTTCTCTTGTGCAGAGTGAGATTAGTTAGACCCAGTTAGACACACCATTTGAAAGTCCTTCTGTACATACAAGTCAGGAACAGAATGCCAAGGCGGGGTTGTGGCTGCCCCATCCCTGGAAGTGTTCAAGGCCAGGTTGGACAGGGCTTGGAACAACCTGAGATAGTGGAAGGGGTGGAACTGGGTGAGCTTTAAAGTCCCTTCCAACCCAAACCATTCTATGATTGTCTTCCAATTTTAAAACCYCTTTTTTTCCGTAAAGTGCTTTACTTCCCTCCCACTTGTTAACAGAAAACGCTTGCTCAGAGTGTGAAAACAGGAAATGTGGCATTTGAGTTTTAGGGGAAAAATCAGTGTGTGCTGCTTTTATTTCCTGGAAGAAGTGAGCCTGCAGGGCATCCGAACACACTACAACTTGTGATACTGTAATGTTCTTGAGAATGTATTGCCTGGAAAATTAACCCTTGTTAAAAAAAAATTAAAATTAATAAATTTAGAGAAAAAATTATATGTATTTGACATGGGAGAAATGTCACTAATGCTATTGACTCCACTGGCAAAGACATGACATTCGTGAAGAAGTTGCAGCGATCCTCAGGGTTTGGAGACAAATACCTGTTGTTTTTGTGTGGTATAATCAACTTAAGGGTGTTGTGAATTTTTCAGATCAGCAAAAATGAGCGATTTCTTCAGTGACTACTCAGTGGTCTCTGGTACCATCCTGACCGTTTATGCTCACCTGTCCTCTCCCTCAGCCTCAGAGACTGAATTCAGGTGAAACACTGCTCTGCAGGTAGCCAGTGGTAACACCTGGTAGAGATTAGTATTAAAACCATTAAGGAACGAGCTGCATTTTTAACAAGCAGCTTCTGCATGTCCTCGTGGAGTTTCAGAAGCACCATCCCATCACAGCACTCCAACACCATCCCCACACTGCTTTACTAACTCACTACCCTTGGCCTTTGCTTTGCACACTGCCACTCCTGGAAGTAATTCCTGAATGCTTGCCAAAGCCTATTAAGCAACACACAAGGCCAGAAAATAGRCAAATGGTTGTGAAGTGATAAAAYAGAAAGCTGGCCTGCACTAAGACAGAGAGAAGGAAATGCTCCTGGGATGCTGGTCTCAGTGAGAGCAGCCTGTCACCCTCTGATGTTTGAAGTAAGATGTAGGTCATGTAGCACTGTTCATCCCCCACATTCCCACAGTGTTTTGCACCAAGACGTGAGTGTGAATTAACAACATTCCCAAATGTTATTGCTGGAAAATGCCTCAAGAATGTTCTTAGAACACAAGCACATATTTACTGCTTCAAAAAGGACCTAATTATTTCGTGCCTTGAAAGAGTATTTTTGTCTGTAGATGTGCTTTTGCTGTAGGTTCCAGCAGCAGCTTTGGGGCCTTTAATCGTGCAGTGTAGTGGTAATTGATTGGGCTGCATAATGTCTATTTTCATTATCCCTACTGCCATACTCCTGACCAGCTCTGTGCAGAACCAAGTTATTTTATGTGCTGCAGCAGGAGGATCCATAAACAACCTTGCCCTGAGGCACAGGGTTTATAGATTTTACTTACAGGTAACTTCTCTCCTAAAGAAATCAGTTGGGTTTTTTGCATAGAAACTTGAGAAAATTCCAGTCAGCGCTAAAGTTTTAGTTTATATTGCTACTCTTACAGCTTTAGCTACAGTTTATCTCCTGTTCTGCATATTATATTAACATCCAAGTTGATTCTAGAGGTTTCCTCATATATCCTTAAAACAATCTCCATGGGGTCTTTTAATCTGCAAGTAAAATCTGTATTCAAAACGGTTACAAAACCAGAACAGAGAGCCTTTTTCTTCAAGCATTGTTCTTGAATGTCTTATGCCCTGAAGTCCTCCATGCATTCCTAATTTCACTGTCATTTCATTTATTTATTTTTTTGAAAACGGGCATAGCTGGCCTGGGAAAGCTGACAGATTTTTAGATCCAACAATGAAAGGAAGTAGTTAGAAAAAAGCTGATTCTCCTTATGGCTTTTGTTTGCTTAATTGTCATTTCTCCATTTTCTCTGTTTGCACTAACCACTAAAATGTCATAAAGACATCTGGAAATTAAATCCTAATTCATTGGGAACTGCTTTCTTCCGGAGTGAAATGTTGGTTCTCTAACACAGTAAATTCTTCTGCTCTTGGTCTTGTAGTTTCTCCGTTTTCTCTCCCTGTGGGGGTGTGCAGCCTGCATTTGAGTTTTGGTTTATTGTTTTACATTGTTCCCTGGGCAACTCYAATTTTAAGTTTTGACCTCCCAGTGTTGCTTTTTCCTCACCATCTCTCTTGATTAGTGTAGCTTGGTAACATTCTTAAAAAATACAGGCTGTAATTCAGATCAAGTTGGCAAAGAATGTTCCAGCACATGAACTAGATGTTCTTGATAGAGTCTGTATTACACACCTCTCTCTCTCTCAGATCAGTGACTAACTCTGACAAAGCCATGAAACCATTTATTCCTCTCGGGTCACCTTCCAACAGCCTTTTCAGTTATAAAATTGTATTTGGGGCTTTTCTGTTCTGTATCTTGGGTCCCACACTCCCACTGCAATGCACAGCATCCCTCTCCCCTCCTTCTCCTCAGAGACAGTGCAGAGCTTGGCTTGTGTTCACCATCTCTTGTCGTGGACTCTCCCAGGGTATGAAATGCAAAGCATTTGGGGTGAATTTATCTCAGCTGAGGGTCAAATGGAGGTGTTTAGGGAATGCCAGAACAGCAAAGTTCTGCTGCCTTCACTCCTTGCCCTTCTTGCTGTTGCCTGTTCCCATTTGTTCTCTCTTGTTGCAGGTTATTGCTGAACTGCACAGTTCTTCCTGCACTCATTTCTGGATTACAGATTGACTCCAGGGAAAAAAATTAAAGAAAAGAAAAGCAATCTTCTACATTGTTTCTTCTCCCTCAGGCTCTGGAGAAATTTTACTCCACACAGGCTTGTTTTCCCTGCCTCATACACTGCTGTGACCTCCCTCAGCTGAGCTTTGTCCTCCTGAGCTTTCTACGTTTCCTTTGTCCATTTTTACTGACAAATAGTGCCCAGCTTTTATTCACCATTTTCCTCTCTAACTTCTATATTTTGAGAAATTCTTCTTGCAGAAACAAACATCTTCATTGAAAACATCATCCAGTGTGTCATGTGACTTTTACCTTGTGAGGTGTTTTGTTTTAAAATTCCCTTTGTGTTCCCATGGCAGCTGTGTATGGCCTGCTCTTAGTGTAGAAGAGACAGCAGTGTCCAGTGAACAGGTCTGGGTTTACCTCATTAGTAATGAATTGCAACTAAAACTCTGACATTCCTTCACAACTGAGAGTCTTTCAGGTGCAGCCTCTCTCTTACAAAACAAGAATTCCAGGAAGGTGGGATGTGGGAAGAAAGGATTCCGTATTCACTGTGTGTGGTTTATTTTCAACAGAGATTTCCTTGGATGAGTGCTCCCATTCAAGTTGGATTAGTTGGAATCTGGTAAGTGGTTTTTTTGGGTTTGGGTCTGGTAAGAGATACTCATAAGGTTTTTTGAGAAATGCAATACTTGCATTTTTTTTTCCAAGAAAAAAAGGTTGAGAGAGTCAACGAGGCCACAGCAGTTATTTCCATCTCTGGAACTGATAAAAGATGTTAAAAGCAAAAAAGCCATTAGCAATGAAGATGCTGCCAAGAAAAGCAGAGGGAGGGAGAAAGGGAGTGGCAAAGAAAGGCGTGTGGTAGCTTGATTAGAAAAGATGCTTTGGCTGCTACCTTAAACAGTCAGTGGAATCTCAGCCTGGAGGTTGATGAATTCTTGAAACATTTGGGTAATAGTTTAATTTGCTGTGTTCTGGCATTTTCTGTTGTCCTGCACACTAATGTAAAACACTGTAAGGACATCAAATGGTAATTTTTGACACATTGGGAAGCCTGGCATCGATACATTTAGTGCTATGGAGTAGCTAAATGATTTCATAAGGTACAATGCAGTGAGAAATGAAGGTTACATAGCACTGCATGGAACTTTACYTCACTGTGTACAAAATAAAAAGAAAGCTTTTTACCTAAATCATGCATAAGGTTTTTGAATTCTCTTTTAGCACTCTGAATTTTGTAAACCCATTTTTGTCTCCCCTAGTCTTGTGTTTGCAACTCCCCTGTGTTGTGCACTGTTTCCTCAGAAAAGGTGGGTACTGCTGTTAATTATTCTCACTTTAATGTTACTCCAGATCCATTCATGGTACTGCACACAGACACAAACAAGTGGTCATTGCCTGCTCAAGCACAGTTTTAATTCACATATAACAAAGGTGATAAACAAGAGAATATACAGAAAAGTAATAAGTATGTTACTCATCAGTAATATAKAATAGTTGTTTACAAACCCCAGCAGCTCAAGATGAGTTCTATACAATATATTCATGTCCAGTAAGGTTATGGATGCATTAAATACAGTCAGAGCCCATTTTATTTTCAGCTGGAAACTCTTCTAGTTAAACAGAATAGCATTGGACTATCTGTGCTTATTTGATTAATATCTCTCCAGACTTTTTCATCAATACAGAAATAGCTCAGTACTGAAGGCTGTCTTAGAAACAATATTAATTATAGCTGAAATCATTATGAAACCTGAATGAGTTACTTAACAAAAATCTTGGCTCAATTTGGTATGTAGTATGGACAGGGCCTTAAATTCAGCTGTCCCTCTCCTATTAATAGTGGTTGTCTAAACCCAGCACGCTGCCAGATGTAGCTTAAACAATCCAAGCTTGAGCTGAGTCCATTAAAATACTGAACAACTAAGGCATCCTTTGACTTCCAGAAAACAATACCCAAATCTCTCCGTTGTTTGAATACAACAAAGCTGTCTGACACCATCTGTCTCCCTGCTTGGCCTAGGACAGAGAACTGTGGTAAACAAGTGTCACTAGGCTACCTGGAGATGACTTGACAAACCAGCCTAGCACACGTGGTACAGTTCTTGATTTCAGCCAGGGCTCTCCAGTTCAGAGGAAGATTAGACCTTGAACTGTGCTCAGGAAATTGCAGCTGTTCAAATGATCTGGCAGCTTAATTCAGTTTTCTGTGACCTGGCTCTTATAAAAATAAACCTTTTATTCAACTGAGTAAAATCAGGTAGTAAGTTAAATAGGTAGATACATTATATTTAATAAAAACACCTTTAGGAAGGTAAGTTTCTACTGCCAGCAACAGCCTGAGCAATGAAGCAGATCCTTACCCTCATGGTAGTTAGTAACAGCATTGCCTGACTCCATAAACTTTTACYGCCCTTGGAGCAGGGATTCATTTGGCCTGGTCTGTGAACCTGCTTCCTTTATAAGTTAAAAAGACCTGAACTCTTTTCACAATGCAGGAAGTTTAACCAGATGCATTGTCCATCTTATTTGACATTCAGGTGCTTGTTTTATGTAACCACTTTGCTGTTTCTTTTGCTCAGTTCTATGTCGGTATCACGCTTGGAGCCAGAACTGCAAGCCAAGATCCGAGAGAACAGCCCTGGCCTAGAACGTGTATACTTTAATAAAGGATTATAATTCAAGGAAGGTAAAATATCTCTCAAGGAGAAACTTGTGAACTTATTTTTGAATTGTGTGCCAACATAGTTGAAGACAAGAACTCACCTTTATCTTGTCCTTTTGTCAAACAAGTTTGATCRTCTGCATTATTTTATAGTTAAAGACTTTTCTCAGTGTAGTGTTTAAATTACAAAAGGTCACTTTGTTCACTTTGGTATTGATTGAAAGTTTATACATACATATCCAGAGATGTTTACATAAGCTCTCAAGCAGCTACAATAACAATAAACAAGCGCACAACGAAAACCAGATGCCATTATATTGGATTTGCCACCTGTTCCAGTAATAGCGGGGCAGGGACCTCCCTTTGAAAAGTCACAGAGCAACTGAACGAAGTTGCCACCCTCTGGCAGCAACAGGCCGGGTGGCTGAACGTGTCAGGAGGTTGTGCAGGAAGGGCTTTTTGCCGGGAGGCTGATTAGGCTGCAGGTTTTCCCTGTTGGCACAGAACCGTTTCTTGAGGGTGGATGTGGGAGGGGCTTGCAGCTTGTGCACGGTGTGGTACTGCTCGGCAATGCAGGCYGCCTTCTTCCGCAGGTCCAGCTTCACCAGCATCATGTTGTTCTGCAGCTCTGCCAGGGTCTGGTCCTGAGGAAGGCAAGGCAATATATTTATATATTAATATAAAAAGTATAAAGCTATCCAGTCACAGAAAGAAAAACCCTTTCCTAGCTGGAAGAGACCTTAAAGATCATTTTGTTCTCTGCTGCAGACGAGGACAGCTTTTACTAGATTGCGTTACTAGATCCAAGCCCCATCCAACCTGGCCTTCCAGGGATGGAGCAGCCACAAATTCTCTAGGCAACATGTTTTCAGTGCTTCAGCACCCTCCCAGTAAAGAATTTTTTCCTGCTATCTAATCTAAACCTCAGTTTGAAGCTGTTTCCCCTTGTCTTGTCGTTCTATGCTCTTATAAAAAGTCYCTCTCCAGCTTGCTTGTAGGCTCCCATCAGGTACTGTGACAAGTTGTCTTTAACTCCCTGGTTGCTGTGAACTGAGGAGGATAAACTGCCTTTTGCCAAAATTCATTAACTGTTCTGCTAAATAAGACCATGCATAAAAGCTTCTACTGTCAACAGGGTAGCAGTGAGTAACAAATAGGAACAGTAAGGCTGGGACAAAGCTGACTCCATCCTGCTGCAAATATGCTGCCATAGCAACTGTGATCAAGTGGATAAGGAAACGAGAACCTGAATTCTCCTACTTTAAGTGCAGACTKCTAGTTAACTGAACAGGACCAATTTGGGTCTCCTTTGGAGAGGTAAATACGCAGCTGATTCAGCCATTGAAAAAATCAGCAATAGAGCTCCCTTCGTGTAATAGACAATATGTACTAGCAAATAAGTCATTTTTATTTGCAGCAGCAAGAACTTAGGTTACTCTGATGATGGCAAAGCACATAAACTAAACCACCCCCCCATGCAACCCACAACACCCCAGACACATCACCTGTCTAGCCAGGATGTCATCACACGTGCACARGGCTTCTCGCAGCTTCCCTGCCCCTGTGCTGTGGCAGCACGCCCGCTCTGCAGACTGGAGAGACTCCCCAATTTTTTGTAACTCTAAACGCAGCAATCTGACATTCTAGAAGAGAGAGATTTAAATCAACAGCTGGTTTTGGCACTGCTCTGCAAACAAAGCCACTCCACAGTAATTCAGACATGCAGCACTAAGAGAGGATCCTATCTGAGTGATCACAGATACCACAACCTTCAACAACTCCAGCAAGTTCAACAAAACCATTTCAACTTCAACCATTTGTTTAAAAACCTGGAAACAGCAGCCCCAACCACTGTTTAAACTGGCAAACACCTGCAAATTTTCCTTTCTGTAACACAGAGTTGGAGTTACCTTCTGTCCATCCTCCAGCTTCCTGTCTACATCCATAGTAATGGGTTTGGCAGAGGGAGGTGGCTCCACTAATTTCTGGTACTTGCGCAACTCTAGGAACAGACAAAAAGTAGTGAGCAACAGGACATTCATCAGCTTTCAGTATTCTGAAGTTCAGGACTTCTTGAGACAAGCTGCCACAGGCAAGCTGGGAAGAGCTTTTGAGTTTGTGCAGATAGGCACAAACATTCCAGGCTTCTCCCTTTCAGCTACACAAAGGGACTTAAGAATTTGAACGGAAATATTATCCTGCCCTAAAGTCTATTTTCATGTCAAAATGAAGTGAAACTGTTCATCTAGCACATTATTCCTGTCATCTACAACACAAATAGTGTTTTGAGGGTGTCTGAATCCAATGTAACCTGAAGAAAGTCTCTCTAACCCTGCACAAGGATCTCTCAGCACAGCTCAGAACCAGTGCGGTGTCGCTGCTGTACCTGCAGTCGTGGTATTCAACTCCTTCTGACACTGCTCCAGCCTGGCTTTGGTGTCTGCCAGCTCCTGCTGCAGGGCACACGAGGTGGCCACTCGCTTGGACCGACGTAAGCCTTGCTCAGAGTCCTTTTGCTTGGTGTCCAGGCTCTCCAGTTTCTGTTTGGTCTCCTGCARAGCAGCTTTGAGCTCCAAAATCTCCTCGTCACGCTCCTTAGAAAGGAAGTTTGTTCAGATATTCAACAAGATTTTCTTRGCACAACTTGTCTGAAACTTTCTAYGTCTTTCTTCYTGGAGAATTTCTCAACYCTACACTTCACACATTGAACCCAGCCTTTAAGGTCCTTTAAGTGACTACAATAAACCCGGTTCCTGGGAGCCTAAACCACTTTTTTATAGCCTCTAAAGAAAAGGGATTTTTTGAGAGTTGGCATTTTCAGAGGGGTCTGCAGCAAGTCCCAGAGATCAAATGCCATAGCATGAAAAATATAGACAGGCCCATAATCATCATCACAACTAAGAGCAAGAAGATAAATTCACACAACTTGTGTGAATCTGAAGAGCTCAAATCAAGCCACTAGTGAAAAGAGTAAGGGGGGAGAGAATCATATTGAACAAATAGAAGAGTCAGGATGGTTGTACATTAGCTTCCAGATTGCGTGTTCAAAATTAGGAAGCCTAGTGGGCTACATAAAGCAGGAGATAAGAAGCAAAAATTGTGGATCAAGTGATGTAATAATATTACCAAAAATACCGCAGAAAGCAAAATCTTTCAGTTTGCGTACACATCTTCCGGGACTCAAGTACCTCAAGTCCCCTCCTAACCCAGTGCCACTTTCCTAATGTCATTTCATTGCCCTGAACAAACCTGGATCTTCTCCTGGTAATGGTCAGTCAGTAACTCCTTCAGGATAGTCATTTTACCCTCATACAGTTCCTCCATCTGCTCCCTCTGAGCATCCACGTGTTGGCTACGAAGAGAACAACCAATTCCATGTCAGGGTCAGGCAGTTCTTGGTGCTGCAGCTCACCCTGAGCAGAGGGAGAGAAACCAGCACAGGCTGTACCTCCACCACTGCTCCTTCTGTTGCATGTGCTCCAGCATCTCGTTGCAGATCTCCTCGCGCAGGCGCATCTCGAGCTGCAGCTTCTTCTGCCGCTCCTGCACCAGCAGCTCCCGCGCAGCTTCCACCACGCGCAACAAGTCCTGCAAGAGGGACACAGCTGCACTGCCCACACTGCGCAGCAGAGTTAATACCTGGACTAAACTGAGTGATCCCATGTCTGCAGTCATCTACATYTAAGATTTTAGTCACTTGGAAAGAAAAGTTGCCAGGGTTTGCTACATTGACACAGGACAGCTTAAGTCTCTGTAGGGATATGACTTCATCTTGATCTTTCAGCTATCCCAACTGCCTGCTTTGATYATCTAGGAAGTTTGATTATTTTTCCTCAGTGTAGCCTCCTGTTCTASATGTTTTCTGATCTCTCAATTTCCCTTGCAGAGAAAGAATTATAGGTCTGCACCTGCACTCTTAGGGTCACTGTTCCACAGAGGACAATGTTTTTCCAAATTAAGCATGTGTGTCAGATTTAGACCAACTGTGGAATGTTTTTGTCATGGGTTCCCAATTTCCTGGGTCCTATATCCTTCTGAGGTTCTCTGTCATCTCTCTTGCCATAGTGCTAAGCTCCAATCCCAGCTCCCAAGTCAAATATAACAGTCACGTTCTTGACCTTCCATCCATAAAGGCTGTAAAACAAATCACAACCCACCTTCTTCTCATACATGGAGACATCTGCGTCATCCTCAGTGTCTTCTTCTGATTCCACATCTTCCTTGTCCTCTGCCTCTGGACCCTGGCTGGTTCGCCTGTTGTGCTCTTTGATGATGGATTGTAGGGATGGAAGTCCCAGCTTTGTGGGAGGTGCCTGAACAAGCTGAAGGGGAAAAGACCATCATTACTAGTCTGCAAAGCCTGGAAGTTGTGTAGTCTTTAAACACAGCCCTCTCTGCAACCTATAAACCCTTTCCATTTAGCAGAATCTGGAAATACTCTGAAGSTAATAACCACTGGAGGAGCATAAAGAAGACTTGCAAGCACCCCCCTTCTCCTTGTGGTGGGAAGGGGCCCATTCCCACAGAATCAGGAGGTACCCTGACCATGCCATGACCCT
The DNA here is from genome assembly GCA_018881555.1 of Amblyornis subalaris. Taxonomy (NCBI): domain Eukaryota; kingdom Metazoa; phylum Chordata; class Aves; order Passeriformes; family Ptilonorhynchidae; genus Amblyornis; species Amblyornis subalaris. Next base: position 1,707,700 of record JACAXG010000013.1, read on the forward strand.
GGTGTGTGTTACTCACCTGGCTGGCAATGGCTGAGAACTTGGCTACGTACAGAGTCTCATCATAAGTGGATGCACACTGGTTGATGTTGACAATCATGCAGGAGCGCCCGCGCCCGGTGAAGAAGCCCTGGAAGACGCGGGTCAGTTTGCTGTCCCGGAACGGAACCACCGTCTGCTTCGTCCTGTGGGAGAGACAGGAGTGAGCTGGGAAAGCCAAGCAGCCTCCCCCACACCCTCCCTGCGGAGCTGTGGGTGCTCACCTGGCCTGCTGGTTCTGGCGGAGGGCGGCGATGCAGCGGCCCAGGGTGTGCAGGGAGGTGTTGATGTTGTTGGCCTCTTTCATTCGGTCSCCGCTTTTCTGGTCCTTGCAGCGCTCGGACCCCGCCAGGTCACACAGGGATAACCTGAAGGAAACACAGGTGATATTCATGTGACCTGCTGGGTTTGACCGCTCCACCCAGGTTTACAATTCAGACACCCTACAATGAGCTTCCCCATAAAGGCACAGAATGTTCCTTTGGGGTGCCTGGGCTATTGCTGGATCGAAGGGCCTCTCCTAAGTGTGGGTGTTACACAAGGTAACAGCAAAATGAGCTTTGCTGGTTCAGGTTCAAAGATCCTTTGCCAGTCCTCTGAACAGCCACATCCCAGGTACTGAGACAGCCCATTTCCAGGTAACTAAATCCCAGCAGCACTCAAATCAGCTCTGCTGCAGGGTTAAAGTTACTCACAATTACCTTCATTCAAAAAGCCTGAGAATTACCTCAATTTGTACTTTGCGGTACTCCTCAAACTTCTGTCAGGTTCCAAGACTTAACACCAGGAGCATTTACTCCTTCCAAGTGCTTTCAACACCACCTTCATCAAGATACTTCCCATACCCCAGGCCATCAACAGAAGAGAGGAAAGTTGAGACCACACCCAAATCCTAAAAAACGTGAAACTTACTCGCTGATTTTTGAAACAACTTCACTGCCACCTCTTTGCAAGTGCAGAAKCCGAATGGAGAACACACTGTGACTGTAAAGAAATGTGCAAATATTTAAAAAAAAAAAAGAAAGAAAATGCAAACTTTAAAAGCCTGTCAAAATTGTATTTCTGCCTAAACAACCCCTTSCCCCTTCAGACCTGCGACTGGAGTTCTGGTTCATGTGGGTGCTAGCAAAACTCTGGTTTTTCCGACCCAGTTTCAGGAGCTTCCAGGCCTCATCAGCATCCCGGACATTGATCCAGTTCAGATCTGGAAAGCAAGAATGCATTGGGAACAGCAGTTAGGAGACTCGGCAGAAAACTTATCTAAGCCCCGACGTCACCATTGCGTTTCTTTGACATTAACAAACTTGACATTCCCATAATCCAGRCATCAGAGGTCTCCGTAGGGCTCTCCAGCACATCACTGCTAAGCCACCCACCCACTCAGTCCTAAATTCTTCATAGCAGGCYCACTGAACATCTCTTCCGGGTCAGTCTACCTTTCACATAGGGGTTGCCAGTCTGGTCCTCRCAGAGCCGCAGGGTTTGCCGCTTGCGGTTCTGCCCAGGTAGAGCTGGTTCTAACAAGTCRTAGATTAACTCATTGTAAATCTCAAAGAAGGAGACCCAGATGGAGAACTGCACATCTCCTGTGCTGGTGAGTGAAACGCGATCCAAGTCAGCCCAGCAAGGGCCCAGTTCTGGGGAAAAAGGGGAAGAAAAAGAAGGAAAACAAATCATGACTGCAGCTTTTCATGGGTCCAGCTGGAATGGTTGACCTCTAGAGAGAGSTACTTTTTTCAGCAAGAAAAACCACCCCAGAGACAAATTTTTCTATGTACCTCCTGTATCTACTCTAATGCATGTCCCYAGTAGACAGACTAAAGTTTTCTTTAACATTATCATCTCTTCTGTGTAAGGACTTTTATAGACTCAATTTTGACTCCAGAATTACAGGATGTTTCAAACATGAACTCTTTCCAGCATACGTGAAGTTTTAGTCCTTGTTATCTCCATCACTCCATGCTTCTGGATACCTAAGCAGCTGGTAATTCCTGGGTTTAAAGTCTGGGCACAAGTGCACAGTGCAGCCTGTCACTTTAGCACCTTGCTTCCCAGCAATCCCCACTTCACAGCAGTCAGCTGCTCAACAACCACATTCCTTGCATGAAGCAGTGTCAAGTAATTTTTCATTTCACAAGGCTTGGTTATTCTGGTGTGGCAAATTCTTCTGATATTGGCCAAACATATGCACAGAGTTCTTCTGACATGACATCTATATCTTTCAAAGGGAAAATCTGTGAGACTACAGCACCTTTGCTCCCGTACGCACAACCCAGCATTCAAACAGCCATCACCCTTTCTTTCCCCATCCTCCAGCAAAAAGAAGCAGGTAGTACACACAGGCTTCCAGACATACCTTCTGTCTGGCTGAGGTCTGAACGGCTGGTGAGTTGGCTGGATGCAGAAAGACCAGCAACTCCACTGTCAAAACTGCCACTGGTGGTGGCCTGGAGCTGAGATTCAGCGCTGTGACTCCTCTTCAGCGGCGTTAGCAGCTCCTCCTTGAAGGAAACCAAGAACATGAGCATGCAGGTAACATGACACCATCCCTTACCTAATGCCACTGAACCTCCCAGAAGCCCCGTGCTTACCTCCCAGAGACCCCCCTGCAGCATCATCTGCTTCTTGGTCTCCTCCTGGCGCACCTGCCTGCTGTCCAGCCAGGTCACCTCRCTGCAGAGGGAAGGCTTCAGGTCCATGGCTTGGTACAGCCGGTCTCCCACACTGTTGAAGATGGTTGCCAAGGAGCGAGGCAGAATCCCCCCATCCTGGTTRGTGCCTGGAGCAAGAACAGCAGCAAAGCTGAGGATTCACAGGCAGAAGACAGAAGATTACTCCCTCAACAGCTCCTAATACCTGGTGCTTTCCTTACCCTGGATTGTGTGAGTCTTCCCCGAATTGGTGATGCCATAGGTGTAAACCAGACAGTTCTGCCCACTCAGCACATCCTTTACCACCTGCTTCATCGTCTCATCAAAGAACAATTTCTGCCCCACATCTGGTCCAAAAATCTGCAAACAAGATACAGGAAAAATGGCTTTATGTAAATCCTCCCTATCTTTTGCTGATGGTTGCTCAAGTGATATGACATAGTCCTTTGTTCCCTGCACTAGCCATGAGACCCACCAGCGATTCCAGGTGAACCCCCTACAAAAACAAGTTGTTCATTTCTTTAATCCATTAACATCTCATGACACTGCAACCTCTAGTCTTTTTAGAGCTTCATGGACAAGAGTTTGCCATTTCTGCAAAAAAAAGTTGTCAGAAGCAGCTTAAAGAGATAAACACTAAAAAAACTGCAACTAAAAACCTGAACTAGAGAGGACTGTACAAGACTGCAGAGTTCAGGCAGTGCCTTGGGGTCAGTGGGTATGAATAAGACAGCTTTTCAAGCCTAGTTTAAGCTCAAAACACTTCCAGATGGATTGTTTGTCCCAGCTACCTACCCGAGTGAAGGAGAATCTGTGCACTGCTTGTCCCACTCCTCGCTCTGTGCTTCGCATGGTGAAGGAATTCTTAGGAGCTTTTAGAAGGAGGGTTTCTGAGTTCTCAATGCAGACACAGCCCTGAAGAACATACAAAACCCATCATTGCAGTGGCTTACAGGAGGCCAGAGCATAGACAGCAAAGGACAACAGCATCTTCCAGCTAGCTTAGAGCCTGCTTCATTCAGTGACTTACCTGGTCTTCCCCTTTTTCCACTTCTGTAGATTTCAGAGGTCGAACTCTCAAATAGACCTTTAATTTTCCATTATTGTCTTCAGTTACAGCCTGCAAAAATCAGCACAAGTTAAACATGGCAGCCAGAGAGGCAGCACACAATCCCACATGGGAACAYTTAACAGGAACCACAATATGGAACACACATGTTGGCTATGCCTGCTAGTACTCAGGAACTTCTCTGGTCCCAAAATCACCAGGAATGCCAGAATGCTCTTAGGCATTTCCAAGTACACCAGCATTTTTTTGTTTGTTTATGTAATGAATCAGACCAACAACCCAAAAACCTAACACCAAAACCAAGCATCACCCCAAGAGGCCCTTGCTGGCTGTGCCCTTCACGATCCACTGCTCCCCCCAATGCAGCATTTTGTTCCTGCCTCTTCTGAAAATCCTCTGTTGTTTCTGCATCACATCACGTTTGTACAGAGACCAGCACGAGTGTAAACATTGCCCTGTTTGTGACAGAAGAGCTCCAACCTCACCTGAGAGCCCTGCAAGTTGGGGGAGATGGCAGAGAACTCTGACAGCAGGTCCTTGCGCACGTCAGCCCCAAACCCTGTTGCTGTGGACTCGAGCACAGGTGAGGCTACAACCTCATCGTCAGAAAACAGCCCTGGGGAGGCAAGTGCTTGTGCCATGGTGTCTCACACGGCTCCTGGGGAAAGAGGGGCACAGGACAGGGTGATGTTACAGCAACTCAAGCTTTGTCCYCCATGCATACAAACCCACTGCCACACCATCACTCCTCACAAACGCGGATTCCCACGTGGAATTCTCTACACGCAGGATGCTGCTGCAAATGTGCACACACACCCCCAACCACCACCCAGGACCCCAAACCCATCTCCTGCACCCAGGGACACCATACAGGACCCCTGTAGACACACAGACCACTTCTACACCCCTTCACCACATGGTATCAAACAGACCGAACGCGTACACCAACCACCACACAGGACACCCCCAAACCCACACGCAGCTCCGCACGGGCCGCCCCCCACAACATGCACAGACCACCAGGCCGGGGCTATCGGCACAGGCTGCCGCACGCACACGAAACCGCAGACGCCGGCGCAACCCGCAGACTCCTCCGGCCGCCCCTCACGCTGCTCCTTCCCCGCTCCTTCCCCGCTCCGGCCCCGCCGCCCCTCGCGGCTGCCCCCCGCCCACCGTCGGGGTTTCAAACCTCGCCGCCCGCCCGCTCCGCCAATGRGAGCGCGGCGACCTCGCGCAGCGACCAATCAGCGTCCGCCGCTGGGCGAAGGGGGCGGGGCCCGTACACCGGCCGGCAGCGCGCGCGCGCAGACGGCGGAGGGGGCGTGGTGAAGCTCGGCCGCCTCCCGGCGGGCTCTGCGCGCGGCACCGCCCCTGCCTCCCTCAGGGCCGGGCGGGGAAGATGGCGGCGGGGCCYGGGAGTGAGTGCGAGGCTGGGCGGGAGACGCGGCGGGAAGCGAGCGGCGGCGGGTTTGGGCAGGAGAAGGGGCAGGGGAATAGCCCGAGGGGAACGGAGCGGCTGCGAAGGGCCCTCCCGGGAAGAGCCAAGGGTGGCGCGGGGCTGGGCGGGGCCAACGGCTCCGAGGAGGGGCGGGGCCAGCGGCGGGAAACCGGGGTTCGAGTCCCGGTGTCCCTGGGCGCTGCCCCCGAGCACTCCTGCCCTGTCCCGCAGAGCACAAGCTGCTGAGCGCCGGCCCCACCGAGCCTTGGTCCATCCGCGAGAAGCTCTGCCTGGCCTCCTCCGTCATGCGCAGCGGCGACCAGAACTGGTACGGGAGCGGGGAACGGCCGGCGGCATGTGCAAAGCACCGCGTGCCCGGGGCGAGGCACGGGGCTGTCACCCCGCTGCCTCTGTTCAGAACGAAGATGGGGTGTTCAAGACAGAGGTGTTGAAGGTGTACCTGGACAGGCACTTTGCTGCCTTCATAACTACTGTGTGAAAGTAAAAGTGTGTTAACCAAAGAGTGATGAGAGCTGGAGAGGGACTTTGGACAATGACATGGAGTGTCAGGACAAGGGGGATTGGCTTCAAACTGACGGAGGGAGGGTTAGATTGGAGATTAGGGGAAAAAAATCTTTACTGTGGCAGTGGGGAGGCACTGGAAAGGGTTGACCAGGGAAGTTGTGTGTGCCCCATCCCTGGAATTGTTCAAGGCCAGATTGGATGGGGCTTGAAACAGCCTGGTCTAGTGGAAGGTGTCCCTGCCCATGGCAGGGGGTTGGAACAAGATGATCTTTAAGGTCCTTCCCAACCCAACCCATTCTGTCTTCATAAATGAGATGAYATGAGTTGTGGACAACAAGGATATTTGATAACAGAATCCTGTGCAGCGAACCCRTCACTCTGTTTTGCTGCCTTTTTCTCCTCACTAAAGTAAGCAGTTTGTGGAAATGCAATCATGTAACCAGAAGCAAAAAACTTACTTTACAAAGCAAAGGAGTGAAATGATTGTTTATTAGGAGCAGGCAAATATTTTTGAGTCTTGTACAACATAACAACTCATTAGTGAGTTTATCATGTTTAGGGAGGTTATTCARTGATGTCAAGACAGGTTTTCATCTTTCCGCTGCATGTTGATTAAGGGAGAAAGTAAGCTCATGGTGACCTGCCATTTCTGTGCTGCAGGGTCTCAGTCAGCAGAGCCATCAAACCTTTTGCAGAGCCAGGACGTCCACCTGACTGGTTTTCCCAAAAGGTAAGATGCTGACATTTGAATCTTGGACACCAAATCTCTGCACAATCAGAAATGCCATATTGAAGATTAATTAAGGATTAATTGTTCCGTGCTTTGTTAAGTACCCAATTACTAAGTAAGACTCAATAAAGAGATTCTTCACCAGGCATGTGACTAAGCTGTGGAATTCCTTGCCTTAGGAGTTTGTGCCGTGTCTATGCATTTTGGTGTGTCCTGCTGTTTGGGCAAGCACCTGGGACTTTTGTTGTTTAATTTTTGCTTCCTGTGAGCTACGCTAAATTACAGCCAGGGGGGAAACTGGAGAAAACTGTGAGATCTGTTTATGAAACGTTAGGCCTCTGAAGAAGTAGGAGTGAGTGCCCTGTGGGCTTTGTTGATAGGTGTTGTCTAAGCTGACTCTTTCATGTCCTCTGACTTCCTTTGTTTCTTCTCAGCACTGTGCATCTCAGTACTCAGAGCTCTTGGAGACCACGGAGACCCCTAAGTGAGTACAGAGTGACCAGAGCACAGTCTGYGGCAGTATGGGGGGGACTCATCAGTTCTTACAGCAGAGTCCTTGCCACTGTCAGCTTACTTTGTTCCCCAACCAACTCGTCYCAACAGGAGCATTCTGGAATGAGAAAATTCAAGTGCGATAGCTGTTGTGGGTGGACAGTGGGATCAGGGTGTGTTAAATGGGAAAGATAGCATTTATTTGGCTGTAATAAAACACTAYGCATTAGTCTTACTGATCAGAAGCTTTACACRTAAATTTATCAGTTAGAATAGGGGTAGAAAAGAGCAGGAGYGAGAAGGGGAGATGTTTTGTTTGTCTCTATTTTGCAGCAGTTTCTTACAGTTTTCTTACTGGTGTTGTCACTACARCTTTGTGGTCTCATATTTACTGCTCCTGATTCCAGGTGTTTTATTTGGGGACTTCACATCAAATTAACTTAAAGATGGGATGTTTAAAATAGTATTTGTTTGTGATCGATTTGTTTGTGAATTATCTTCAACACTAGACTTGAAAAATCAAAGGGCTTRGTAGAGTCAGTAAGGAAAAAAATTGATGTTTCTTCATGGATAGAAAAAAATCTTCTCTTGAAGTGGGATGATTGATTTTTTTCAGGTTGAAACTTTTTAGTGGACTTGTATCTTTGATGTGTTCCGTAAGTCTTTAGCACTGGGTGCATTGGATAAAATTTTCAGAAGAGGTTGTTTGAACATTGTGCTGTCCAATATCATGTAAGGGAATTGAAGGAAGTTGATTTTTTTTTTTGTGCATGGGTGTGTCAGGAATGACAGAGAGCAGCCATTCAGGAAAGAAGAACTGGGTTTTCTGTCTTTTGTGTCTAACTTTTATTTTTTCTTTTATTTTGTAGGAGAAAACGTGGTGAGAAGGGAGAAGTTGTGGAAACTGTGGAAGATGTTATTGTGCGGAAACTGACTGCAGAGCGAGTTGAGGAGTTGAAGAAAATTATTAAAGAAACACAGGAAAAATACAGGTACATGACAGAGGTATTAAGCTGTTGAACATCTGAGAGTCCTGTCCTGAAAAAGTTGTCTAAGTGGAATGGTGATTGGGGTGAAAATGCTGCTTAGGGTGTCCATTTCAGTGATCAGTAAGAAAAATATTTTATGATTACAGGCAACTCAAGAAGGATGCAGAGCTGATACAGGCCGGACACATGGATAACAGACTGGAGGAGCTGTGCAATGAGATTATGATGTGGGTTATTTAATTATTTCCATGTYGTGCTTTCTTCTGAGATTGTAGTTCCCTGAGACTCTATTTGTCAGGCATCTCTTGTTCTACATACTTYGGGTTAAGAGAAATGGGGCAGCCGAGCAGATGCTTTGGGCTSTGAGGGGGGACTTGGCTTAGACTGGGGGTGACCAGCTTGTGTGGAAGATCCTTTGGAGTTGCTCAGTAAAGAGCTTGGTGATGACTTGGAGCATCATTCTTGCTGCCTCCATTTTCATAATCAGCTGGAAGTGAAATTTCCTGCCCAGTGTGTCATTCTCTGGCTCTGCTTCCCTCCTCCGGGGATTTGAGTTCGCAGGGGTGGATCAGGGTTGTCTGGACATAAGAGGGTGGGGAACAGTAAGCTGATTGTGAAGGAGGAATTAAGGGGAACTGAGACACCCTGTGACAGCAGGTTTTGGTTCTGTATACAGAAAGAAAAAAATGGAGGAGGAGGAGGCAGAAGTCAAGAGGAAGGCTACAGATGCTGCTTATCAGGGTAAGCTGGAAATGAGCTGCCTTCCTTTTCCTCAGATGTGTATACTCATAAGAATATTTGGAAAATACTTAAGTCTTGTTCAGACCTGTGGGAGGAATTCATTGACCTTAGAGTTGGAGAGAAAGGTTGTATTGTCTTTCCAGCAYTGTATTTATAACAGGGCAAAATGCAGAGGCTTCTGAAAAAGGAATAAAGTCTGTAGGAAAGGTGTACCCAAGGGAAGGCAGCATTAGTAAGGAGCTCTGTATTAGAATGTCAAGTTTTCACCCCTTTAGTTTTCGCTGGGGACTGGAGATAAAAGGAAGAGTTTGATGTTTGATTCTTTATAACTCTTGGGGCAGTTAATTCAGTTAACTTATTGGTGGTGGGAGGTGGTGAGTAAATACCCARCTGCTAGAGAAACCTGAAGTGCATTACCCAAAATTAGTATGATTTGGGAACTGAGCCTAGTGGGGTGCAAGAAATTCCTACAACATAAGTTCTTTTCTAAAAGTTCTTCAGCATAAAGTCAGAGGTAACTCTCAGGGACTGTCCAAGATGGAGTCATGGAATCTCACTTTAGTTTCTGTTCCCTTCCAGCTCGTCAGGCCATTAAAAACCCACCACGACGACTCACGGGGGTGATGGTTCGTTCTCCCGCTGGCTCCACCTCCCCGGGTGGGGATTATTCCCTGGGAGATCTGTCCCAGCCTGCTGGGGATGAGGCCAGTCCAGGGGTAAGGATCCTGATCCGRGTAGGAGGTAAAGTCCAGCTTGGGACATGGGGCTCTGCATCCATCACGGAGAAGGGGCCCTGGGGAGAAGCCCTTGCCTTGCTTTGCAGACTTCTAGAGCTGTAGTGTGGTTGGTGACAGTGCTGCTCGAGATCCATGTCCCCTCCCATGTCTGTGGTGATCCAGTGCCTGGATCAAAGGCCGTGTAGGGGCAACAGTGGGTTGGCCAGGCAGTCTGTGAGTGCCTGGGAAATGGCACCACAGGGCAGGGAAAGAGTGAAAGCACATGCCTGGAGTAGGTGCAGCGAGTGAATGGAGTAGGTGTCTGTGGTGTGCTGGATCAATGCTCTTGGGGGAAGCAGCAAGTGGGGCTGGTCCGTGTGGTGGAGTGTGGCTTTGAACAGTGTGGTTTTTCTCTTTCTCAGGTCACGCCAGGGACATTGCCCAGCACCCCAGTTGCCTCCTTCATTGGAATCCCTGACACCCCTCCAGGCTCTGCTCCCCTGGATGCCCCCATGACCCCAGTCACTGATGATTCACCCCAGAAAAAGATGCTAGGACAAAAAGCAACTCCGCCTCCTTCCCCTCTGCTCTCAGAGCTGCTGAAGAAGGGCAGTCTCCTGCCCACAAGCCCCAGGCTGGTATGGAGCTCTCTGCTCATATATGCAAGCACACAAACAATTTGCTCCAGACTCTCCCACTGAAAAAGGGGGATCTGCAAAGACTTTTAAAAAATGTGCAGTTGTGTGAGAGTCCCAGCAGAAGTGATATCTGAGAGGTATAAATACCCCTGTGAGCCACAGAGGTGGGACCCTTTCCCAGCAGGACTGCAGGGCTTGTGCAGCACGTAGGACTGGCTGTCTCCCCTCAGTCGTAAGGAGCTGGAGTTGCAGGGTTTGCTAGAGATTCCTACACTGGGCTCACAATTCTTTACATCTTTCAGGAAGTTGCATTTCAATATTTTTCATGCGTCTTAGCACTTGAGTAGGGAATCCTCTAATGGAGTTTATGACCTGTATTGAAGTGCTTCAGTTTTCTCCTAATTGTAGGCAGCTACTAAAATCACTGTGATGAGAATCCGCTTGTGGTGATAGTGACTCTGGAAGCCTTAGGAGATGCTCACACTGTTCAGAGCCCAGTCTGAAAACAGCAGCCATCAGCCTGCTCGTGGCATGGGATGCCTGGGTTAGTGTTTGTGTGATGGAGTAGGTGTGTTGCTGTTGACTTTTTTTAATAATAGTCAGATTTAGGGTCTTTTCTGTTTGTTAACTTGGGTAAATGTTCCATGGGCTCTATGTTTGCAGGGTGCAATGTAACACAGAGTGGAGGAGGGAAAGGTAATGGCTGTGGAAAGACTGGGTTTCCTTTGTAGGAACAGGACTGGTTTGGTTTATGTTTGTTTCAAGGTCCATCATAGGTTTGCTGTGTGACCTTGATTGATTTCCTTTCCATTTTGGTACTTTAGTTTCTCTCAACACAAAATAAGGGATGTTTCCATGCCATCTTGGGGTCTAGAGAAACTCGTGTTAAGGATTATGAGGTCCTTGAACAGAGGAACTATGATAGAGCAAATGATGCACTTGGCCTCACCTCAAAGGGAAGTGGCACTGCAGCTGTGTTATAGCTGAAGAACAGCAGCAGAGTTTCAGACTCATGTTCTGCACCTGTATGAGGGGCCTCAGGCAGGGACTAGCCTGGATAAAAAGTGCAGAAGAAATGTTGAGACAGCAAATGCAGGACCTATTCATGGAGGTGCACATCTGGCAGAGAATCACTGGTGGGATGGTGTCTCCAGGAACTTCAGTCTTGTCCTCCTTTGACAGGTCGGTGAAAACGAAATGGCAGTGGCTTCTGGTCACATGAACAGCTCAGGAGTGCTGCTGGAGGTAGGAAGTGTCCTTCCAGTGCTGCACAGTGGGGAAATGCAGTCGGCACCTGGTGCTGTCCCTGCATCTCCAGCTGCTTCAGGTAACTCGGGCCTCTCCCCGTACAGTTCTCCCTTAAGATGTACCTTTGGACTGTTCTGGGAATTCTCTTGGGAGAAAGGTGAAGGATGTCTAGCCTGGCTGGTTTGGGGGCTTCTCTATGAGTTGTATTCTTATTTCTGTACCCCTGTCCATCTCACCCCGACTTTTTTAAGAAGACCCCAACCCTTACAGAAAAAAGAGTGACTGAAACAATTAGACTTGATTCAGTCCTGATCCACACAGTCTGGTTTTCTGGGTTTGACACTGGCTAATACCAGGCATAGGAGTGCAGAAAGAAAGGGAGTTGGGGGAAAAATGKTCTAGTATCTGATTCCCAGTGTGTCAAACTCAGCTCCCAGTGGATCTGGAGAACTCATGTGCCTTCTCTGCTGCAGCTTAGAGATCTGTTGAGGGTTAGACCACAGAGGACTGGGAGCTCCAGAGGAAATTCCACAGAGTGGGGTTGAGAGGGACAGTGCAAGACTCTCTGCATTGGGCTTTTTCAGAACAACCTGCCTAAGGGGAAGTTGTTTTCTCAGCTCCCACTGACAATTTAATCACRTTGTCTGCAACTGAGAATTTATATCATTCATTCATATGGAATTCCATATGAGTGATACTGCTTTCCTTATCCACATCTGATTTTTTAAGACCTGTTAATTTGGTCCAGACAATCCAGTAAATTCAGACTGGAAGTTACAGCTAAGATGAGTGGCAACCTCTGATACAAGAGGAATTCTTCAGGAAAATCCTGCAAAGAGATCCCCTCTGCTCCCTCCCAGCTCCTGTGATGACTGTCTTGGCTTACCTTGTGTGGCTGTCTCAGCATTGTTTTTCAGATTTCCCRTCATTGTTTTGGGATGAGCCTTTGGAAGGTCATCTCTGTGCATGTGTGGCTTAGTCTGTCCAGCCCTTCCAGTGTGCGCAGTGTTCCATAGCTGCATGATTCTGCCTCAAACTGCACACACAACGGGAGTCGTGCATTTTTGGTGCAGGTTCTCTGTACAGCTTTTGGGACTGTTTATAGGTATCTCTCAGTGTCTTTTCCTAGAAGAAGCCACCAGACAGTGAAGAGCCCAGTGGTGGCTTGTGGACTTCAGTGGTGGCTGCTTCTTGCTCATGTGCTTTTCCCTTCTACTCTCTGTTAGGTGCTCCTACGCTTTCCCGGCTTTTAGAAGCTGGTCCTGCACAGTTCACCTCACCTCTTGCTTCCTTCTCCGCTGTTGCCAGCGAGCCTCCAGCTAAGCTCCTGCCACCCCCCGTAGAGCCTGTGTCCCAGGCCACTATTGTCATGATGCCCACGCTGTCAGCACCAGCCGTTGTGCCACCAGCTGCAGCTCCAGAAAGCGTAGCCACAGGTGCGTTCCTGAACTACGCACTCAGAGGTCGTGCCCTGCTGGAAAGCAGAACTTCCCGTGGGATCAGCGCCCGGCGAGCTCTCAGTTGGGCTTTGTCACCCCAGACTCGCCATCCTGGCTGGAAAGAATGGTTATGGCTGGGTTCTGGAGTAAATAGATGGTTTTAAACAGGGTATGCTGGGTGGGGTTGGGGGTGCTGGTGATTTGCTGGATTGTGGTTCAAGGGTTGGAATCTCACTTTGTCTCGTCTGTGGGAAAGCAAACCCATATTTGTCTTTTATTTATCTAAGCTGTGGTGGTGTGGGTGGGCTCAGGATACTTGTGGTTGGTGCTGGGTCTTACCCACTGCAATGTTTATGTGGGCTGGACTTCTCCAGCTTGGTCTCTGACTGTCCGTCTCATCCTTGTGCAGTGAGCCAGCCAGAAGCCTGTGTTTCCATGGAGGCAGTGTCTGATTCCCATACTGTGACAGTGTCCATGGACAGCAGTGAAATATCAATGATCATTGATTCCATCAAGAAAGAGTGCCTGGGTTCTGGGGCTGGCAGCACTGCGGGGTCTTCCAAAGATCACTGCATGGATGGGAAAGAAGATCTGGATTTGGCTGAAAAAATGGATATTGCAGTGTCCTATACGGGGGAAGAGCTGGACTTCGATACAGTTGGAAATATTATAGCCATCATTGAGGACAAGGTAAACAGGGAAAGCAGAGTGCCAGTGCCTTTTACTCCACATTCAGCTGGGTTAGTCTTAAGTGAGTGCTGTTCAACAATATAGTTAGTTTAAACGSGCAAGAAATAACGCTTCCAAAATGCACATTCTCACCATCATTTTCCAGATAAATAGGAAAGGATACCACTGCTGCTAGTCTGACACTGGTGCTCCTCTTCAGAACGCAGAAAGAAATCTCTTTTTTCCTTGTAATGGGTGGGGTTTGGGTCATGTTTCTGGCAGACAGATGAGCACTGCTCACAGCATCCTTTCCAGGAGTGCCATATTTCTGAAACTGAAGCTCCAGAGTTGATTCCAGCAGGTAGTGATACAAGCCTGGCTGTGAAAGGCATCTTTGTAAACCCAGGACACTGGGTTTTCCACAATTCTCTCAGTACCAAATAACACAAACTTTTCTTTATTCCCTCTTTCTGACCTTGTCCTGCACTGCTGTTTTTTTATTTTGATAATAAAGGTGGATGACCACCCTGAAGTCCTGGATGCAGCAGTTGTTGAAGCTGCTCTGTCTTCTTTCTGCGAGGATACTGATGACCCTCAGACCCTTCCTGGCCCGTGGGAACATTCAATTCGTCAGGAGCACGAGAAACAGGCCCAGATACCCCAAGTGTCTGTGACTGTGAAGCAGGAGAGACTGGAGTGTGAGGAGCCAGAGGCAAAGGGAATTCGAGACCTGATGGGCATCAGTGAGCTGGGGTCAGAAATAAAGACAGAACTTGCAGAGCAGGACCAGAGTCAGCTGGGCCCTGAAGAAACCATACCAGCAACTGCAAGAGTGACAGAAACACCAGAGCTTAGAAACCAAGAGATAGAAGAAGATCAAAGAGCAGCTGTAACATCAGGAGAGACTTCTGAAATCAAGATAGAGTCATCCCAGGGAGAAGATGCAGTGCTCAATCCAGTGAAGACAGAGGTATGTGGTCAGAGAGGCTGTCTGGAACTGGTGTGGGGAAAGAAAGGAGCAGTTGTGGCAGGCAGGAGAGAAGTTTAGAGGAAGGATGACTGCTGGGTTGAAGGTGACCCTTCAATGAATGTGACTGAGTGTTTTCCTGGGAGTCAGGTTGCTGATGTGCAGAGCAGCTCTGCTGTAGGCAGTACCTTTGTGTATCTCCCCCCACCCATGTGCAGAATTGCTGCTGGGAAGGTGCTCAGTGAACCTCATTGCCTTGAGTTAGGTTAGGATGAGTGAGATGTGCCCACACCTTCACTGAAGTAAGCTGACACAAACATCTAGATTTGTGCATTTCTCTTCCCTCCAGACCCCACCTGATGATGATTCATCCCCTCCACAAGTCCCAAATGTGAGTGAAGACTCCTCACAGGCTGATGTTCAGCACAAATTTGAGCTGTCAGGTAACTTAATTCAGCTAGGAAATCTTTTACATGCAACATTATTAGCTGGATAGTTGTTAGTTATCTGGTTGAGGTTTTTTGGGGAGGAGGGAGAAAAGATACGTGTAGGAACAGTGGTAATCACTGCAGGACAATAGGCGTTGGTGCAGGAGCTTTTGTAGGAAAGACTGCTTGGGAGAGTCAATCTTTCTGCGTTTCTGTCTTCCACAGAGTCAATGAAGGAAGAGGCCCAAGCCCTGTTTAGGAGTCAGATGAAGGTAATTCTCAGTTGGTTTTAGTCATCCTGAGTTTATTAGCAACATCTCACTACTGCTGTTTGCTGAAAAACAAAGCTTGTGTTGAGCTTTTTGCCCTGAGAAGAGAAATGAGCAGGCTGCAGCTGAAGGGGAGATTGCTTCAAGCTGTAAAACTGTGTGTGTATTTCCTTCTGGGTCTGCGGGGGGAAGCAGGGCAGGCTGGAGAGTCTGGGGTTTTGTGGAAGYGCCTGTACAGTTGTCAGGAGCATAACAAAAAATTCGATTTGCTCACTGAACCATAGTTGCTTTGGAGGCTCTGAGCGGCTGCTGCAGCTGACTGTGCCAGCTCACGGACTCTGTGTTTCAGGATGGGCAGGGTGAGGAGGATGATGAGGACGGTGCCAGTGAGGCTGCCAGTTTGGAGGAACCCAAAGAAGAAGACCAGGGTGAGGGGTATCTCTCAGAGATGGATAACGAGCCCCCCGTGAGCGAGAGCGACGACGGCTTCAGCGTCCACAACGCGCCCTTGCAGTCCCACGCGCTCGCCGACTCCATCCCCAGCAGCCCGGCCTCCTCGCAGTTGTGAGTGTCAGGGACAGTGGTGCAACTCCCACCTCGTGAGGCAGTGTAGGATTCTCATTTCTGCATTGCTGATTGGGTCCAAAGGGAGAATTTGTTGATGATTTTTCTCCTTGCTTACAAGGGCAAGCGTGCAGACAGCACTCCAGTACAAGCTCCYGCTTTTTCCTTCTGTCTTTGGCATGGATTAGCGTAGGCATGTCAAGGGCAAAACAAACCATGAGTTTTCTGCTCTGAGGCAGTGTGCAGACTCCTGAAGGAATTATGTTCTTCTCTCCCCAGCTCAGTGTGCAGTGAGGACCAGGAAGCGATACAGGCTCAGAAGATCTGGAAGAAAGCCATCATGCTGGTTTGGAGAGCAGCAGCTAATCATAGGTGAGTTTGATGTCTTGGCAGAAAGAAGTGACTAATCCTAGGCAAGTCTCCACTCTCCCATCTCAGAGGCTTATCTCTCTTGGTACCAGGAGATGATGAATCATATTGTTAGAGACAAATAAACAGGAGAATGTGAAACAAATATTTACCAGCAAGGGCAGACACTGAGTGGAGTTTTTCTCTCTTCAGGTATGCCAATGTCTTCCTACAGCCTGTAACTGATGACATAGCACCAGGCTACCACAGCATTGTGCAGAGGTGAGTCTCAGCAGTCTTCTGTCATTAGAACTCTGTATATTTGCATATTTGTGTAGGGATTTCTGGCAGGAACAATGTAGTTTTTGCCTGCCATACAGACTGCAAGGTCTGGAAAAGTGTATTTTTTCTGACATCATTCAGTCAGAAGCAGGTTTCCCCAGGAAAAGGTCATTGTCAGTAAGAGGCATGTGTCTGTACACAGTCCAGACTTTGAGTGAAGTACACTGACTTACACAGAACACTTTTATCAGTAAGGTGATGCATGACTGATCTGTTTCTCTCAGTTTCTATCCAAGGGTAGGATTTAACCTTTGGAATTCCTAAAAGCTGTTCTTTAATCAGCATTTTTTACTGTCCCAGATAGTGGACTTTTCTGGAAGAATAAACGAGACTACCATGTTAGCCCCTGAAATCTCTCCTAAACAAGTTCAGTGGCTGCGGCTCTGCCTCCTTAGTGTCTCTGTCAGTGATGCCTGGAGAAGGCAGATGCCTCTCCTGGGGCATCTCTCAGGCTGTTGTTACCATTCCAGGTAACTGCTGGACACATTGTGTCTTCTGACCCAGGCCTTGGTACTCCGGAGTACAGCCTGTGTGGGGGAGAACGTGTTCAGATAAATTAGACACTGTAACTAGACACCTTACAGATCCAGGGCTGTTTCCAAAAGAGAGGAGAAAGAGTTAAGTGTTTCTGTTGCAATTTTGCCTGCATTTCTTTTATAGGCCAATGGATTTATCTACCATCAAAAAGAACATTGAGAACGGGCTGATCCGAACCACAGCCGAGTTCCAGCGGGATATTATGCTGATGTTTCAAAATGCAGTGATGTACAACAGCTCTGACCATGATGTGTACCACATGGCTGTGGAGATGCAGAGAGATGTCCTGGAGCAGATCCAGGTAAAGACTGAGCTGAGGCTAGACAGAGCATCTGCCTTGGTCCATAGGCCTCGCTGTAAGACCACAGTTTCACTCCCTGTGTGTTTGAGTGCAGTAGTCCTGTCCTTCCCTGCATGTCTCTCGTGCTAGCTCAGGTGTTTGTGTTGAACTAAATTGCGGGTGAGTTAAACGTAATGCAGCAAAATTTTTATAGGTTCAGCCCAGACCGATTTCAAATGTAATTTCCTTCAGGGAAATGCTTAGGCCAGCAAGAACCAGGGTGTGGCTCAGGAACAGAAACAAGCAACAAGAACGGTGAATGACAGGGGACGCGACGGCTTCTTTGGGTGGCTGTGCTGGTTTATGCTGATAAAAAGTGTACATGAAACTGTCCTGTGAATTTGTGCTATTTAATAATGTCCTGTGAAGCAGAATGTCCCAACTGGCAGGGCTAGCAGAGTTTGAATTGGGGTTTTATAGTTCCTCAGGATTAGTGGCTTCTGAGGTAAATAGGGGAACTTATTCTGAGCAGCACACAAGGAACTGAAACTGCCTCTGACCCAATCATTCCCAGCCTGTGGTCTGTGATAGTTAACTGACATGCACTTACTGAGCTTGTTTTGCCTGGCAATCTTAACAGAGTGTGGTTTCCTTGCAGCAATTTCTGGCCACACAGCTGATGATGCAAACATCAGAGTCAGGGATCAGTGCAAAGAGCCTGCGGGGGCGAGACTCCACTCGCAAGCAGGATGCTTCGGAGAAGGTGAGAATGCTGCACCCCATGCAAGGGCACTTGGGATCTCCTGAAGAATCCCAAGACACTGCATGAAGTTCCCACACTAGAGGCAAAATGTTTTTTGAGATTGCAGTGGCTCCAGCATCTTCATGTGAACAAATCTTCTTTAAACGTGTCCATTGAYTAGGTTTCGGTTCTGGAGCTGTACAAGATTCCAGAGGCAGGTCTCATGAGTTTTTTGTATAATCCCAATACTTCTATTACCTGTTTTTAAAAATAGGTGATAAAAACTATAGGGAAATGAACAGGGTATTGGAAGAGGTGTGAATACGCTCGGGCACATGGTGTGGCTCTCGGGGATGGTCCTGGCAGGCAGGGAGTTGGATTTCATGATCCTTGTGGGCCCCTTCCAACTCAGCAGATTCTGTGATTCTGTGGTATGGCAGAAAGGTGAGGGGAATTGCCGTGTCCTTGACTTTCTAGTCAGGTTTTCAGAGCTAGAGAATCAGTCAACTCTGGTTTGCTGTGCAAAACACACCGGAGAACCTTTGAATTCCACGCTGATCTAAGCAATGGAGGTTTGTTCAGGTTTTTTTTCCTTCTSCAAAGACACATCCAAACTYGATGAAGTGATCTCAGGTACTCTCAGCTGGTGCAGACAACACTGTGACAGCAGRGATTGCCTGCTTAGTTCTAGTGACAGCTGCACCGTGCAGAAATTGTTTGGTATACCAGGCAAACTTSCTATGGCTGTGGAGGGAATATCCCTTTCCTGGCATTCTGACTCTCGCAGTATCCCTCTTTTTGTCTGTTTTTATGTTCCTGCTGCATTAGACTGACGCCGTGTGGGAAGGGGAGTGGGGCACATGTTCCTCTATGCTCGTGTGTGGGCTCAGTGCTTCTGTGTGGTGTGTGCATTTCCGTAGCTGATGCCTGATAAGTCCTTCTGTTTGGCCTTTTAACAGGACAGTGTCCCAATGGGCTCTCCTGCCTTCCTTCTCTCTCTCTTTGTAAGTATTGAAAGGCTCCAGCAGGTTCTGCAGTACTGCTGCCAGGTGCTCTGCTCCTTGTCTGGGTGATCACTGCACTGTCACAGCATCCTTAGCACTGCAGCAGGGTGTGTTTGACTTGGGGGCTGCACCACTGTGATCTGAGAGGAAACATCTCAGTCCCTAATTCTCAAAATGGGTGAGCGGGAGGGGCTTCAGTCTTTTCTTCTGGTTCCAAGTGTTTTCGTTTTGTCATCTGCTTTTGCTTTTTTCCATGACTTCTCTCCTGCTTTCTTTCCATGTAAGTGGGAAGACAAACCAAGTGGTGCAGTCCTGTAGTTTCTACATCTCTCGTGTTTATACAGCTGCCCCTTCCACATGTCCGAGGCAGTACAAAAGGTCTTGGGAACGTGAGGAGTCAGCTGTGTACTCCTTTATCATTCCTGGTCCAGAAAGCAAATAAGACTGCAGAAATATCTTGCTCTGTGCCCGTGGTGATCTGGAAGTGTTTGGAAAAATACTCCCTCTGGGAAACCCCAAGTCTGAGTTACTGTGAGGAGAGATGGGAGGAAGATGGAGAGCTGTTCTTATCTCTCGCATGTATCTAAAGGCAGAGGAGTACTCCAGGAGAGGCAGCAGATCAGCCAGAGAGAGAGGGCAGCGGATCAAAGGAAGCTCTCAGATCGCCTTCTGCTCATGGAAAGGAGCTATGTGGAGAAACTAGGGAGCTAGTGCCAGGGTCACTCAACTGGAGGAGCACTTCCGTAGGGATCAGCAGCTGACAAGGTAGGTTAGTCAGCAGTTTTCCTCTTCCCACTTTAAGCTAGAATCTGCCGCTTAGGAGGAAGCCTGCACTGTCCAGGCTCCCAAAGCATCTGTCTGGGCCAGAGCTGTGTTGCCTCTCTCTGCCCTGGCTCCAGCAGTGCACAGAGATGCTGCCAAGCCCAGCACCCTGCTGTGTCCACATCCAACTTTAGGTAGGTCTGCAGGCAGGCAGGCCTTGGCAGGGACAGCTCCCCTTTCTCCTGATTGGAAGGCATGAGAAGTTGTTGCTAGATGCAGAATTCCCTCCCTCCCTCCCCCTGTGCCGGAGGGACGTTCCTGTGGGGTTGTGTAACTGTGTTTGTTTGCCTTGTGAGCAGGACGGAGGCACCAGAGGGCGGCGCTGCGCCATCGAGGCAGACATGAAGATGAAGAAATGATGCTGCAAACAGAGAATCCCAGCAGAATCCCGGGCATCCGGAGCTGGAGTCCAAGCAGGCAGCTCTTAACAGCTGTTGGAGGAAGAAGAAAAGCTGCAGGTCCATTTCTGGGACCTGGTTCACCACCTTCGATTGCCCCTCTGGAAAGCAGTATCTTGTCAGAATGTGTAACCCAAAGAAACTTCCCCAGAGGGGAAGACCAGCCCCCCTGCCTGTTTTAGGGCAGTCGTCCTGGGCTTCATCAGTGTTCTGGTGTTAGCTAGCAACTGGTGGCTCGTATGTACTGTAATGTGAAGTGTACAGATTTTTACTAGTGATGTGTAAATGTGATGTATATTAAAATCTGGGAACAAACCTGTGTGCAGTGTACTGAGCACCTCAGCTCTGCAGGGAGGAACCCTGTGGTACAAGCCTGGATCCCCACCTGGAATACCTGCAAATACAATTCTGTTCCACTTATCCCTATAACACACAAGCATGGCAGAGCTCTGACGTTAGAGACAATCCCTTAATCATGGGAATGTTGCTTAGTGCTTGGATGGAGAGGAAGATTGCCTGCTTGAGTGTGAGGATATGGCACCACTGTGATGACACAGAGATCTAACCTTGAGAAGTTAAATACTGCAGTCTTGAAGCTTGCCTTAGGAGAAAATGCATTGAAAAGAACTTGACATTCTATCCCCAGAGATCTGTGGAGGCTACGCTAGTCAGAGTGAAAATCTGTGATCCCAGCACCTGTCGGCAGGATTGCCAGTACCTGATTTCACATCTGATCTTGTGCTCTGCTTTTACTGGAAATTACAGTCCTTTTCCCCAGCACCATGAAGCTTTAAGTTCTCTGCAAGAATTTCCAAGTCAGCTTTTGTGCTCATATGACCTGAGATGAAGCTTGCATGTTTACTGCCCCCACAACCTTGAATGGGGAAAAAAACAAACAAACCAACAAAATGACACCATCTTTGATGCTTGCAGCAGCTGGGAGTGCTCTGCACTCTGTGCAGCATGTGCAGGGTGCAGCTTTCTGGTAGACAGGTTTCAGGAAGCTGAGTCACTGGGATTAAGACCAGAGGCGTTACCTTATCCAGTAAGACCTCTTGATTTTCACAGGTTCAGTGTTGAAGTTGGCTGTGCCTGCTGTGTCAAGTCCCATGTATGGCTGAGGTGTGTTTTCACCAAGAGTCACCTTACTGATGTGGAAATGCTGAAAATCCCTTGGTTTGGTTATTGGTTAATTGTCCTTCACTGCTAAACCTGGGAGCAAATTTCTGATTTGAATTTTTATTGTTCTCAATTTCCAGATATTACAGTTGTTATTTTCATAGCGCAAAAAGTTACAGGGTTCTTTGTCTTTTATGGAATGAGTGAGGTTAAGGACAAACTTTGTAGCAGGACCTGTTGTGACAGGACAAGGTAATGGTTCTAAACTAAAAGAGGGTCAGTTAAGACTAGATGAAGATTTTTTTGCAATGAGGATGGTGAGGACCCTGGCACAGGTTGCCTATAGGAGCTGTGGCTGCCCCATCTCTGGAAGTGTTCAAGGCCAGGTTGGACAGGGCTCTGAGCAACTTGGGCTAGTTGAAGATGTCCCTGCTCACTGCAGGGGGCTGGACCCCAATGGTATTGGAAGTTCCCTCCCGATCCAACCCATTCCATTATTTTAAGTTGGAAAGAATCTCTGCGCATTCCTCTACTCCAACCTGCTGCTCAGAGCAGGGCCAGCTGCAAATATTTACCTTACACCCAGTCAGAATTTCCTGTGGTGCAACTTGTCCTCCCTGTGTCCTTTCACTGTTTGCCACAGAGGAGTCTGGCTCCATCTCTGTAACACCACTGGCCTGCCATTGTCTCTGTTGGAAAATGRAAGGTGCAGCACAAGAGAAGACCTTTATCAGGCCCTCTGGTAACTTGATTTCATCATGGCAAGCATTGCTGTTCCTTCCTATTCTTGGTTTCTTCGCTCAACAAGGTATTTTTCTCTCAGCCTTTTCTCTTGTCCCATGACATTTTAATAGTCTTTAATGATGTGTAAGAGCTTTAAAACTCTAAGATATGATTTTCTCTACAGAGCCCCATTGCCTTTTTCCCAATTCATCATCTCATGTTCTGACTATGTACTAATTCCCTTCTTCCTAATACTTTGTTCTAATCTGTCTGGTACAGAGCTGATGTTTTACTGTGCTGCATCTCCCAGCACCCACCCTTTTACAGACAGATAAAACTGTCACCCCTCTCTGGGTTTCTTCTTAAATGACAGGTTACACAGCATAGGCTTGGTCACGTTATATTTAAGCTTCTTTAGGGCTCACGAATGAATCCCGATGGGTTCTGAGGTTTACTCGCTCCCTCAAATTGTTCTAAAACCTCCCCTGTTGACATTTTAATTAGAAATCGTCTCTCAGACCTATCCCAAGAGAAGGTCTCATGTGATCTCCTCTGTGGCAAGTGCTAATAATGATGATTAATTTGGTTTTTCCAACTGGCCCTATTTTCCACTGAGATGTTTGGCACTGATCATTTGTCGTCCCCACTGATCATCTGGCAGCTCTCTGCTTCTGATGTTTTTGATGAGGTTTTTTGTTTTTATTTGCTTTTATGTCTTTAGCAAATTGTTCTCTTCTTCTTCTATCTTTTTTTTTTCCTTCTTTTTGTGGATTCTACATTTCATTTCTTAGAGTTCAGGCTTTTATCATTTTTCTTGTTTTGACATGTAAGTTCTTTTTAAAGGCTGTCTTTTTGATTTCTAACAGCTTTTTCTCAGAACAGCAAGGGTTGCGCAGTGATCTCTCTAAAGTGAACTAAAACTTTCCAATTTGAGTGAGGTTCCTTGCTGGTGACTTATGTAGCCAACATAATTAAGAACTGTCAGGCAATTCTTAATTGAAAGTCCAAGTCTGTGTCATTTTGTCCAGAATTGGTGTGGAGCTGAGCAGTCTGATTATTTCACTCATCATGTCTTGCACTAACGCTGCTGTTCTGCTCTCTGGCATCCTGAGTCTTCCAAGATTTGGTAAAACTGAACATAAGGCTGAAGATCTCTTTAATCGAGGCTTATGCCCAAGTTCCCAGGACTTCCTGATTTTCAACGCTCATCCCTCTGAAGTGGAGTGCAGAAAGATGATCACAAGTGATCGGATTACCCCKGGGCCGAGGCTTTTCTGTGCCTCTGTGTGTGGCAGCTCTGCTGAGGGTGCAGGAGAGAGCTCCAGGCACAGGGTTTCTCTTCAGATGGAATCTCAGTTTGCCCAACTCCCTCACCTGGAAGCTGAGAGCAGGTAATGTTATCTCTTACCTCATCAAATTTCATCTGCTGCCACTGAAGTGAACTTTGAAAGAGGTTTTGGAAGGACAGGCTTTCAGATCCCAGTTCTGCTTGCAAGTTCACAAAATAAGCAAACCAGTTTTCTGATCCCAGACCCAGTGGATTCTGTGTTTCTCCCAGTTATGCACCATAAGCTGTATTTGGAGCTGTGCTAGCAGTCCTGAGAATGGAAAGGCCAATGAGTGAGAAATGTGCTTGTTCAAAACTCTGAAAAAATTAGGTTGTACATAATTAACTGAAGACTCTAAAGACAGAGTTAATTAATGCATAGAATTCTCCATAGGTGCAGCATCCAGACAGCTCCATTCAGTGGCAAGATACAGATTTTCTAACATCCTATATTGTTGTACTATGACTCTGCAAGCAACTCCCCAGGCTTAGAGAAATCATAGTGGACTCCTGTGGTAGAAGACACTTAGGCATGGACTGATGAATGGTTTCTTCCTTAGGAGAATGCAAACTTCTATTTTCTGAACTGTGTAGAATTGTCCCCTGTCAGTGTGTGACTGTGTGGTTATAATTCTTCTGGCTCAGGTACATCAGGTATCACCATGAAGGTAAATCACACCTGCCACTTTCAAAACAAAGTGTCTGTAAAGTTTGTAACAGGTTACCTCCAGTATAAAAAGCTCTCAAGAGCAGCAAATGGAATTTCAGTGAGTTGCCCTTGGAGTCACTGGTTGTTCCCAACACTCAGCAACTGAGAAGCCCTGGCAGGACTCCTTTTGGGCTTGTTGGATGCCTTCAGCACCTTCAACGTGGAGCATCCAGCAAAACCATGTGCTCCCAGCCCCCTCAGCATTCCCTGAGCACAGTGACCCACTGACCAGGGCAGGGAGAGAGCACAGAACAAGCACCAGAAAACCTAAAATTCAGTTGCTCTGAAGCAGCAGTTTGTGTTGCAGAGCTGCAGCCCTGCCATGTGCTGTGTGAGCTCAGGTGTAGGCTGCTCACCTCAGAGTCCTTCCCGTGCTGTGTGTCAGGAAATGAGCTGGACTTGGCAATTCTGGATCAGAGTACAAAGAAATTGCTGTCTTTTCATTGTTTGCAGATGGGCCATGCCTGGAAGTCTGAGTTGGAATCTCCCATCAAGTCAGAGAACAATGACTTCCAGTCTCTTCTCGACTGGGACTCGAGCTTGGATCTGGATGTGAGGAGCTGGAGAAATGCTGAAGAGGTGGCCATGGGGAAGGTAGAGGGAAGCAGCCGAGAGGCAGAYCATGAGATGGAGCTGAGTGAGCCTCTCTGGAAGGATGAAAGTGAAGATTACCAAAAGGCAGAGAAGCCATGTGAAAGCGACAGTCTTTTCCAGTTCCTCTTGGAGGTAGGGCTGTTTGGATAAAGGTGGGTGGTGAACTTCCCATAGTTCAGGCCCTCCTGAAACGTTGGGCTTTTCAGGGCCCCTCTATCATCCCTACCCACAGAAACAGTCTAGGGGCACAGCAGATGCTCTGGGATCACTCTCTCCCCAGCCCAAGTCCAGCCGTTCCTTCCATTTGGAGCTGGCACTGCAACCAGGCAGCTGCTTTGCCAAAACACAGCTCACCCTAAAGCACGGAAATGTCAGTGAACTGACACTATAATAATAAAACAGCTTCACCAGATTTTGTAAGGATTCCTAAAAATGGAAAGGCGTTCGTAAGTGATTGCAAAAATAGCATCTCTGCTGTTTATTTCTTCTCCTGTTTTCCTTCACAATTTGAAGTAATAAATCACTGTCTTGCAGGTAACCCAGATGTTGGAATCTTTCTCCATTAGCAGCACAGAGTCATCGCAGACTCAGTGGGATTATTGTGGCTCAGGGAAGCAGAGTGATGGGAAGGATGTGAGGTGCCAGGAAAAGACCACAGGAGCAAGAGTCTCAGGAGCAGAGGAAAGTCAACTACACATCCTGGCAAAAGAAGAGAAAGAACACTTCCTGGGAAGAGAGGTAGGAGAGTGGCAGTCCTGGAAGAGCCTCTGGCCCTGGATGGGAGATGAGACAGTGAAGGAAACCAGCCCTAGAAGAGATGGGGGAGCCCCAGGTTCTGAGTGGGGAGACAGGACACACAGAAAGAGACAGCAGGGAGGGGAACACAGAAGGGTGGTTTTTATATATGGCTGTTCATAAACAAGAAGCTTGTTGCAGATGAAACCCTCAGAGGTGAGTTGAAGGAATTGCTCCTTGGCAGTGTAAAGGTGACTCATGAGAGCTGGCAGGCTGCTCTCAGGTTTAAGGCAACGTCGGAATACTTGCCTGGTTCTAATTGCTGTGTTTTGCAGCACAGCTTGGCTGGTTTCAGGCCCACGTGGCTGTGCCAGCAATAACCATCTGCCCCTGGGGACTGTCAYGTCTTGGAAGCAGGCACTGTTTAGCCTGGGTTTGTATCAGTCCTGTGTCTAGGGGGCTGTGGGCTCCCACCAGCCTGTCAGGTATTCTTGGGAAAGTAACATAGCAGTGGAAGAACAATGCCATTTTTCCACACTTGTTCTCTTGCAAACTCTGGAGACAAATAACTTCCAGGGTTTCACCTGCTCACCCAGGACAGTGTTATTCCCAGCAGTTGCTCTGTTCTTAACTGCTGTTATTCCCAGCAACTCCCTCGCAGTTCTCTCAGTGGTCAAAGCCAAACATAGCACAGTGTCCAGTTTCTTTCTGAGAAGTCTGCTCGTGGTTCAGATCTGTTGAGGATTCTGCAGTGCCCCTGCATGTAATCCCACTCTGCATTTTACTGGCAAATCACTACAACAGCAGCACCACTCCTTCCTGCTGAGTCTATTCCCTGTCATTTTCATGTGGGAGTTTCTGAGGAAACARCCTCGTTGCACTCTAGGGGTTCCTGTTATTTGTATCTGGAGCTTTAACAAGCCTGAGGCAGTCTTACCTCAGCTCCTGATTGCCCTCTCTATATCCATGACTCTTCCCAGAGAGCAGACAGACACAACACTGGGCATCAGTCAGCTCCACTGGGTTTGTGTCAGCCAGGAGTGGATGTGATCCAAAAGATCAGACATAGCTGTTGCTGAGTGCTGAGCAGCGCAGGGAGGGTCTGAGTGAGGTCAAACATCCTCTGAGTAACAGAGAACAAGTGAGCTCCCAGCTGAGCCTGGATGCAGGAAAGGGATGTGCAGCAGGCTGGCTTCTAGATAGAGAATTCAGGTGATGGGCTGCCATTTTAGATGTATCCTCTCTGCTMTTCAGGGCAAGACTCAAGAGATACATGGAGAACCACCTTTAGGTGAGCTGCATCCACGAGAGATGAGTGCTCAGGMCCTGGATCAAGATGACAGTGACAGCACCTCTGCAGCCTCGATGCTGGGTTCCCCAGGCCCTTCCAACATGCACTTGTAAGTAGCTGGTTCTGCTCTCTTGCAGGTGCAGCAGAACAGTTATTTCCCTTGTCACACATGAGAACAAGTGCATGGCACAGGTCACATCCATAAAGGTGAGATAGCCAAGGAGTGCAGGAGGGAAGGAGGTAACYTGTGCTATCTCTGTGAATCTGCCAGTAACTTGGGGCATTGATCCTAAGCTGAAGTGAGAAGAGTAGAGATTAAATAAGAGATTAAATGGAAAATATGTGTTTCCTTGAGGCGAATAGGCCTGGTGTGAGCTGGACAGGCTCTGTCAGGCAATGCACAGCCCAGCATTACCAACCCTCTTTGAGGAGGTGCAGGTGTGTCCGTCACTCGCAGGCTCTGCCACGTGTGTGATCACCTGGACTGCCTTTCAAGGGAAAACCATGGGGTTTTGGAAAGAGAAACTTCATAAAAACCACCTTGGTGAAGTTCTGAACTGCAGAGTAGCATGAGGTTTTCTATCCAGTTTGATTCTGCCCTGTAGCTCAGCTCTGTTTTTACCTCTTGYCCTGCATCTTCCTGCACTCTGGATGTTCAGCTGTGCATTCCGATGCAGAACGCTCCCACCATCACACTCAGAGGCTTTTTGTAGCTTCATCCACCTGGATGTGGTGGGTGCCAGCAGAATTGCCGCCTCCTACTTTGTCTTGAGTGTGATGATCTGGCAATATCTTCACTCCACAGGGTGCAGCCGAGCTGGAATAACCCCCTCCAGCACGTGACCCTCAAAAAAACGCTGCTGTCCATGTGGAGGATGATAGCCAGTCACAGGTACGTGGGAGCAGAGGGCTGGATCAACATGTCTGGAACACACTGCCCTGAGTCCCAGCTCCTGTGTCACCAGGCCTTGTCCTCCTGTCCCCAGAGGCTGGCCTGTCTCTCCAGGGCTTTGCTTTGGGAACAGCTGCGTGCTGAAGAGCTGGAGACAACACTGCATATTCATTTCCACTGCTTGATGTGGCAGAGCCGAAATGCTGCTTCCTACACAGCTGGCACAACACTGACTGTGGCCCTCACAGCAGGCAGGGAGAGGCAAGCCCTGCTCCATGTTCCAGTGCTGTCCTTGGTGCAGGGGCAGCCAGAGAACATTCTTTGTCCTTGTCCCTGTAGGTTCAGCAGCCCATTCCTGAAGCCAGTGTCAGAGAAACAAGCCCCTGGATACAAGGACGTGGTAAAGAGGTGAGTTTGTGCTGGTTGATTTCTCTCTGGTTTTTCTTCTGTCTTCTCTGGTTTCCAAAGGGCCAGTGGGATGTTTTCCTTCCTCCATTTCCAGAGTTTGGCTGTCACCAGCATCTCCCACTGATTTCTTTCATTAAAACTCCCTTCTGGGTAATTAGAACCTGGAAGCTTGCACTGACTCTGGAGCTGGTGGGAATCGTGCCTGCCATTTGCAGGCATTGCATGGCTGCCTTATTCCAGGCACAGTCCCTGGGCAGGGGATCCAGGCACTGCCGCTCAGCAGTCCCTCCTCCCCATGCCTGGAATGTGCCTCGGGAGATGCCCCCTCCTCACCCACTGCGAGCGCCCCAGATGTTTCACTCAGCACAGAAGTGGGTCATAAGAATATTTCCCAGAGAGATTAATGGCATTTTTCAGAGCTGAATCATGTTCTATTCTGGTCACAGTTGTCCTCTCTACAGCCATTCATTTTCCCATTCTGTCAAAATAAGAGAAGTAATATTTATTCCCTATCATGTTCCCCTTACCAGCAGTGCTATTTTTGCTGGTGGCACCATTCGATTTTAAGGGGGTTTAATAGATACCTATTTTAGTAACTTTTCTTTCTCCACTAAGACCTGGACTGACTTCATGAAGTCTAATTACTGCTTGCCTTCTCTGGAGCTCAGCATCCCATTTTTTCCAGAGGTGACTGCTAATGACCTGCCAAGTTGATTGGATAGCAAGTGTCGCATTGGCTGAACTTACTTTTGTCTGGCTTGGAAGAAAAGCCTTTCTCACTCCCCCCTCTTTGTCCTGAGCAATAAAATTGATTGAAAATAGCTGTTCTTTCAGGGCCACCCTGGAATGAGAACAAGCACACTCAGATCCCGAAGGATGCCTGGCCCTGGGTTGCAATTTAATTCTCCTTCTCTCTGTCTTTTGTAGACCCATGGATTTAACCAGCATAAAGAGGAGGCTGTCAAAGGGACACATCCAGTCCCTGATCCAGTTCCAGTGTGACCTCATGCTGATGTTCCAGAACGCGGTGATGTACAACAGCTCCGACCACCACGTGTTCCACATTGCAGTGGAGATGCAGCGAGAGGTCCTGGAGCAGCTGCGAGTCTTGGCTGAAGCCCTCCTGTACTCCAGGGACAGGCTGGAGTGAGGGAGAAGGTCACCAGCCAYGTCTGAGGCCTCCGTCAGTTGGAGCAGTGTTGTCTCTGTGGTTCGGGATGTCTCCTGGACTCAGAGGATGTGCTGCCCTGGCCTTGGGCAGACCTCGTTATCCACAGTGGTGGCTGCTGGCTTGATGGGTTGATTCAAAGCAGTTTTTGGGGGGGTACCATGTTGGAAGCCTCCATTTTTCTTGGGAAAAGCAGCGACGTAGCCCTGCAGGGAGAAGAGTTGCCTGGGATGAAACACAAGGAAGCAAATCCCGTTYGTGGCCAGGTGGATGAAGCAGGCGCAGCCCACGAGGGTGGCTGGCTGCACAGTGGGCACGGCAGCGTTCCCGTGTTGTGGTGTTATGTTGGGTCGGGTGGGTCCAGCGTCACCGCCACTGATCGCACCCAATAAAGGCCCGTGTTGAAGCTTGTCCCGGCCTGTCTGAGACTGGGGCTGGGAATGGGACTGGGATTGGGACTGTGGCTGGAACTGGGACCGGGGCCGGGACTGGGGCCGGAGGCGCCGGGAAGGAGCGCGTGGCCAGGGTGGTAAAGCACGACTCGCGATTGGCCGTCGCGGCTGTCTGTCAGCGCCAGGACGGTTGCCGATTGGCTGGCGGAGAGCTCGGGGCAGTGTGTCCCGCCACCGGCGCGGCGCGTGCCCCGGAAGYGGAAGCGGCCGGTGCGGCCATGGCGCGGGAGAAGCCGGAGGCGGCGGCGGCCGAGGCGGAGGCGACGCCGGAGCGCTCGTACCGGGAGCAGCTCGACTTCCTGAACCCCATCGCGCAGCCGCTCGCGTCCCGCAAGCTCACGCGAAAGCTCTATAAGTGCATCAGGAAAGGTCTGGCGGCGCCGGGACGTGGCGGGGGCGGGGCGGAGCCGGGACATGGTGGCGGCGTGGTGCGGTCCCGACACTGTGACTCTGTCACAGTCCCTCACGCCGTGGTTCTCTTGCAGCGGCCAAGCACAAGCAGATCCGCCGCGGTGTGAAGGAGGTGCAGAAGTTCATCAACAAGGGCGAGAAGGGGTAAGTGCTGCCCTGGCCCCGCGGCCCCGCACGGCCCCGCTCCCGGYCGCTGACACGGCTCTCCCTGCAGGATCACAGTGCTGGCCGGAGACACGCTGCCCATCGATGTCTACTGCCACATCCCTATCATGTGCGAGGACAGGAGCCTCCCCTACGCATACGTCCCTTCCAAATCGGTGAGTGCTGTCGCTGGGGCTGAACCAGCCCCCGGTGAGGAGTCCAGGCTGTGACCGGAGCCTTCCTGGGGAGGTGCAGATCCGGTGCTGAGTAAAGAACTCGGTGTTTGTCCCTGACCAGGGCACAGAGGGGACATGGGGGAGGTGTGGGAGTGTTTCACTGCGGGATCGCAGAAACATTTGCCATGATTGAGTCCCTGCAGCTGCTCTGGGAAAGGGCCAAGACACCTTTTCCAGGCTGTGTAAGCTGGGGCCAGTCCTTCACGTAGACTGGAAGTTTGGGGAGTGGGAGTCAGTGTCTTTGAAACTTTAGCCCCGGGGCAGGCAGCTCTGCAGACCCGTCCTGGGGAAGAAGCATRGCACACGAGCCAGGTGCCAGTCCCTTGTGCCAGCCCACCTTAGAGCTTGGAAGAGACAAGCTGGGAAAAGAGCTCTTGAACCCGGCACGAGTCTGGAGGGCTTGGGGGTGGTGGGCTGGGCAGGCAGAGCTTCCTTGCATTAGACCAGGGCATGCAGTGAGCTGTTCCCGAGCCTCTCACATCGGGAAGGGACCTGGCACCCCATGGCCTTGCTTTTTCCCTGCAGGACCTGGGAGCTGCAGCGGGCTCCAAGCGCCCGACCTGTGTCATCATGATCAAGCCCCACGAGGAGTACCAGGAGACCTACGACGAGTGCCTGGAGGAGGTGTCGGCCCTTCCCCTGCCGCTGTGAAGAGCCGGGGACGGGCTGTGCCCTGKGGGGCCGTGGCAGGTCCCCGTCCCCTTGTCCGGGGACCGCGTGGCCGTTTGTGGGGACTCTGCCGAGAGGACTGACGGGGGGGGTGGTGAGCACCGCGGGGCTGAATAAAGGTGTCTGTGGGTTTGTAGAACGTGGTCCTGGTGCTCGGGACGGGGGCTGGGGGGCGGTCCACGACTGGGTTAAACCGCAGCGGGGGCGGGGGGTGAGGCTGCCCCGGGAGCCCSTCCGGCCCCACCGTGACTCACCACGATGCCCCGCCCGGTTGTACCGCCCAGCCCGACGCGGCAGCTCTGGGGCAGGCGCTGGGCAGGCCCAAGCCGGCCTGCACACCCCCCTCTCCCCGCCCACACGGCCAGGAGTCCCCCGACCCCGAGGGAAGCAGAGCAGAGGTCCAGAGAGAGAAATGCAGTTTTATTGCAGGAACGGGGTGCGGGGCCGGGCCCAGCCTTAGCCTGGCTCTGCTGTTACATGAACGGAGCAGGGCTCCTTTCTTCCAGCGCCTCTGGGCTCCCCCAGCTCCCTCTCACCCACCCTGGGAGTGGGGACCCTGGTCTCCTCCCCACCTTGGGCACATCCCTGCCCAAATGCCCCAGTCCTCTCCCCCACCCCAATTCCTCCCAGTGTGGCAGGGCACCACTTCCCATCCCTCCTTGCACAAGGCACTCACCCCTCTCAGCCCGAGGAAAGCTGCACCAACCACCTCCACTGCAGAGCAGCCCCACCCTGGGGACACACGAAGCCCCACAGAGGTGCTGGGGCAGCTGCCCCCTCCGAACAGCACCAGAACTCATCAGGGTTTCCTCCTCTGCCTTCCCAGTGGTACCACCAGCTCCAGGGCCCTGCTGACGAGGCAGCCACTGCAAACAGTAGCTGCAACTCCCACAGCAAGGCAGCAGGGTGGGGGACAGGGCTTGAGCCTCTCCTCACACAACATTGTGTTACTGGGTTGTAGGAACAGGGGCGGCAGAGCAGGAAGGACAGGGAATGTCTCACAGGGCGCTTAGGTTCTGYCCCCATGGCAGAAGGAATCACAGGGCAAACGCTCCTGGAGTCAGAGCATGGGGCACATGCAAGACCCCCACCCTGGCACAGATGAACCCCTGCCCTCCAGAGACCCCCACCAGAAGGGCCTGAAGTGCTGCAAGAAGGAAAAACTCCGCTGTTGTCACAGTCGTTCAGCCCAGGGTACCGCCAAGCGGGGCCAGTCCTTGTGCACACCCTGAGATCGTCCCTTTGCAGCAGCAAGAGACCTTCCCCCTTCACAGTCCCACTGGCATCCCACCACTCAGATCTTGGAGGACTCCACCCGCTCAATCCAGGGCGAATCGATCCCGACCTCCCTGGGCTCCGCCCGCAGCTGCCGCAGCTCCCGCTCCAGYGCCTGGCTCCGGTGGTACATCTCCATGTAGCTGGCCTGGAGCTCCCGCTGGTACCGCAGCACCTTCTCCTTCTCCTCCTGCCAGGTTTTCCTCTCCAGCTCAAAGTTCACAGCCTGCAGCTGGCCCTGACGCCGCTCCCGCAGCAGCTCTGCCCACAGCCACTCCACCTGCCGCTCCAGGGGCTCCGCCGAGTCGCTCTGGAGGCCTCGGCACTTGGAGTCATCAGTTTCGCAGCCAGGGAAGTCCTGGCACGACGGCATGGGGTCGTCACCCAGAGGCAGAGAGGTGCTGGGCTCAGGGGGGCTCTGGAAGGAGTCTGCCAGCTGTGCCAGCTGGGAGTCCCTGGCCTGGACCTCCGCCTTGGCCTCCCGCAGCTGCGTCTTCAGGCTGAAGATCTCCCCCAGTTTCTGAGCCATCTCCTCCTGGGTGTCCCGGAGCTGCTGCTTCAGCAGGGAGATCTCCGCTGCCTTCTGGCACACCTGCAGGGCACAGGCGAGCCGTGAGGAAGGGCCGGGGGAGCAGGACCCTAGGCTGCCCCCTTGGGAGACCATAAGCACCACACCCAGCTCATCCCTCCCCATTCTGCGGCCACGAGTGACACCAGAACAAGGAACCACTGCCCCCATCCTGGCTCCACAGCCAGGAGAGAGGCAACAGGGAGGAAATGAGGGGGACTCACCTCCCACTTGGTCTCCTCCATCTTGGGGCTGCCGTGCTCGCCCTGGGGCTGCCGGAGCTTGGGCTCCTCGCACTGGCACTGCTGCAGGCTCAGCTCCTCCTGCAGCCGCTTCTTCTCCTGCTGCGCCTTGTAGAGCTGCAGCTGCAGCGCCCGCTGCCCGCGCTGCGCCTGCTGCATCACCTGCTGCAGCCGGGCCATGTACATCTGCTTCAGGTCCTCCAGCTCGTCCAGCCACAGCCGCTGCTTGTCCTCAAATGCCTGCCAGCACAGGTGGACGCTGGTGAGAGTCTGTAGCCCCAGGGATGGACCCCAGGAGGTCCCGTGATATTTGATCCTCACACACTTCGGCATTCCAAGCCCATCACCCACCACAGCAGCTCCTTCACTGCTCTTTCCACCCTGGCCCTGCTGCCCCACAGCCCTGCCCGGGGCACCCAGCACTGCCCAGCCCCACGGCTCACCTGTGTGAAGGGGTCTTCGGTCTCGCTGAGGCTCCTCTTGAGCTGCCGCAGCTCCCCTCCCGTCTCCTGCAGCCGGTCCTCCAGCTGCTTCACCGCATCCTCCAGCGAGTAGGAGAACTCATAGGGCGGCGGGGGCTCGCCGGGGCTCTGCAGCCGGCTCAGCGTGGCCATGCTTTTGCAGGACAGGGGCATCTTCTCGGGGGGCAGGGTGTCCCTGGGGCTCCGGGAGACCCTGTCCAAGGAGCCCCCGATGTGGTTGATGTGGCCCATGGAGGCGCTGAACTGGCTCTGGGCAGGCTTGAGGCGGGAGCCGTAGGACGGGAAGCTCTGGATGGAGTTGTGGCTGGAGTCAGAGGCCTCATCCAGGCTGATGGCRTGGAGCAGGTGGGTGCGGAGCGGCCCGTGCTGCGGGGCCGCTGTGCTGCTCTGCGACAGCAGCGTGTGCAGGCTCCCATTGCTCTTGGACAACTTCTGCCCCTTGGATGAGGACAGGCTCTGCATGGAGACCAGCCCTTTCCCAGCCACTGCTTTGAAGGCCGAGGGCCTGATACGGCACTGAGAAACAAGAGCAAGGCCAAGCATGAGCCAACAGCCCCCACAGCCAGGGAGAACCGCCTCGCTCCCAGCCCCATATCTCTGAACATCCTCAACACCCCACATTCCATCCAGCGGGGCAGGGACCGTTCTGCTCCACCCCCATCCCCTTGCAGATCAGGCCGTATTTCAGGACCCCTCACGGCACCCACAGCCTCACCTTGTCGAAGCGGCCCCGCTCCGGCAGGGAGCTCTTGGAGAAGTCGGCCCCACGGTGATGCTCCCGGGCGCAGCGCTCGGGGGACCGGTTCTCGCGGTCACTCTCGTAGTCCCGCTTGTAGCAGGCGCCCGATGTCTGGTGCTTCCGCTCCGACCGCGTCTCCTTCTTGGCCCCGTGCAGGTACCCAAAGAGCTCCCGCTGGCTCGGCCCCTTCCGCAGCAACCCGTCGGGCTGCCGGAGCCCCCGCGAGCCGCCCAGCGGGGCCCGCAGCTCCAGGGGGGACAGATCCTGCTTCTCCACCAGGCTGCCCACGCTGCCCATGCTGCCAACGACGCCGACGGGCTCCGAGGAGAGGTAGGTGCCGAGGACGCGGGTGTCGGGCTCACAGGTCACAGGACCCTGTGCTGCTGCCATGGAGAATTAGAGAAAAGCCCAGGACCAGCACTGCCGGGGGAGAGACAGAGTCAGCGATGTCAAGCAGCCGGGACGCCCCCGGCAACCCCTTTTCCCAGCCAGTCCCAAGCAGCCACATGGGCTCATGGCGCTGGGATGGACCCGCCATCTCCCGCACAGCTTCCCGGGGGGATCCGGGAGCCAAGGGAGCGGGGTGCCAGGGCGCAGCACGCACCGGGGCGGGGGCTCCACGCCACTGCACCCCCCGATGGTGCAGCGCCTCCTCCCACACCCAGCCCCACCTCCCGCCCGCGGCCGGGGCCGGGGCCGCCACCAGAACAGGCACCTGCCGCCCAGCCAGGCGGGCGAGTTCGGGAGCCGGCAGCACCTGCCCGGGCCTGGCGCCAGCCCCGGCCGGCGGCTCCCAGCCTCCCCGCCGCGACCTCCGCATCCGAACACCCTCTGGAGACCTCCCCAAAATGCCCCTGGGGATGCCCATCGGCTCGGCCTCCCCTGGGCGCGCAGGGGACGGGCACCTCTCTGGCACCACGGGGACGCTTCCCGCACGGCATGGGCTCCTGCACCTCGTAGGGCGAGCTCCACACGGCCCCACGCTCCATCCACAGGCATTCCCAACCCAACGCCGGAYGCGGAGCAGGCGGCCACAGCCCAGCTGCTGCGTGCGTGCCGGGGACCCCGCGGCCGGACATGGCGTGAGGGCGGTGGGAAGGGGCAGGATGCTGACGGGACAATGCAGCTTCCTGCGCAGGTGGCCGGGGGAGGAAGGATGAGAGGATGCCTTCGGCCTCGGCTCTGGCTCCCCAGCGCTAGGGAGGGGACGATGGCCTCACACCAGTGCAGGGGACAGAGCGAGCGTGGCAGGGGCGAGGCAGAGCCCCCACAACCGCTCCCAGCCTCGCCGAGGGCTCCGGGTCCGGGTTACACCCAGGAAGCTGTCCTGGTTCTCAGCACCACGCGCCGGGTAAACAAACACCCCGCTTTTAATTGCTGCCACGCACAAACCTGTCTGACAGCTCCCGGCCTGCGCTGTCACCTCCCTCTGCGAGCCCAACACCTGCTCCGGGCATCGGCACCCCACGAAGGGCACCAGGGACGGACCCTCTGGAAGGATCCGGGCTGCCTGCGGTGCCGCCGGGCGTGCACGGGGATGGGGGTCGCGGATGTTCCCGTGGTGAGGGGCGGCGTGGATGCACATCCAGCCCCCGGCATTGGGGAGCAGCCCGGTCGAGCCCCGCAGCGGCTCCTCCCGGCACAGGCGGCCGAGGAAGTAGGTCAGGTTGTGGGAGGTTTGGGAAACGCCGGGGGAGCCCGAAGGTGTCCTGCCCGCGGCAGGGAGGGGATCACCCTCCAGGCGGCAAAACACCGGTCCGGCCAGCCTGGCTCCTTCGCGATCTGCTCCCAACCCCAGCCGTGCCCGGGCAGGATACGGCCACAAACCCTTTCCTTTTCCCTTTCGCATTCCACCCGGGAGGGAACGGCGGGGCTGCGGGGAGGCGGGCGCGGGTCCCCGCGCAGCCCCCTCTGCGCCTCCCCGCAGTCCCGCCGGAATTTCCGGCCCGGARAAGGCGGAGGGGGCGGTCGGTGCCCGGGGCCGAGCCCGGGACAAAGCCCCGCGGGCCGGAGCGCACCGGGGGAGGGGGATGGGGCGCGGCGGGAGCCGCCCGGCCCCGCACTCACCATGCCGGCGGCGCTGCGGTCCCGCGCGGCTCCGCTCCGCGCTCCTTCCCTCGCCGCGTTTGAACGCGCCCCTCGGCCGCGGCCGCGCGGGGCGGCGGGCGGAGCCGGCACCGGCAAATCGCGGCGCGGGGGCGGTGGGACGGGAGGGGCGGGAAGGAGGAGGAGGAGGAGGAGGAGGAAGGAGAAGGAAGGGGGCGGCCCGGCCGTGCCCTCCAGCGGGGCGGGGCAGGGCGCGCTGGCTGCGGGCGGCGCCGAGCCTTGCGCGAAGCCCCCCCCGTCGCGGGGAGACYCCCGCAAACCCCCCCAGCTACAGCTCCGGGACCGGCAGCAGCGGCGCCAGTCGGGCCCCGGTGAGCCCCTGACCGGCGGGCTGGTATCGCCCATCAAGGGTGGAGAGAAATATTTTGCTTCGTACCTGCGGAGTGGAGAGGGGTCTCGGCTCCGTGGGACGCTCTCCGCGCCGTCCTCTTGCAGGACAACCCCGTGTCCCCCCCTCACAGCACCCACGGGTGGGCAGGAGCCCCACAAAGCCCCGGGGGACACGGTGCACCGTCGTGGGGCTCCCACCTGCCCCAGCCCCTGGCCTGGCGCCAGGGAGACGGGACACGCTCCATCGCTCTGAATCAGCGCTGCCACATTCTGGCCCGGAGCCGGGTTTGGCAGCCGCAGGGAGCAGGGATCCCGGCACGGGCTGGACCTGGTCACCGGCGTCCCGGTCTCCTCGGGGAGCAGGACACCTGCAGCAGCCCTGCTCCGTCCCCACGGCACGGTGCCCGTCTTTCCCCGGGCAGGGATCGCACCGTCCCCAGCCTGGCGCATCCCGTGTATCCGGTGTGCTCGCACCCCGGGCCGCGCTCGCTGCCAGCTCCCCCCGCCGCACACCCGAGTCCTCAAGCTGTGCTGCCAGTGCTCTCCCACACACACACACACTGTCCCCGGTCCCTGCTCGCCGGGCTCACATGCTGGCAGCGTCCTCGGTGCGCTGCCAAGGCACGCTGCACTCCCTCTGGCCGCAGCCCCCGTTGCCCGCAGCCCCTGTGCCCGGCTGCCCACCGGAGTGGAGCACGTGTGCCGTCCGAACGGGGGGGCTCTTCCTAACGGTTCCATTTCCCACCCTGCTGGCATCAGGAATGTGTCTGCGATGCCCTGGCCCTCTGCCTGGAGCTTAGCTATGAATGGGGCCCCCCCCGGCAGCCCGCGGGGACTGGCATCATCCCACGGCGCTGGGAGCGGGCAGGTTGCAGTGATGCCGGGTGACTGTGAGGGATGCTGGTCACGGCCGCACCCCTCCTTCCCGTCTGCCCCGTTTCCTGCTCCTCCGTGGGCTGCACACCCTGAGCACGTCTCCCTGGGATAGCAGCTTCCACAGGGCGCCGGGGCTCAGCCCTGCCCGGGACACTCCAGCAGCCAGAGATGTCCCCTGCTCCAGGCACAGATGCTCCAGCCTCCTCTCTTTTTCCCCAGTCCCTTCTCTCTGTTCATCTCACGCCCCAGTGCCTCCCTCTATGATACTACAGCAATTTCACGTGTCCACCAGCAAACAGCTCTGGAACCATCCAGTTTAGAACAACATGGCAATAAAAATCGATTGCTGTGCCTGCRTCAGCCCCCGCACGGCCTCGCCGACAGTAATGGGGACCCCAGAAGGGGGGGTCGCAGAGGGGCAGGGCTGGGCCTCCAGGGGCCCTCTCTGCCCGAGCATTCTCATGTTCTCCTCAGGCTTGCCGAGAGCACGAGAACGCTGGGAGGCTTTCGGCTCAGCTCTGCAGGGCTCCTGGGACAGCAGGCAGGGTGTTATCCATCTGTGGAAAGGCGATGGGGAAAAACTTCATCCCCTCCCGCTGGGCCATTGCCGATATCGAAGTGCGTGGGGGGAGCGGAGCCGAGCGACCTCCGAGTCACATTCAGGGCTATAAACGGAAGCCGGGTCTCCAGCAGGGCGCCTCTTCCACAAAAGCAACCGGAGGATGAGGGGGCTGCGAGCAGAGCTGAGAAATAGCTGCCAGGCAGCGGGAGAGGAGCCCGAGCGCTGAGCGAAGTGCGAGGTGCACATATGCTCTCTGCTTCTGCACAGCTACGTCTTTATGAAACCTGCCCCAAATTGTGTCATCTATTTTGAACGAAGCAGAGAAATACTTTGATCTGCCTCCACCAGCCCTGGCTGCGGTTCAGACACCGGGAAGTGGCTGGCATACAGATGGTCGATCCCAAACCCGTGCCATGGACAGGCAGGAGTGGGGGCTGCTGGGACGGTATCTCCCTCTGGCTGCCCACAGAGAGGGCATGACTGGTCCTGGGAACACCTCGGGAGCAGTGCACCAGGTGTCCAAGCTGACCAGCATCTTCGTGCCAGATACCAGCACTGCTTTGGGGCCAGAAGGCTGGACAGGCCATCGGGAGCTCTTGGACAGCACATCCCCACATGACCCTGAGGCTGGGCCTGCCCCTTCCATGATGCAAAGCAACACAGCCTGATCCTCACCACCCTGCACTGCCACCTCGACCCCTGCCTCAGA
The DNA here is from genome assembly GCA_018881555.1 of Amblyornis subalaris. Lineage (NCBI taxonomy): Eukaryota > Metazoa > Chordata > Aves > Passeriformes > Ptilonorhynchidae > Amblyornis > Amblyornis subalaris. The sequence goes on from JACAXG010000013.1 coordinate 1,746,549, forward strand.
CGCAGCCCCCCTCACACCCCATCCGAGGGCTCCRGACTCCTCTCCCAGCTCCAGAGCAGCAGACAGAGAGCAGAAGCCACCAGATCTCTCCAGACACCCYACCCCACAGCCCCTACACAGTACATGGTCCCCACACTTGGCTCTGACGCTCGTGCCTCCCTCATCCCAKCACTCCTCTCCGGAACTGCTCATCTTCCCGGGATGGCGACAGCTTCTCTCTGGGGATGCAAAGCGACCGCTCCAGGCAGCGCCAGGCAGGGGACAAGGACAGAAGGGGCCAGGAAATGCGGAGGGCCTGGTGCCAGCATTGGTGGCGGGGCTGAACGGAGGGGTACTGGCTGTTCAATTGGGTCTACCCAGTTTGAGGAATGCGTGCCAAGACCCCGGGGGAGACATCAGGTTTTCCAACTCCCCAGAAAGGCTGAGGCAGCACATAAGGCAGGCAAGGAAAGGAGAGCTTAGCCAGAACTCTCCTCCTCACTCCAGAGATGTCCTGGCCTACGAGTGCTGACATCCAGCCGCACTGCGGATGCTGGGGCTCGGGCATGGCTCAACCACAACCACTTCCTGCAGTGAAATGACAACAGCCCAGCCCTGGGGGTACCTGGCAGCTGGAACAGGCACCATCTCGGAGCCCATTTCAGACCAGCTTGGCCTCTAAACCAGAGCAGCTCAAAGCTCACCTGTCACACAGAGCAGAGCCAAGGCCAAGCCAGAACAGGTGCTGGAGCCAGGAAGGTGAAGGGAACAGGAAAATGGAGCAGTGCCAGCACAGCCCAGGGCATTCACAACGCACGGGTGCCCTGACAGTTCTTTATTGTCCCCTGAGCTGCGTGGCAGCTCAGCCATGTCCAGCACAGGAAAACCACCTCCTGCACCTGCCCTGGGAGGCAGCACCAGCGCCTGMAGCGATGCCAGCAAGTCCCACTCTCAGCCACTTCTGTTGCTCCCAGCAAAGTCCAGTCCTCAGCCTCTTCTGTTCCTCTGTGTCTCGCCAGCACTGCCACGCTCATCCGCTGCAAAAATCCTGCCTGCTCCAGGCAGCTCCGCAGCAGCCCCAGAGTCTTGGCACCAGCAGAGCACAAGAGTGACACTCGGGGACAGGCTCAGCCAAACGTGCACCAGGGGGTCTCRTTTGTGTCACAGTCCAGCAAGATATTAAACACGGTGCAAGGGGCTCCTGCCACGCTCAGATCTGTCCGTGACTCGATGCGGTACCTCACGTTGTTCAGGCCTCCCTCCCGATCCACCTTGAACTGCTCCTGAGGAAGAGAAAACTGTTCAGCCCAGGCTGGAAGGAGCAAGCACCCACTGCAGAACTGGCAGGGGAGGACACGAGCAAGGAGGGCTCAGAGTATGTGGTGACCACAGCCCAAACCTCCTGTGGTTCCCCTTGACCAGAAGTCTCACCTGCTTCTGTGCAGCRATGCGCTTCTGGTCTCTCTTCCTCCAGGCTGGGTCGTGCAGGTGCTGGAAAGTCTCGTATCCAGTCGTGATTCCAGAGGGACGACGAAGCTGGAAGAAGAGCAAAACTTCCATAAAGCTACTGGAAAGCTCCTGCACCTGCTCCTGGAACACAGGGCTGCCTTCCCCAGGTCCTGACCAGGCCACAGCAGGGGCCAGGTAAAGAAGAGACGAGGAAAAGGGCAATTTCAACTCAGGAGGGCACAGAGACCCCTTACCTCGAGACCAGCTCCTTTGATACGTCGATAAAACTCGTCGTCCTCCCGTCCCCAGCCCCAGAAGCGGTTGGACATGCCATTGCACTGGAACGACAGCAGCACCATACCAGCCAAGGTCCACCATAACTCCAAAGCCTCAGAGGAGCAGACACTGGCCCAGCCTCCCCTCTCCTGCCCCCCAGCAGCTCAGACCACGGGCTCTGTCCCCACACCATTTTGATTCCTTTCCCCACTTCCCAAGTTCATCACAATAATGTYGTAGCCCCTGCCCCAAACTGTCCAGGACATCCCAGCCCAGTGCTCACCAACTCGTAGTGCTGCTTGGTGAGCAGCAGGATGCCACCCACGTAGGTCTTGTAGTGGTACAGSGGGTGCAGCTCCGGGGATGCCACGTGGAAGGGCCCTGCCTCCGGGAAGCTGTAGTCCAGGTGCTCGTTGAGGGGCAGGAGGTCGACGTCGTGCATGGCGATGTAGTCGGTGTCGTTGCCRCTCTCCAGGAAGCCCACGTTGATCAGGGATGCCCTGTTAAACCTGTCACGGGACTGGGGGCTCTCAGTGCCATGCAGAGCAGCCACTGTCCCTTCACATCCCTCTGCCACACTTCTCAGTGCTCAATGTCCGACCTGTCCCCAAAAAGGGACACACAGAAACACAGCATTCCATCCTAAAACTGCACCCCTGCTTCTCCCTGCACAGCTAGCTGGGGGAAAGTGACGGCATTTTTAAACACCCCAGGTCTGCCTTTGACTTCCAGAGTCCCAAAATGTTTGCTGCTGCAGACCTGTGACACTGGGGAGAAAGCTGAAATGCCCAGGGGTGAAGGATTCTAAGCTAAGACTCTATTCTTGCTAAGGAAAAGRGAAGCAAACCACCACTTTGTCCTTCCCTAAGCTCTAGAATGAGCAACTTTAGGGAGAGCATCACGCTCTGCCACTGACATCCCGCCGCCCTGATCCTACACTTCTCCATGAGACCCTCCCAGCACTCACGGAGCTTTGGGAAGGGCCCGCTCGCTCCGTCGGCACAGGGAAACACTACCTGAAATGATCCACTTGGTTGAGGATGAAGATGTGGTGGCGGATCCTCTTCTTGCTGAGGAAGCGGTGCATGTAGGGCACGAACGCCAGCAGCTCCTCGAAGCGCTCGCGGAAGGGCACCAGCAGCGCCAGCCGGTGCGGCCCCCACGACGGCTCGTCCTCGGGGGGCTGCAGCGGGGCGGGGGGCGGGCAGGGCTGCCGGGGAGCCCCCCGCTCCTGCCCGCCGGGCGACGGCCCCTCGCCCGAGCAGCTGAGCTGGAGCCAGAGCAGCGAAGCGAAGCCCAGGAGCAGCGCCAGGAGGAACAGCGGGAAGGCGGAGAGGCGGCCGGGGAAGAGCCGCAGGAGCGGCGGGGACCTGCGGGATGGCGCGGGGTCAGCGCACGGTGGGAGCCCCGTCCCCAACACCCCGACAGATGCCCCCCAAGTCCCCTTACCCCCCCCCCGGTACCGTCCCCTCGGACCCCGCGGCGCCACCCCCGGGCTCACCCTCCGCCGCGCAGCCGGAGCGCGTCCCTGCGGCGGGCCGGGCCCATGGCGCCCGCCCGGCCCCGCCGCCAGCGGGACACGCTGGCTGCGCCCGCCGCTCCCCCTCCTCCCCCGGAAACGCGGCCCCGCTGCCTTCCGCCGGCGGGGCGGGGCGGGGGCGGCACCGGCCGCCGGGAACATCCCCCTCCATCCCGCCCCACCGCCGCCTCCCCGCCGGGGCTGCTCCGGAAACCGCGGGGACACCCCACTACCCTTTTGGGAGATTCCGGAGAACACAGACCCCGCCCGCACTTTCTTTGGGATCCTCCCAGGATTGCCTCCCCGCACGCTCCCCCAAGAACTCCTCCACAGCTCTTTCAGCCCCCCTTCTCTCCCCATCAGACAGAGCCGGAGCCACGGGTGGTGTCAGTCCTTTAATGCCCCACTCGCAGCCCCCTCCCCACAGCCCCTCATGTTCACACCTGCCCCAGGCAGCACAGCAAGTCCCAGCAAGGCGGGGGGAGCGCTGGAAAAACGGGGGAGCGACCTCCAGGCTCCCACACCACAGCTCTGGGGAGCCAGCGGGCATCATCCCCCTCAGTCCAACCCGCTGGAGGCCAAGGGCCGGGCGGGGGTTACAGCCAAACAGACAGGTAAGAAAATACTTCTGGTATTTCTCAGAAACAGCGTTTAGAAACCACAGTTTTTTACAGCTCCCCATAGAAAAAATGGGATTGGGCACAGGTGCTCCACTAGTAGAAACGCTTGTTCCGCTCCTGGCGTTTCTGGAAGACCACGGCTCCCACCACGGCGCAGACGATGATGCCCAGCAGTGCACAGAGCAGGAGCAGGAACACCTTCCAGCCCGTCAGCGGCCCGCTCCGGAAATTCCCCGTCGGGTCATCCACGTTGTCTGCAAGGGAAAGAACAGCTACAGAGACCAACCCAACCTCGGCTGCTGTGGAGTTCTGCAGGGTGTCACAGCTCCCAGGCCTTCCGCAGTCCAGCCCTAACATCCCAATCCCCCACGGAAGGTTTCCAAAGCCCATGGACTCACCTTTGGGGGATTTCAGGAGGCTGACACTTGGCTCGATCTTGGTCCAGTCAACGGTCTCATCTTCTAGAGGGTGCTCCACCATGAGCTGGAACAGCTTCATCGAGATGATGTCGTGATTGTCTGGGGAACAACCATGAGCACCAAATGCCTTCAAAAACTCTGAGATATCCACACACTCGGACCACTCCTCAGACCCTGCCAGGTCCAGGCTCCTTCCCTCTAAAGCCAACCTCATCCCCAGGTATCAAACTGTAACCCAAGACATTCCTTAGGTCTCAGGTGCCTCCTTCCCTCAGTCACGGGTCCCCACCCAACAGGGTCTCAAAAGCCCAGTGAACAATTCAAGTAAAAGAAGCCATGGAAGCTATCCAGTGCATCCACAGTGTTATAATCACAGAATCAGAGRATTTTTAGGGTTGGAAGGGACGTCTGGAGATCCAACGCCCCTGTCAAGGCAGGGTCACCTAGTCCAGGCTCCAACTACCATGTGTTCCCCTGAGCAAAGCCCCCTCTCACCAGACAGATCTCCAGTGCCAGCCGAAGCACCAAAGAAGTATCCAGTTGGCAGCTGCACCCCTGCAATGTCAATGCAGTTCTTCCATTCATTCTTGTCTTCCACATCAGTCATCACCTGCAAGACCGGGAGAGGATCACACTAGGAATGCTCAGAACCACGGGACAGGTCAGGTTGGAAGGGACCACAGTGAGTCATCTGGTCCAACCTCCCTGCTCAAGCTGGGCCATCCCAGAGCACATGTCACAGGATTGTGTCCAGACAGTTCATGAATATCTCCAGTGAGGARACTCCACACCCTCTCCAGGCCGTCACTTTTGGCACACAGCACGGGGCTGGAGGTGCTGGAGAAGCAGGCGGCTGAGCCTGGAAAACCATCTCCAGCTCTCTTACAGGTACAGCACGCCCTGCCCCACCTGAAGTGCAGGACCCCCCGCAGGTGCCCACCGGGTCTCACCGTGAGCCGGCCCCGGGAGTAGCGGACGGCCAGGAAGGTGTCGTGGTTCTGGTTGCGCAGGTCAGCGGAGCACCCGGCCAGCTCCGTCCAGCGCCCGTCCTTGCTGTGGTCATAGGTCAGGGAGCCGTTGTTGACCATGGCCGAGATGTAGGGGAACACGCGCTGTGGGGGCACAGACAGGGAACACGGCTGCAGGAGCTCCTGGATGCGCAGCCAAAGCCTCCCTGCGCCYGCGGAGGGAGCGGGATGGGAGCAGGATAGAGTCACAGAGCTGTAGTCAGGAGCTCAGGGCCGTGACATCACAGCTGCTTCTCCATGTAAAGCTGCTTCTRAACTGGGTCAGAGCTGCCCAAAGCAGAGCCACTGCTTCTGACCTCACATATCAAGACCCCCATCCTGTGATTCTGTGAATAAACCCACCCTGTACCGCATCCCCAGGGCAGACGGCCCCAAGCTTGCAGAGTGGCTGGATAAAAATCACAAAATCACATGACCACTTAAGTTGGACAAGACCTCTGAGATCATTCAGTCCAACCTGTGACCAATCCCCACCTCATCAACCAGACCAGAGCCCTGAGTGCCATGTTCAGTCATTTCTCGAATGCAAGAAGTGTAAGAACAGAGCACAAGACACAGAACGGACAGAAATCTCACATAAGCAGCAAAACCACATACAGGATTTTGTGATCAGTAGATTACCTACACCAACTGGAGGCAGGAATTCACCCCCATGAGCATCAAGACAACAGGGTGAGGGGTCATTTCCAGGTGCTTTGTGACTGAAGTATCATGGTTTTGGTGGTACAGACCTCAAAGCACAGTTTTGTTTTCTGACTGTGCTGTAATGAGATCCACAAACACAGAGCAGGATAGAAGACAAGGATCCCCAGCCCCCAAGGGATTGATCTGTACTGTGGCGATGGGGAATTCTGGAGCAAAAGGCCAGCGCAGAAGTTTCTTTCAGAGCCACCCAGGTTGCAAAGAGGTTTCTCTAAGGGCAGAACTAAGGGCAGAAACATCATGGAATGAGCAACCAAAGCACAGATTTCAGCGAATGGCACTTAGGATGAATATTAGCAAGTGGTGCTGGGTTTACACCACCCTTGTGCCTGCTCTCCTGTGCAAAAGAAATGCCTTGGAAATATCTGTGTAGCCAAGACCAGCACAAGAAGGAGCAAGAAGATGCTTATCTCCATTAATGCACACACAAACTCTCCCCTTTACCAACTCCCAGGACAGGAAGAGCAGACCATGCCCAAGAAATGAGAGACTTTTCCTTGGACTGGGTGGGAAGCACTTGGAGGAGRAAGGAAACACTTCCTTCTGAGCACTGCATGAGCTCCCGGGACCACTCACCTCCGTCGCCTCATCATTGGGATAGGTATCAAGGAAAATGGCCAGTCCATGAAAGTTGTCCCTGCTGCCAAAGACAGGACCTGGAACAGGACAATGGAGAGAGGAGGAGACAGAAGGTCAGAATTTGTGCTCACAGAGTTCTGAGCTGTACCAGCTGTTCACTGCCGGGCAGGGGGCTGAGGGCACCTGCTCCCCGGGCAGAACACACAGGACACGTCACCCCAATCCAGTGCAACCAGACAGAGGGAGCTCGGAGGCCCTCTCTGGCCAGCTTCCTTCCGGGACAGGGCACGTGTGCCTCCGACCAGCCGGTCCCCMGACCGACCTGGCACCAGGCGATCCTGCGTGTACCACAGCGCCAGCCCGTCCCCGTGCAGGTTCTTCTTGCCGGCTCCGTGKATCTTGAAGTGGACGTGGAGCTCCCAGTCCTTGAGGAAGCAGGGCTGTGGGAGAGACCCCAGCGGCGTCAGGGCAAGATGCGGCGGGGCCGCTCCGAGCCCCCGCCCGTGTCTCCCCGGGCTCTCACCACGCGGTTCCAGATGGAGCCTTCCCGACTGCGCTCGTCGGGCGTCAGGCGGACGTACTGGCTGGTGACCATGGTGCTGCCCTGGAAGTCCCACAGCGGCATCGCGGCGGAGCCCGCGCCTGCAAAGGGGCGAAGAGAGCGCGGATCAGCCCGGGCCGCTCGCGGGGCGTCCTGCGCGTCCGCCCGCCCCCGCGCTCACCCTGGTACGGCTTCATCAGCGAGTGCTCCCGCTTCAGGTGCTCGCTGTTGCCATCCGTGAGCTCGGCGGGCGCCGGGCGCGGCCCGGCCAGCGCCAATAGCAGCGCRGCCGCCGCCACCAGCCCGCCCGCACCCGCCGCCATGCTCCGCTTCCGCCTTCCGGCACTCCGCCCCCGGCCCCGGGTCGCAACRGCAAAAGCCAATCAGAAACCCGAACTCGCTGTGATCCCGCCCCTGTGGTTGAGCGGCACCGCTGTCCACCTATGGCAGAGGAGAGAGGCGGGGCCAGTGGGGCGCGCAGCTCCCGTTGTGCGGCGGGAGTCGGGAGGAGGACACCGAACAGCCTCCCGGCGAGTGCTGCGCGTGCGCGGCGGCGCGGGCCATGCCGGGAGCTGTAGTCCACCCGTCCTCGCCGGGGCCCCTCATGTAGGCAGCTCGTGCCGCCCGCGGGACACGTGATACGCCCCGACGGGTCCCGGGAACCGGATCGGGAACTGGAATAGCCCCGGGATCGGCCCAGGGAACGGCCCCGGGTACGGCCCCGTGGGCCTCGCCGTGCTGCAGAGCAGTGGGTCAGCACGGCGGCAAGAACTGGCCGAGGCGGCGTGGAGGTCACAGCGCTTTATTGAGGGCCGCAGGGCCAACCCCCCGCCCCGCTCCCGCGGGTCTCCCCCCATCCCTCCACCACCGCAGCCGTGGTGGGCAGGGAGCGGAATCTCCCAGCCCTCCAGATGGGCACCGCCAGCCAGGCTACAGCAGCCCCGGCCGGGGTGCGTTTGGGACAACGGGTGTCCCAGGGGCTCCGGCAGAGGAGCCCTCGCTGGCACCGGGCATGGAGACCCCTCCGTTGGTSACTGGTCCTGTCTTCGTGCTTGTCCGGAGTCCTATGCGCATGTGGGAGCTCCTCTGGCCAGCTGAACGGAGAGATGCTGGACGGAGGCTTTCCCAAGCCAGCTGCCATGGCTGGGGCAGCCCCAGTCCCATCCTGCAGGAGCACAGGGGGATACACAGCCCTTGGGGGCCTGGGGGTGTAGCCAGCGCTGTGTTGGGGTGCCCGGCGTGCCCTCAGCAGTGTGTGGGTCACAGCAGCCCTTGCAGGGTGGATGGACAAGTCCTGGGCAGTTTCTCGTGGTGGAGGTGTGTGTCATCCCTTGACATGGTGGGACATGTGCTTCCCTCCAACAGCACAGGGGCTGCAGGAGAGTCAGGGGGTGTGAGGAGCCCATGGAAGCCCAGGAGGCAGGGAGAGGGGAAGCCAACTGGTTAGCGGAAGACGAGTGGGAAAATCATCCAAACATGGCAGTCTGAGGCTCAGGGCCCAGCCGAGGCTCTGGGGAAGCCGAAGACCAACGGGGTTGGCCGTGGCGTAGGGACCTGCAGCTCAGTCCCRTCTGGCACTTTGCAGCTCTCACTTCTTCCTGTTCATGATCTGGCTGGAAATCCAGTTCATCCCATCCTGGAGGGAAGAGAGAATGTGAGCGCAGGCCCAAGAGCATGGCAGGCCCTTGAATCCTCTCCCACCTCTGCAGGGCCTGCAGGCCTCCATCTCTACCTGCACTCCTTCCCCAGACAAGGCCGAGCAGGCTTGGATCTGCCACTCCCGGTCCCGGTAGGTGTGGAGGCTCAGCCCTTCTGCGATTTCGTCTGCGGGTGCTGCGGTCACCAGGTCCTGCTTGTTGGCAAACACCAGCAGCGGGACCCCCATGAGGGACTCGTCCTCCGTAAGCTCTGCCAGTTCCTGCCAAGAGAGAACCTTCTCCCAGGGCTGCTGCCCTCCTCCATGGAGATGCCCAGGGTGGGCTGGACACCTCAGCCCTCCAGGTGCCTCATCCCTTCTCTCTGGTGCTCGTTGTAGATGAGGAAGTTGTGAGGACTTGGCATCCCAAGGGAGCAACGTGCCCTCTTGAAGCTCCATCAGCCCAGGAGCCACACTGAGGGATACCTGAGGACTGAAGCCCTCCCAGCACTGAGAGCCCTGGGCAAAGGGCACCTGCAGGAGGCTGCTGCCAGTCCCGTGCTGTCTGGCACACCCACACCGCCGTCTGGTGCCGGAACAGCCGGGGCTGGCACTCAGAGTCTCACCTTCCCCTCTCAGAGCTTCATTCCCAGGGTTGGTAACTGAATTTGCTACTTGTAAACCTTTGTTTGGCTGTATCACTAACCTGGTGCTGGGGAGGTAGAACAAGGGCTGACAACTGAGGYGTCACTCTCACCAGGGACTGTCACCCCTGTGCTGGGTATCCCTGGGGCATGCCAGCTCAGGGGGAGCTGCTGKGCCATAGAGTGGGGTGTCTCTGCATGCTGAGACTGATCTTGAGCCTTCCCACAGAGCTCTGGGGACAGTATGGCCCCCACTGCAGCACTGCCCCATGATTGAGAGCAGCTTTGCTTCCCACTCATCCTCAAAGAGCTGGTGCCAGATGGATCTGAGTCCCAGGACCCCACAGCCACCCCACACCAGATCACTCATACCTGCCCTGTCTCCTCGAAACGCTTCTGGTCAGCACTGTCAATAACATAAATCTGCCGTGGGGACAAAAGGGACAGTCAGGGGCTTCTTCTTGCCGGGCTGCACAGCCCTTCTGCAGGGCCCACACAACACTGCCCTCTATGCATGGGGGTGGGGGGGGTCTGCCCCACTCACCAGCAGGTCTGTGCTGCCCAGATACTTCTTCCAGTAGGGGCGGATGGAGCGCTGCCCCCCAATATCCCAGACGTTCAGCTTCAAACCGTGGGAGTGGACGCTCTTTATGTTGAATCCCTGCACAGGGACACAAACCCTGGCATCACCCAAGGGACGGATGCGACCTGCCCCCTCCGCTGCCACCCGTGGCCCCCAGCAGCACCTACCTGTGTGGGGGTGATGGTGCTGACCTCCTCGGATGCCAGGCGCTTCAGCAGCGTCGTCTTGCCCGCGTTGTCCAGCCCCAGCAGGACGATGCGGAGCTCCTGCTCCGGTGAACCCTTCAGCCTCTGGATGACGGAGAGCAGCCCCTGGGGGCAGGGGGTGCTGGGAGAGCCCTGCGGGGTGCCGGGTCGCTGCAGAGCACCCTCGTTTGGGAGGGGGGAACTGGGCGCACTGTTGGCCATGAGTACCCTGTGGCTGTGGCCTGAGCGAGCACCAAGGCTCAGCTCCCAAGGTGTCCAGGCTTGGGGTGGCCCCATGGCAGATCCACCCAGCCCCAATTCCCCTCTCCCTGGATGTGCTGTCCCCGCTTGGGACCCCTGCCAGCTCCTGGGCGCGCTGGGGGGACATGCCCCGGGTACAGCCCTGCTCTGCCAGCCCTCCCAGCAGCACAACTGGGAGCTGGTGCCGTACACCCACCCTGGAGCGGGTGGGATTTCACCAGACCCCGCTTACCTTCTGCACATCACCCATGGTCTGGGAGTCGCTCTGGCCCACAGCACGCCTGGGGAGCTGCCGGGGGCTCGTCCCCGGGGCCCGCCGGCGGCTGCGTGACTGGCACACTCCCCATCCCCGGGGGAGGAAGAGGATTACGGGCTCCGGAATTAGCTGCTGTTCCTCCATTTACCCACGGCATTAAATAATGCCCTCGGCAAATCCCCCAGCCAGCTGTCGCCCCGCCGTCGCCTACCCCCCAGATAAACCAGGTCCGCCCGGGCTGGGGCACTGGGGCACAGGGCATCCCTCTCCCCATGGGGCCAGGCTCCCACCCTGTGAGGATGCCGTGCCCAGGCACAGGGCTGACACAGCCTCCCACACCAGGGGGGATGCCTCAGCACAGCCCCACGTTGAGGCAACACCACCGCCCATGAGCTGCCCGCTTGGAAGATGGCAGGAGAAATTGCTGAGGCTGCTTGAGGCCACGTCAGCCACTGCCACAGCTCCCCACTGCTGCCCAAGAGAAACCACGAGGCCCTGGAGCAGGTCGAGGGCTGGGCTGTCAGCAGCCGGAGGTTGGGGATGGCACAGGACAGGGGTCCAGAGGGGCTCAGGCACCTTCCCCAGCAGCCCACCCCCAGCCCAGGTGGGATGACGGGCTCATGTGTTCTCTGTTTGGAATAAGTGCATCAATTAAGCAATGTCTTTGATTCCTGGATTCCTGCATGCTGCAGTTCGGTCCTCGGATCAGGTTTCCCAGCAGAGAGGTTATCCTTGCGGTGAGGACCGTGAGTCACGCACTCCTGGAGAGGCATTTTTATTTATAACTCCCATTGCAAAGCCAAGCCAAACAACACAGCCACACTCCGACAAAGGGAAGGGGAGCAGCACAATCACCCCCCATCCCACTGCTGCTCTGTGCAGTGGCAGGGGGCTGAGGGGCAGCCAGAGGAGGGCCACCCTCCACTCCCTCCTGCCCGGAGACCCTGCCAGGGCTGTGGCTGCTTGTGCTGCTCCAGTTTTGTGCCTGCATATGGTGGGAACACTTCATTTTTCTCTGTATAGATCTGCACCCAACTTAATGTTAGGGTTCTGCTTTTGATAGGTTAATCACCCACCTTACGTCCCCGTTATTAGCATTTCCCTGAGCGGGTTGCCATGGTGCTCTGCGGTTTATCCTGCACTGTTAGTTACTGAGATTTCCTAACAAATATCCTAAAATATCCTCCACTGGTTTGTGGTTGCTGATCAACATGGAACCCCRACCTTAGGAGATGGGCAAAACTGCTTAGGCATCAGTTTGGTGACTCCAAGCTGCACGTCCACCGCTCCTCTCTGCCAGGCTCTGCTGACACACACGGCACAGGCGGCTCCCCCCAAATGCTGGTCCTGGGGCCACCCCCAGCCTCTGTGTGACCAGGGCAAGTGGCACCAGGCTGGTGGCAGAGTGTGCTGGGCCTTTTGATGCCCCCCTGCCCCTGCACCCCCATTCCCTGGTGTGATGCAATGGCTGGGAGGAGCCCTCTCAGGCTTCCCAGGCTGTGGGGAGGGGTGGCAATGGGGTGGTGACCCCAGGGCAGCACAGGCTGTGCTGGGAACGGAGACTGGGATGGGGTTGGGAACAGGGATGTAGATGGGCACGGGGTCACAGATGTGGATGCTGATGGAGACAGGGATGGGGATAGGGTCATGGATGTGGATGGGGATTGAGTGGGATGAGGATGGGTATTGGGATGGAGATGGGAACAGAGGTGCAGATGGGGATGGGATAACGGATGTGGATGCAGATGGAGATCAGGACAGGGACGGGGACTGAGTGGGCTGGGAACAGTGATGCAGATGGAGATGGGATAACGGATGCGGATGCAGATGGAGACAGGGACGAAGATGCAGCGGCGCCGCGGCGGCTCCTGGCCCGGAGCTGGAGACGGTGCCCACCGGGGCGGTGCCGGCGGCGTGGGGCGGGAGGGCGGCCCCGCTCCCCCCGCTGCGGTCTCAGTTCCCATGGCGACACTTCCTGTGGCAGCCGAAAGCGGTAGTGCCGGGAGCGCCGGGCCGGGCCGGGCCGGGCGAGCCGCGAGAGCCGCGGGAGCCGCGCCGCCGGCCGGGGATGCTGCGGGGCCGCGGGCCGCGCCCGTAGCGCGCCGGGCCGGGCCGGGCCGAGCCAGGGATGCAGGGCAAGGGCAAACTGCTGGTGGTCCACAACGGGCGCATGGTGAGTGCCCGGGGCGCCGGTCCCCATCCCCCGGGGCTGCCCCGCCCGACGTGGGGCTCGGTATCGGGCGGACAGGGGATGTGTGGGATTGGGGACCGGGCGGGCAGGGCGTCTGGAGTGGATTACGGGTAGGCAGAGGGATGTATGGGGTCAGGAAACAGGCGGGCAGGAGGGTGTGGGGATGGGTTCTGGGCAGGCAGGGCAGGATGGGGCTGGGGTATCCAAAACAGGCGGAGTTGTAAAGGGGTTTTAGGGCAGGCAGCAGTGTGTGGGGCGGGGTAACAGGCAGGCAGGGACGTATGGGGCTGAGGTAATGAGCAGCAGGGATTTATGAGGCTGGGACGGCGTTGTAAGTGGGGATGTGTGGCACTGGGTAATGGACAAGCAGTGATGGATGGGGTCACAGGAGTCAGCAGTGCTGGTGTGTGTGGGGCTCGGTGGCACGGGCATGGCAGAGCTATGTGGGTGTGGGCAGCAGGGATGGATGGGGAGGAGCAAGGAGCTGGCAAGAGAGTGGTACATGGGGCTGGTGTAAGGGACATGGCAGAAGCATGTGGAGTGGGGTAGCAGGGAAAGGCAGGGGTGGGATAGTAGGCCTGAGGTGTGTGGGACTGGGATGGGACAGTCAGGGCGTGTGCAGGGTAGGCTGTGGTGTGGGGGGCTGGCAGGGTGGGTGGCACTGGCCACCTGGGTCAAGGGCATCACTTCAGTGTGGGCACCAGTTCAGTGTGGCCCCAGGCAGGCGATGAAAGGCAGCACTGTGCAGCGAGTGCTTGGCTGGGCYTTGGCTGCAGACTCTGCCCATCTCCCTGCTTGTTGTGGGTCCTCGGGTACTCCATTCCTGGGGCTGGTATCTGGGGTGGCCCAGCAGGTGCTGCAGGGCACCCTGTCCTGCTGTGCCCTGGGCTAGCAGCACCTGGTCCCTGGTTTTGGGCATCTGCCCTCCAGTAGCTGCAGGCTCCAAGGAAGGAGGGAACAGGCAGTTTGCCTGCCTGAGGCTGTGGTTGTCCTTCCTTCCCTCCCCTCCTCCCCTCCTCTTCCTGTGCCGTGGAGGCTGCTTCTCTCCTCTCTTGTTGGTCGGGGTGGCAGGGTTACATCGGATAGCATCTGCCCTTTCCCAATTGCTGGCCTGGCCCCAGGCCATGGAGAGGTGGGAGAAAAGCTGCACCCACCTTGTAACTCCCTACTTGCTGCCCCAGGTTGGAAGGCCTGTGTCCTGCCTCTGCCACGGGGCAGGTAACACCAGAGTARTGTTTGCTGGCATCCCGTGTCCCTTGCTCTGGGTTTGAACTGAGCTTGCCCTGACGCTGCTGCCTGCCTGAGTACCTCTCCACAGGCTGGCAGAGGTGGTGCAGCCCCTCTCACCTCTCTTCTTTCTACCCCTGCAGGGCCCAGCTGTGTCGGATGGAGGTAAGGCTGCTCTTTGCCCCAGGACGGGAGGCTGGCATCGTCTTCAGGGGAGGGGGAAGGCCACAGGCAGCCTGGTGCCAGGGGCAGGGAGCCAGCAGACAGCCWGGTCCTGTGTCAGCACAGGCTGTGCCATGGGCGGGTGCATGGCAGGGCCCCCACAATGCTGGACTGAGCCCTCTGTCCATGACTGGCCATGGCCCCCCAGTCCCTCCCACATGGTCCCTTTGTGCCCGTCCCTCCCTCTGGCTGTTCAGCTGGCACTTTGGAGTGATGGGGACTGAGAGGCTTCCTGGGGCAAGCAGAACCTGGGTACCAGCCAGCTCCAGGTTCTCTGAGGGCGTCTGTTTGTCTGTCTGTCTCACTGTGCACTGGATATCTCAGATGGGCCATTTGACCGTCTTGGCCCCAGTTACCCGTGGTTTAGACCAGAGGAGAAGTGTGGGGAGCCTGGCAAAGGAGCAGCCTGACACACCTCTTCTATTCCTGCCAGCTTTGCCAGGAGAGCGCTTCTTCCATACCCTTACCTTCTCTTGCAAATGATCCCCTGCTTCCAGTTGCACACCAGTCAAACCAGTTCCAAAGCTGGGGTTGCCCCTGGGAACTTCCGTCTTTCTGAATACATGGTCACCCTGGGTTTCCCCAAGGTGGGGTTTCCTCAGGGTTGGGAGCTGGAAATCCCACTTTCTGTGCCCTCTGCTTGCTGGGTTTGTCCCTGGTCATGGCCACAGGAATGGAGAAGGTGGGGTCAGGCACCTCTGCCCATTTTTCAAGCTTCCCTCCACTCTGTGTGCCTTCCATGTCCCCTTCCACTCCACTTTTCCCCCTGGCTGGGTGCCTTCCCCACGGCTCTCTTACCCCAGGAGATGAGTCACAGCTGGAGTCACAGTGACACCCGGGGAGGGTAGGACTGCCAGTGCTGGCAGGGAGTGCTGGCAGGGAGAGCTGGCAGGGAGAGCTGGCAGGGAGAGCTGTCATGCCAGGAAGTGCCAGCTGTGGCATCATGTTGCTCAATCCTCTGAGGATGCTGCTGCGATGCTCCTCGTGCTTCCTACCCAGGGCTCACCAGCTCCAATCCGGATGGGGCGGACAGAGGGCTGCTGGTGCTGGGGAGTGATGCTGGGGGGACAGGGAGACAGCCAGAACTGACCCTTTTTCTCTCTCAGAGTTAAATGCCTCCCGGGCTCGTGGCAGCAACCATAGTGTGAACAGCCTGCCGGGCCCGCCGACCACGTCTGGATCCACACAGGGCTCTGTGGTCAGCTGGGCCGAATCCTTCGAGACGCTGCTGCAGGACCGTGTGGCCGTCGCCTACTTCACTGTGAGTGCCACAGCCCAGAGCTCAGTCCCTGCTCCTGTCCACTGTTGGTCACCCACTGTCCTGCAGCCACAGTGCCACCAGACCAGCAGCTCTCTCTGCCCTGCAGGAGTTCCTCAAGAAGGAGTTCAGTGCTGAAAACGTCTACTTCTGGCAGGCATGTGAGCGCTTCCAGCAGATCCCGGCCAGTGACACGCAGCAGGTACCAGCCTCCATGCAGCTATGGTCACACAGCTGCTGGGAGGGACATGGGCAGAGCTGTCCACCGTGCATGTCCAGGGGTCCTGGCAGACCCCTGTTCTGGGGGCTGAGCAGGCTGGGGGATCTTGCAGAAGGAATAAGGACACGGATGTGATATGCATGTGAAAAGCCACAGCTGGGACTGCCTGCCCTATAGAGCAGGACATGCCAGAGGGTGGAGGGTGCTTCTGGGGGGCAAACAAGATCAAGGGCAGATCTGGATGGGGGATCATGGGGACAGAGCCAGGTGGCTGCAGGGGATGGTTCCTCCCTCAGGTTGTACCTCTGCAGAGAGAATGGTGTGTTGTGCCCAGAGCTTGGTCCTGAGGTCCAGGTACCAGCTGGTCCTGGGGTAGGTTGGTTTTTCAGGGCTCAGGTGTCTCCGTGGAGTGAGCAAGGGGCTCCCCTGGAGTGGCAGTGAGGAGGGGGTTCCTGGTCTCAGCCTGGCCCCCTTGTCCCCCCAGCTGGCTCAGGAGGCACGGCGGATCTACGATGAGTTCCTCTCCAGCCACTCGGTCAGTCCTGTGAACATTGACAAGCAGGCCTGGATTGGGGAGGACATGCTGGCCACCCCCTCCCCAGACATGTTTCGCGTCCAGCAGCTCCAGGTATGGGCAGCACCTCTGCTCCACTCACAGGATGGGGGAGCTGTGGGACCACCCCACACATCACCCAGTGACACTGCTGTCTCCTTGGGGCCGTGCCACAGGGCAGTGGCTGGAGCCAGCTGTAGGTGGACAGGGGTCTTAAGCACACGCATTGCCCTTTTCCAGATTTTTAACCTGATGAAGTTTGACAGCTACACACGTTTTGTGAAATCCCCACTCTACCAGGCCTGCCTGCGGGCAGAGAGCCAGAGGCAGCCCCTGCCCGACCTGCGGCCCCACTCCCGCAGCAGCAGCCCCCCTCCTGACCTAAGCAAGGTGAGTGTAGGGGAAAGGGGAATGGGCACATGTCCCCTTGGTGCTGGGTCCTTTCCCTGCTGCTAGGAGCAAACCCAGCCCCAGGTTGAGGACAGACAAGCAGTCAGGGGAGCAGGGAAAGGGAAGGGGAAACCTCAGATGTCCCCATGTTGAGATGCTGCTCAATTCACCCCAGAAGTCGAAGCTAAAGCTGGGCAAGTCCCTGCCACTGGGTGTGGAGACAGCGGGCAGTGGTGCCAACCGCAGCCCTCGCCGGTCCTTCAGGAAGGGAGAGCGGCGGGAGCCCTCCTGGGCAGGTGAGTGCTGTGCTGAGCAGGACACAGGGGCCACATCACCCCTGAAGGGTGTTCACGTCCCCACCACTGTCTGTCTGTCTGTCCTAGAGGGGGGAGAAGGCGGCAGGAGTGCCACGTTGTGGAGGGAGTCCCAGGGCTCACTCAACTCCTCAGCCAGCCTGGACCTGGGCTTCCTGTCCTCGGCCGGCACAGCCACCAGCCCCTGGACGGAGGTGAGTCATCACCGCGTCAGCCCCACGGCACCACGCTGCCGCTGGCTGGGCTCATCCCACCACATCCCTCCCTCAGGGCCAACAGAAGAGCCTGGGGGGCAGTGAGGCAGAGCTGCCAGCCGAGCCCATGAAGTACTGCTGTGTGTACCTGCCCGATGGCACGGCCTCGCTGGCCTCCGTCCGGCCCGGCCACTCCATCCGCGACATGCTGGCAGGGATATGCGAGAAACGCGGCTTCAGCCTCCCCGACATCAAAGTCTACCTGGTGGGGAATGAGCAGGTAGGGCAGGCAGTGGGGAGCAGGGCTTCTGCCAGCCAGGCCATCCCTGTGCTGGGACCGTGTGCCACTCTGCTGGCTCTCTCCTGACGGTTTGGCTCTTGCAGAAAGCGCTGGTGCTGGACCAGGAGTGCTCCGTGTTGGCAGACCAGGAGGTGAAGCTGGAGAACAGGATAAGCTTTGAGTGAGTGGGAGTTTTGGGGCCGATGCTGTTGCCCACACGTGTCCGGTCCACATCACACGTGGCCACACATGGTACCCCAAACCCAGTGCCCGAGTGCCCTGGCTCTGTCCCTGCCTGTCCATGTTTGCCTGTGACAACCTCTTCTSCCCCTCTGCAGCCTGGAAATCTCCTCCCTCAGTAAGACCATCCGCATCACGGCCAAGTCRACCAAGCGCATCCGGGAAGCGCTGCAGCCGGTGCTGGGGAAGTACGGCGTGCGCGTGGAGCAGGCGCTGCTGCGGAGGGTGAGGCTCAGGCCTCGGTGGTGGGGAGGATCACGGGCTTTGGGCGTTGGAGCTTGGCTTTGCTGGCTATGAGTAGGTGGTGGGGGGCAGTGGTGCGTGCCAGGGGCAGCCTGTGGGCTCGAAGAATGGGAGGGACCAGGGGGTGTTCCCTGTGCTGTACCCTCATGGCCCAGTGGGGTCTGGCCAAGCAGGTCCTCAGCCTGGCTGCCTTTGCTGTGCCACAGTGAGTGTGACACTGGCTGGCTGTTCCTGTTGCAGCAAGGTGAGCCAGCTGCCCTGGACCTGGAGAAGCTGGTCAGCACAGTGTCTGCTCAGAAACTTGTCTTGGAAACGCCGGCAGGTAAAGTGTCCTCCCTCCCAAACCATGTCCCCTCAAGCCACACCACCCTGGAGAGCACTCTCAGGGCCAGGCTGCTTTCTGCTGGCTGTGGCTCCTGCTCCCTGGGACAGGCTCCATCCTGTCCCTGCTGGGACAGGGCRCTGAGCATCACTTCCCTTGCAGACGTGCGAGTGCTGGAGAGYGCTGAGGCTGCCGCTGCCCCCTCTCCACTTCGGAGTGAGGTGAGCATAAGATCCCACCAACCCTGGTCAGAGATGCCTCCACAGCTGCTGCTGTGGTCTGTGGGGAAGGTGGGCCCTGCTGTGGCCCCAGCACTTGCCATGGGGCCGGGCAGCGGTTGCCGAGGCCGGAGCCAGGCTGTGGGAGGGTGATGGGGACACAGCCCAGGGGAGTGCTGCCTCCTTGTCCCATGGCTGAGGCCTGGGCTGCTCATCACAGGAGGGAAGCCCAACAGGAGCAGAGCCTGACATGCGGTGGGAGATGCCCTCCTCCTTCTCCAGGCCACGGTCTTCAGCTGCCATGAACCTCAACCGGCGCACATATGACCTGGAAGGTGAGACCTTGTGTGCATGAAACCTGAGGGGTTGGGGCAAAACATAGGGTGAGGGATGCAGGGCCCCTGGTGTGCTGGGTATGGGTGCAGGGTCCCATGAAGCTGGGGATGGGGGACTTGCATTCTGGTGTGGAGCGGGGAGATGGTGCAGGTGGAGTGCCTGGGACGTGTTCGGGGTCATGTCAGGTGGAGGGGGCAGCTGAGGTGTTAGGACAAAGCCCCAGTGCCTGGCTCAGGTGCATGACCTGCATTTCCCCAGGGCTCGTGGAGCTGCTGAACCGTGCCCAGAGCTGCCGGGCCAACGACCAGCGTGGGCTGCTCTCCAAGGAGGACCTGGTCCTGCCTGACTTCCTCCAGCTCCCCGTTCGGGAYGACGGTGCCTGTGAGGGGTCGGATCAGCCCTGTGCTCCTCAGCCTGGCGCCGAGGGAAGCAGCCACCCTCAGGAAGAGCCTGCCCCAGCTCAGCCTTCGTTCGACCACAAGCTCTGATGAGTCCTGCTGCACGCCCACACCCGGCGCGTGGTTCCCCCAGGCCATGCCGGGGTTCAACACGGGGCCCGACAGCCCCTGCCCTGCACCGCCGACACTGCCCGGACTGCAGATTCATCCACGTCCTGTCCCAAACTGTCGTGTCGTGTCGCTGTGAGTGGCTGAGCAGCTGCCATGCCCCTCTGTGGGGCCACATCCCGGTGCATATCAAGGGAGTCCTGTACATAGTTTGAACCCCCGTGGCAAAGTACTTTGCAACATCCCRTGATGCCTGGCACTGTCCTGCCCAGTGCCTCTGCCTGCAGCAGAGCGGCCTGCCCAGCACATCCTGCCTGTGTTGGGCTGGCACAGCCCCACTCACTGTTTGGGWTGGGAAAGCTCCCTTCCAGCTGAAGGGCGTGCAGGATAGACAGGGTGGGTGGGGAGGAAAGGCAGGCTCCAGTCCTGAACTCCGGTGCTGTGGGCAGGCAGGGTCAAGAGAATGTGTGCCCGGAGCTGAGAGCCAGATCCAGTCCCTGGCCCCGTGGGAACAGGGCTGCCCCCGTTGTTGATGCGCAAGTCCACCCTTCCTGGGGAGGGTGAGCATGGCCCTGCTGGGCTGTGCTCCGGGCAGGTTGTTACGTCTGCATTGCGTGAGCGTGGCCTGATCCTGCCACAGTAGCACTGCTTGGAGCAGGGCACATGGTTCCTGCTCCGGGCAGACAGAGGCAGAGCCAGCAGATCGTGCCAAAAAAGCCTTCCTCCTCCCCGCCGGAGATCCAGCGTGGGCGGCTGCTGAAGAGACACGCAGGAGCAAATCCCCATATCCCTCCTGCCCCATCTCCACTGGGGCTGCRGGTGCTCAGCTCCGAGGGACAGGTGTGCCTGATGGCAGAGGAATGCAGCACCCCTGGGTGCTGAGCACCTCAGCCTGGTGTGCAGGTGCCCAGCGTGTGCCCAGCCTGTCATTCCTGCCAGCGGCTGGGCTGGGCTGTGGCCTTGAGCCGAGCTCTGCCAGTCCTGGCTGTGCCCTGCTGGTCCCCATGCCCAGCAGCCCGTTGTCCCCAGAGATCYGAGACAGAATCTGCAATGGAAACATTCCTCCAACAGCAGCCAGGAGATCCCTCCACAGTCCATACGTGCCAGAGCCCTTCCTGGCTGTGCCTTGGGTAATCACTCCATCACCACTGCCTGGCCAGAGGCAGAGAAGTGACCCAGGGCCCCCAGGCTTGCCCAGAGRTGGGGGCATGGCCACCCAGCCCCATGCTGCCACAGCCAGCTGCAGCCCTGTGGCCTTGGTCAGAGCCCCCCTGTGTCTCTGTGAYGCTGCTCAGTTCTGTCTGTGGTGTGGAACCAGGGGAAATAAAAGAGCATTGCCTTGATGTGCCTTTCTTTCCTTCCTCTGTCATCAAGGCCGGATGGTGCTTTTCCCAGCAGCAATGTCCCCCCATGCCCCCTGTCCCTCATGGAACCCTCCCAGGGCCAGGGCAGGGCTGGAGCCAGCCCTCGGCTCCAGTGCCACCCTGACCGGCAGCAAGGGGCAGTGCCAGGGGCTTGTTTTCCCAGCACTGCTGACAGAGTAGGGAAAGCTGCAGGGCCGGCACGGCCAAGGACTTCAGCCCCAACCCTGTCAATGAGTGACAGCCAGAGCTGCCAGGGCCTCACGGGGTTAATGATTGTAGGGGCAGCTGGCCAAAAGCCCCCAGGCATGGGGCAAGTGCGGACACCGGCCTTCTGCCYACCAGCTGCACCCCCCGGACAGAAAGGTCTCCAGGCCCTACAGAGGCAGGACATGTCCCCTACTGTGGCACCTCTGGGGCATTCAGCTCTATCAGTCTGTGACTCAAGTGGAGGAGGCTCAGTGATGCTCCAGCAGTGGCACAGATGACCTCAGGCTGTCCCTGAGAGCCCTTGGAGTACTCGAGGGATCTTCCCTTGTTCCCTCCATACATTTGCACCTGACGGTCCATGGTGATGGGTCCTGGGAGTGCCTGATCCTAGGGAAATGGAGATGTAGCAACTGAACGCTCCTCTGTGCCAAGTCCCACAGGCGCCGGGTCTGGAGGAGCCTTTGGCCACTCTCTCTCTCCTGGGCAGACATGGACATGAGCCGGCTGGGTGTCCTGTTGGTGGATGGAAACTTGGCTGGAGGTGTGTAAGCAGCAGGTGATGATAAACAGCGCTGAGGGGGCGGTGACGGCAGCACTGGCCTTGCTCCTCTCCAGCCCACCCGTGGCACATGCCAGGGACATGTGGTGCCAGGGAGATGCGGGCTCTGCCCCACGGAGCCCTCACAGCACTGCTGGCTGCCCTGCACTGAGCTGCTGGCACGGGCAGAGCTGGGCTGTGTGCCACCGTCACCACCAGTGACAGGACACAGGGATCGCACTGGTGTGGGCATCACCCACCACCACTGCCCTGGGGGCGAGGACGCCGTGTCCTGGGCAGAGCCAGGTCCCTCATGGCCTCACGGCTGATGCTCCAATGGCTCTGAGGATGGTGGATGTGTGCATGGCCTCACCTCTGGTTGTTGCGCCCCGGTAGCACCAAGTCCTTCTCCTCCTCCTCCTCCTCCTCTCGTGCAGTGGATGAACCACCTGGCACCAAATGATGGAGAGCTGAGGCTGCTCCGGCATCACCTCTCAGGCACTGGGCTCCAGCAGTGCTCTGGCTTTGCTCATCATGGCAGCGGCTGCTCCTCACCCAGACCTCGGGCAGGCGAGGCGGGGAGTGCCAGGGGCACGGTACCCCAGGGCCATGTGCCCCATCCCACCCCGGGGCCGCGGCTGACGCGGGATGCGGTGGGGGTTACCCATTAACTGCAGGAATTTCTGAGGAGGAGGTGAGCAGTGAGCAGAGGCGAGGGGCAACACGGGGCTCCTTAGACTTTGCTCTTGGTGTGTGTATAAAGGGCCGTGGTGCCCCACGGGCCACTTCACTGGAGAGACACGTGGATGTGGCATGTGGACATGGCACTGCTCTGAGTGCCCAGCCAGCCCCAGGTGAGCCGGGCCCTGGGCAGGAGGAGTCCCCTTCCTGCCTCCCCTGCCTGCCCTTGTGATGCCCTGGGGTGGCCCAGCAGCAGTTGGTGGCCCAGGGGACCATTGGATGGTGGGATGGTGCTCCTCAGTGGTGCCAGCACTGCAGGGATTCRGGGGGATGTGACACAGCACAGCTGTGGTGACATGCAGCCACCTCTGCTCAGCTTCAGCAGGAGAGATGCTGCCCTACCGGAGGGAGAGCCCGGTGCTGCCCCACTGCCCGGTGCGGGGCGGAAGGGTGGTGCATGGGCCCCAGTTTGCCTACTGCCCCAGCCCCCAAGGTAGGTGCTCTCAGCCCTCCTCCTCCTCCTCCTCCTCTTCCTCGCCTGGCTCAGCTCTGCTTCTGGCCAGACACTGGCCCAGGCAGTGCTGGGCTCTCCTCTGCAGCGGAGTCCCTGTGAGGACGGGGCTGTAACATARGTGCCCTCTCTCCCCAGCTCTGCACCGGCTGCCGGGTGCCCACGCCTGCCCCTTTGCCGTGGGTGCTGTGTCTTGCCCTGACCATGGCTTCCCCTGCCCCGGCTCCCCGGGGCGCCTGCGCGAGGGCCGGGAGCGGTACGAGCTGGACGCGCTGTCCTGGCAGGGGCCCCGGCTGGGCTTGGACGAGCTGCAGAAGCCCGGTGAGACCCTGCAGGTGGTGGGGGTCTCACACAGCACCCGGGCTGGGGAACACCGCAGAGATCTGACAGAGGCACCTGGGGCACTTGGGGTGCAAGGATTGTGGGATGCCAGGATGGGAGGGGAGTGCTGGTGGGAAGACTCTCAGCATACTGGGGTGATGTGGGAAGAGCTGAGGGATAATGGRGCAGTTGGCACAAGGCACTCCAGGGTGGGAGAAGATGGAGGGGACCCAGGGAGTGGTGGCATAGCTGGGGACATGAGCCCTGTGCTGCCAGGAGCTGGAAGAAACGTAAGGCTGTAGAAACCAAACCTGGGGAGCTGGGGCCATGCCACAGCAGGAGTTTAACACTCTCTCTTGTCTTGCACAGAGCTCGGGTGCTGGACCAGGGTCCAGTCCTTCTGTGTCTCCCTTCTCAAGGTGCCTCTGATGTTTGGGTTCCTGTACCTCTTCGTGTGCTCTCTGGACGTGCTCAGCTCTGCCTTCCAGCTGGCTGGAGGTAGTAGGGTGGCAGGGACACCTGGGAACCTGATGGCACCACAGTGCCAACAGTCTGCTGCTCACATTCTCTTGCAGGCAAGGTGGCCGGGGACATCTTCAAGGACAACGCCATCCTCTCCAACCCCGTGGCYGGGTTGGTGGTGGGCATCCTGGTGACTGTGCTGGTGCAGAGCTCTTCCACCTCCACCTCCATCATTGTCAGCATGGTCTCCTCAGGGTGTGAGTGTGACCTCTCCTGGGGGAGAAGATGGCTAGATGGGGTCACCCTGAGCCAGGCCACACGAGGCTAGCAGGTCTCTCTGTCCCCAGTGCTGGAGGTGCGCTCTGCCATCCCCATCATCATGGGCTCCAACATCGGCACCTCYGTCACCAACACCATCGTGGCCCTCATGCAGGCTGGTGACCGCAGTGAGTTCGAACGGTGAGAGCTGGATGGGTCAGAGAACACTCGGGGGCTGGGGGCACCCCACACCAACAGGCTCTTTTGCTCCATGCAGGGCCTTTGCTGGTGCCACRGTGCATGACTGCTTCAACTGGCTGTCGGTGCTGGTGCTGCTGCCGCTGGAGGTGGTGAGCGGGTACCTGCACCACGTCACGCGCCTGGTCGTGGCCACCTTCAACATCCGCAGCGGGAAGGATGCCCCTGACCTGCTGAAGATCATCACAGAGCCCTTCACCAAGCTCATCATCCAGGTCTCCTCAGCTGTTGTGTTCGCCAGCACGGTGTCCCCAGGCTGGTGGTGATGTCTCCGGCACTGGTGTCCCTTTGATGGTGGCTGTATCCAAGTGTCCCCAGGCTGGCAGTGGTGTCCCCATCCCTGTGAAGATGTCCCCAGCCTGTGGGTGCTGTTAGCTCCCRGGGCCCTCTCCAATGTGTGTGTTGTTGCAGCTGGACAAGTCTGTGATCACGGGCATCGCGACGGGGGACGAGAGCCTGCGCAACCGAAGCCTCATCCGCATCTGGTGTGGCCCAGCATCCCCACAGGTGAGGGGCCCGTGGCCCTGCTGGGGCCACTAAACAATCCCTGTGGAGGGTGGGTGGTGGGCAGGGGCTGACCGAGGACACTGTGAAGCCAGCTGCAGCCCACCCTCTCCCTGCAGGTGGCCAGTGTGGGGCTCGGGCCCCCCCCAAACTGCACGTCCCCTGGCCACTGCAGTACTAAGGGCATCGAAGTCCTCCACAACGTCACCAGGCAGAAGTGTGAGTGGATGTGGAGGGTTTGGGCAGGGCTGGGGCACAGGGCATGGGACTGGGGAGGTGCAGGCGGGGCTGGGAGTTGTACGTGGGATGGAGAAGTGCTGGAATCATAATGTGGGGCAGGACTGGGAGATTTTGGGCTGGGGTCCAGGTGTGGGGCTGTCTGCGGGGGCCGATTTGTGAGCGGGGCCGGGCCAGCCCCAGCCCCTTGCCCAGCCATGCTGTGGGGCAGGCGAGCACCTCTTCACCGACACACCACTGCCCGACCTGGCCGTGGGGCTGGTGCTGCTGGCCGGGTCCCTCATCGTGCTCTGCACCTGCCTCATCCTCCTGGTCAAACTCCTCAACTCCCTGCTCAAGGGGCAGGTGGCCAAAGCCATCCAGAAGGTCATCAACACTGGTGAGTAAGACAGGCACTTCCTACCACATGGTCACCCATCTCCATCTCTACCTGCCATCCTCAGACCTGTCCCTGGCTGCCCCTGACCCCCAACCCTGACGTGTCCATGCCCATGTCCATGTTTGTGTCCATGCCCACGTCCATGGCCATGCTGTGGCAGACCTCCCACACCCGCTCAGCTGGCTCACCGGGTACTTCGCCATGGTGGTGGGTGCTGGGATGACCTTCGTGGTGCAGAGCAGCTCTGTCTTCACCTCGGCCATCACACCCCTGATTGGTGAGTCCTGGCCATGCCTGGTCCCCTGCCATATGCTAGTCCCTGKCCTGTGGGTGCTAAGGCACTTGGAGGGGTGGGAGGAGCTGTGCCTCCTTGGGAGAGCATGGGGATGGCACTGGAGCAATGGGATGGATGGGGTGCTTCTCCCACAGGCCTGGGAGTGATCAGTATCGAGCGTGCCTACCCACTGACCCTGGGCTCCAACATTGGCACCACCACCACTGCCATCCTGGCCGCCCTGGCCAGCCCAGGGGACAAGCTGGCCAGCTCCTTCCAGGTACAGTCAGCCCGGGGCTACGGCTGGGCTGGATGGGGTCACCGAGCAGGGCAGGCGCTGGGGGAAGCCCACGTGCCCAGCCTGACGGGGATGCTGTCCCYCGCAGATCGCTCTGTGCCACTTCTTCTTCAACATCTCGGGCATCCTGCTGTGGTACCCGCTGCCCTTCACCCGCCTGCCCATCCGCATGGCCAAGGCGCTGGGCGAGCGCACGGCCAAGTACCGCTGGTTTGCCGTGCTGTACCTCATCATCTGCTTCCTCCTGCTGCCCTCCCTCATCTTCGGCATCTCCATGGCRGGCTGGCGGGCGCTGGTGGGGGTGGGCGCGCCCTTCCTCGGCCTCCTCTTCTTYGTGGGGCTGGTGAACGCGCTGCAGGCGCACAGCCCCGGCCGCCTGCCCAAGTGGCTGCAGACCTGGGACTTCCTCCCCGCCTGGATGCACTCGCTGCAGCCCCTCGACCGCGTCATCACCCAGGCCACCCTGTGCTGCACCGACCGCTGCCGCAGCCCCGAGGGCTGGGAGGAGCACGAGGGCCCCCCCCGCGACAAGGCCAGGCTGGGGCTGGACAATCCTGCCCTCTCCTACCCCGAGGAGATGCCCAGCCCCACCATCCGGGTGGGCTCCCCTCGCCCGCTCCCGCACGGTGCCACCCGGCTCTAGCCGGCTCCGCACACCCAGGCTACTGCTCCTGTGGCCGCTGCTTTCCACCGTCCCTGCTCAGCTGGTGTCTAATAAAGGGGGAGCGCCAACAGGCCGAGTGTGTGTCTTTTTGGCTCCTGCCTCTGCAAACCCTGCAGCCACAGGTGCCCGACACCCATCATCCTCCCCCTTTTCCACACACCACCACTGCTCAGCCCAGCCCCGCATGGATGCTGGTGCTGGGGGCACACCAAACACTCTGCTGGTGCCACGGGGCACACAGTGATGATGCTGCCGCTAAACCCTGCGGTCTGCAGCCAGCTGTACCGAGGTGTCACGGGCAGCATCTTCTTCCACGTGCCTGGTCCCCAAAGGGCTGAGCTGGCAGGGTCCATGGTGCTCCACTGTGTGCCACAGCAGCACGTCAGTGAGCGAGGCACAGCACAGGGCAGCTGGCAAGGTGCTGGGCTGCTGTGGTGCTGCCGGGCTGAAATCAGCAGGATGCTGACTCGGCACGGCAGGGCAGTACCCCTGGACCACCAGTCACYGTGGCACCCGTGGCAGGAGCCCTCCTGCTGCCGTGATGCTGCTCTGGAAGGAGCCCTTTAAGTGGCAATAACAACTTCTCCCACTGCCCACAGATGTTTGGGTTCCTGCCAGTGATATCGGCCCACCCTTCCCTCCCTCCCTCCTTCCCGCCCGCCCTCCTCCAGACTGGGACCAGCAGAGCCAGCTGCGCTGCCGTGGGAGTCTCTGTGTTCCCGGCACCGCTGCTGTCCCGCATGCCCGGCCAGGCGACCACTGGGCCAGGACCACCACGCTACCGGACCGGGTCAGTGCAGGAGCGGTGGCGGCCAGGACCTGGGGACTCAGCGATGCTGGGGCTGCACCCACAGCCGCTGTGGGACCAGTGAGCAGGGTGGGGGGAAGCCCCATGGGGCTTCGTCCGCCTGAGGGGCCGGACCAGCATGGAGCCAGCCAGCGCCCTTCCCAACACCTCCAGTAACGGCAGCAGCGCCGGCAGCGCTCCACATTCACCCGCAGCCACGGGGCTCATCTTGCTGGCCGCCCTGTCCGTCCTGCTGGCCACGCTGGTGGGCAACGCTCTGGTGGTGGTGGCCATCACCACCAGCCGGGCCCTGCAGGCCCCACAGAACCTCTTCCTGGTGTCCCTGGCCTCGGCGGACATCCTGGTGGCCATCCTCGTCCTGCCCTTCTCACTGGCCAACGAAGTGATGGGCTACTGGTACTTTGGTGGGCTGTGGTGCAGCCTGTACCTGGCGCTGGACGTGCTGCTCTGCACCGCATCCATCGGGCACCTCTGCGCCATCAGCCTCGACCGCTACTGGGCCGTCACGCGGGCGGCGCGGCTCAACCTGCGCCGGAGCCCGCGGCGGGTGAAGGGCATGATCGGGGCGGTCTGGGCGGCGGCGGCCCTGGTGGCACTGCCACCGCTCCTGCGGCCGCGGCCGGGGGGCTGGGAGTGCCAGCTGAGCCAGGAGACCTGGTACGTGCTGGCCTCCTGCGCCGCCTCCTTCTTCATCCCGTGCCTCGTCATGGTCGCCGTCTACTGCCGCATCTACCGCCTGACCGCCCGGCGGACCGCCGCCCTGCTCGCYGCCCGCTCCTCACACCCCGCTGGCGATGGGAAGGTGCCGGGCGTTGGGATGCCGGGATGGCGGCGCCAGAGCCAGCACCAGAGCGTGTTGCTGTGCCGCCGGCGGCTGGTGCGGGCACGGGAGCGGCGCTTCACCATCGTGCTGGCCGTGGTGATGGGGGCCTTCGTGCTGTGCTGGTTCCCCTTCTTCTTCACCTACAGCCTGGGGGCTCTCTGTGGGAAGGGCTGCCACATCTCCAAGCCCCTCTTCAACTTCTTCTTCTGGATTGGCTACTGCAACAGCAGCGTCAACCCCCTCATCTACACCCTCTTCAACCGGGACTTCCGTGCCGCCTTCCGCCGGCTCCTCGCCATCCCCTGCCGGCACCACACTTAGGGACCCACTGGGACACCGGGGATGTGGCCCCCATCCCTGCTCAGCATTGGCAGTGCCTGGCCCCACCACAGACCCTGGATGACAGCGCTGGTGTGCAGCTCATGGCGCTTCTGGAAATGCAGGATTGAATAAAATGAGACCAAAGCCTGTGCCTGGGGCTGGCATCTGCTCCAGGGAGCCCAGCAAGTGGCACCAACCGCAGGCACCCGTTGTCACCTGGGTTACCTTGCAGCATTGGTGGTGACAACTCGCCATGGCAGCTCCAGTGAGTACCAGCCCTCCCCACTGCCAGGCGAAAGTCTGTGTCCCCCAGCATCCCCTTCTGCAGGGGATGGACATCACAGCTGCTGCAGGGGGACAAAACCCTCCATGTGGCAGCGTCAGCAGCACTGGGCTGAGCTGGCTGTGCCACCACAGCAGCTCAGTCTGAGCCCTGTGCCTCTCTGCCAGGGCTGTCCTCTCTGGGGACATGCCAGCTCTGCCACGTCATGGGGGCTCTGTGGGGGCACACACGTACCCATGGTGGTGTACAAGGGGTGCAGGTCTGGAGTGGGACACCCCACTTCCTGCTCAGGGGCTTTACTGGGATCTTGCTGCACGAGGGAAAGGAGGAATGATATTCTAGTGCCGGAAAGGCCATTTTCCCTGGGGAGAGTGTTAGAGACGGGATTGCATGGGAACAGGCTCCAGCACAGCCTGACGTGCAAGAGGCCACAGAGGCAGCTGTGGGGCRAAGACCTGGGGGCAACCACATCCCCCCTGGGGGGCAGAAGCCGCCCCACACCCGCCCTGCCTGGCTCCCTGCCTCACTCCTCACAGACAGCCGGGGGTCAAGGGCTGCTCCACTTCTTCAGCTTTGCTGCTCAAAATAGAAAATCTCAAAACATTGGACTTTCTCTGGGCTAAAAACAGCCGCTGGCGCCTGGGAGCTGGAGCCCAAGGAACACTGGTCCCCTGCCAGGCCCCCCAGCTCYTGTCGGGGTGGGTGCAGCTCAGTCACAGGGTGCAGGGTGGCTGGACGGGATGAGGGGCTGGATGGGATGGGGGTACTCGCAGCAGTGAGGATCCCTGGGCCATCACTGCGCCTGCTGGCCCCATGTGAGGAGGCCCGTGGTGTGAGCTTTGGAGTCATCAGAGGTTCCCACTGGAATTGGGTCAGGGTGGGCCCCGGTGCTGACCCCCCGGAGGTGTCTGGCCCCAGCGGCTGGAGCTGCCCTGGCACTGCCTACGGAAGCAGCTGCCCTATCACTGCCTCCCGGCTTCCCCTCCCGCGGCCGCTGTTCGCCTTCTCACAATCAAACAACACTTTGCTTCTAAAAATACCCGAGAGATGAGGGCAAATAGAGGGGACCCAGCCGGGCCAGCTCTTCTGGGGGGCACCAGCCCTGTGGCAGCACCCCGGGGCCTCACAGTGCTCCGRCCATGCACGCTGGGTGCCAGCCATCGTACCAGGCACCGTCCCTCCTTCTGGGCATGAGCACTCGGCTCCAGGATGCTGCAGGGCTGGAGGGGACAGGGACCCTCCTGCTTGGGCAAGGCAACACTAGCATGTCGGGATAACACCTGAGTCACCAAAGGGAGATTGAGGCTGATGTCTGAAACATCAGATCCTGAAGGCTAGATGAGGTGYTGAGAGCACCTGGTCCCACTCTTCACCCTACTGGGGTGCTTGGRAAGAGCTCCATCACCAAGCATCTCCCACTGCATCCCCATCCACAGCAGATGTGTTGAGCAGGTTGCTCCATATCTCTGCAGCAGCCATTTCCATTCCAAGTTTGTACAAACTCCGTTTCTCTGTTTCATGCCACAGCATGACCCTTATTGCTGCCGTGCTCGTGAGYCGCTGTGACCCCAGTGCCGCAGGGGAAAGTGGCTCCCTGCGAAGCACTGATTGCTGCTGCCCAACTGCAGCACCTGTGCCTGGAATTGCATCCTGCATTTTCAGGCTGATTCTTCAATTTCCTAAGATTGTTTTGAATTACTCCCCCAACAAGCTTGGGTTCAGAGTCCTCTCCGTCTCCAGCTATGTCCCCTCTGCAGASCTAGAAAGCAGAGTGCGAGTTCCACCACCTGGGCTTCTGCCTGCTCTGTTGGGGACATCACGATCCTCCGGACTCTGGTGCTGCTCCAGCAGCACCCCCTGGTCCATGACTCTTGTCAGGGGTGGGAACGGTGCTGCAAAATGCCAGTTGGGAGGAAACAGCAAATAGCAACCCAAGGGTTAATTGTGGAAATGGATGGAAACAAAGTCATGTCGTTCGAAGTTCAAAATAAATATGTGCCAGCTTTGAAAGGAAAACAGCTCTAAAAGAGGAACTCTCACAGCATGAGCTCATCCCTCCAGGCAGAGTGACAGGGACATCACCCCCAAGGTGTGGCAGGGCAAAGCATCCTCCTCCTCCTCCTCCTCCTCCTCCTCCTCATAATAGCT
Source organism: Amblyornis subalaris (assembly GCA_018881555.1). Taxonomy (NCBI): domain Eukaryota; kingdom Metazoa; phylum Chordata; class Aves; order Passeriformes; family Ptilonorhynchidae; genus Amblyornis; species Amblyornis subalaris. Next base: position 1,777,279 of record JACAXG010000013.1, read on the forward strand.
GCAGATTCCTAACCAGAAGATGTGATACCTGATTTCCAGTGGATGCTGAAGGGCACAGCGGCCACAGGCAGTACCACCTGCAGGACAGTGAGTGCTTGGAGTAATTTGTGTTATTATCAACCTCGCCACAGCCTGAGGACATGAACCCTTCTCTCCCGCCATGGGCCCAGTCTGCCACTGACAGAGACCTGTCCAGTAGAGGGACCTGCCCTTCACCACATTCTCCTCCATGCCCTGGCCACCACAAACCTTGGACCTGGAGCAGCCCTTCTGCCACCGGGAAAGCAGGAAAGAGACATCACCCAGGGGCTGGAGCCAGAGACAGGAGCCGTGGGAAGGCAGAGGTGATGTCCTCACTCAAAAGCCAGAAGGAGCACAAGGCAGGGCAGACACCACTTGGTTTAAGAGGATTAATGAGTGGTTTCATGCCCAGGAGAAGCAGGAAGATGGGCAGGTCACCTGCAGGGTCATCAAGGAGTGCTCGAGTATGTGCCAGCTCTGCAGGAAAACCAGTGACTGGGGATTGGGTGGGGAGAGTTTCCCACACTGCAGCTTCTGTTAAGATGGGGTAACGCTGCTGCTAATTTTGGTATCAGTAAAAAAAATGGCTTTTAGAACAAATCATTGGTGGAAAGAAGCCGGTGGGAGCTCAAACACCAGAGCAGCACATGAGCTGTCATTGAGGCCAGCTGCACTGCAGGATGAGAAAACCCAAACCTCCACGGCAGAGGTGACCAGGGAGAGCAGGCACAGCACCAGAGCCTGGGTCACCCACCCCATGGCCAGGACTGACCAAGACACCGGGCACAGGCGTGGCTGTTTGGACTTTATCGAGGCAAATCGGCTGCAAGGGTGAAGAGGCTCCCGTAAACATGTAACTGCTTCTATWGGAAGAGCACAAGATACCTATACAGCACAATCCTCCGGGACACCCAACAGGCTCCCTGCAGCCCCGGCGCTGGTTTATATGCAGCCGCTGGGCCCCACCCACTACAGAACGCCCTATCACAACACACTCTGCGACTGAGTGGCAGCTCCACACCCAATCAGACGCCGGGGAAGGCGGGGCTCTGCCGTGGGTGGTGCCGCTGACTCTCGCCCAATCCGTTTCCGGCGATCCCTGAGTGACATCTCGTCCTCCAATCTGCGCCCGCCCCCYCCTCCCCGCCGCGCTTCTCCGATGGCCGCCGGGTGACGTGCTCTCCTCTCTTCCCGCCCCGCCCGCCCGCACCTCGCGGGGCCAACGGGAGGGCGGTGGCGCGGCGGGGTCGGGGCTTCCTTGGGGGACGGACCAATGGGAGCGCGGCGCGGGAGGAGCGAGGGCAGGCATTGGTCGGGCTGGGCGCGGGGGGCGGGGCGCGGCGGCGGCGGGCGGGGGGCGGCGGGCGCGGGCCGAGCGCGGGGAGCGGAGCCGGACCCGGAGCCGGCGGGAGGCGGCGGCGCCCGCGGGCCCATGGAGCTGGAGAACATCGTCGCCAACACCGTCCTGCTCAAGGCCCGCGAAGGTGAGCGGCGCCGGAGCTGGCGGGGCGGCAGGCCCGGGCTGCGGGGCCCGCCGGTGCCGCCCTGGGGCTCGGCCCGGACGGTCCCTCCCGGGGCATCGCGGCCTTGGCGGGGAGCGGGGAGGTGACGGCGCGGGCTGGGCAAAGGCGTTCGGCTGCCCCGCTCCGCCGCGGGGGTTGCCCGGTGCTGAGCTGGCTCCGGGGTGCTGAGCTCCCTCCCGAGCGGCCTCGCCGCCTCTCCGGTGCAGAGCGCCCCATCTGCCTCCTGCCTTGCCCCCTCCAGAGGCTGCTCCTGCTCCTCTGGCGCACGGGAGAGGCGGCTTTGGGTGCCGTAGGAGGAAAAAAAAAAGTTGATTTCAGTTGGTAAACTGCTGCTTCCCTCACACGGGCCGATCCCGAAACTGCGGCGGAGAGCCCCACCCGTCCGCCGCCTTCACACCAGCCCCCGGCCCGGGTCTGCAGGGCTCCCGGAGCTCTGCTGCGGGCCCTCAATGCCCCCGCTGCTYCAGGGTCACACCGAATTCCAGGGCCGTGGTGTGGGATGCAGACGGGGCTGTCCTGAAGGTGCAGGGGAGCTGCGTAGAGAAGCCTCAGGAGGGCATGGGAAGTCTCACACAGGAACCTGGTCCTTTGCAGAGAAGATCCGATTCAGGCGTCGAGGAGTTCATTAGATCACGTACAGTGGCAGGGAAGTACAGTCCYCCCTGGCCCTTGGTGTGCAGCTGGCCAGACCAAGCCATCCTGGAGMCTTGGAGACCTGCTGAAATCCACTTAGAGGGCTTTGGAGATTAGATTGTGGGAGCAAAGAGCAGCGAAATTAAATTTACATGGGCAGAAACATTTCCAAGCTGCTTGAAAACCAGGCTCAGTATAAGTACTCCTGGCACAGTGGCCGTGGTGGACCGTGATGTTCAGGTTCACAATGGCAAGGTTTGGTTCAAAACCAAACAGTGGCATTTGTGACCTCCAGGCACGAGGCCCAGCTTCACACGGAGGAACCCGGAGACTGGTGCCTGTTGTGCCCTTGGAGAAGGGAATTTGGGCACTGATGCAGCACGAGACGCTGGACGGCTGCTGCGGTCCCTCCTGGTGCTCCACTGGTGCCTCTCCCTTGGCAGCAGCGGGCAGTTTGCAGGCAGAAACAGCCCACGGTCACATTTGTCACACCACCAGCCAGGTGGTTCCTGGGCTGTGAGAGCTGTCGCTGGCCATGCTGCCTGTCCATGGCTCTGCAACCTGTGGTGTGGTTGCCACTGAGGCAAGCTCCGACAGCTTCTGTGACAGGATAGATCCACTTTGCTGGCCAGATCTGACAGTACCRGGTGCTTTGCTCCAGCCTGGCCTTTTTGCAACTACCTAGGTTGGTGTGGGAGTGCAGGGCTGAGCTGGGATGTGCTGGGGGGCTGCTGACAACCGTTTTCAGCTGCTGCCCTAGCATGACCGTGCCCTGTGTTTGGTCTGGCCCAGGGAAGGTGAAGGATCCTTGTCCCCCTTGCCCTGACAGAGGGACAACAGACCAGCTCTCATTCATCACCAAGCCCTGAAGCTCCCTCATGGTGAGCTCTGGGTGGAGACAGCCCACCCCTTGCCCCATCCCCAAAACAGGGGTGCTGGGAGGTTGCTGTGCAGGAGCCCAGTTCCCTGCTGGACTCTTGTCCGCAGCGCTGGGAGGGCGGGGGAGAATGGCGCATGAAGGGCTCTGGAGCCTCCTTTCAAAGCAAACAACTCAAGGAAATGCAACCTCCGGGTACTGTGGGGCTTTGCTCTGCCTTTCCTTGAGCTCTCTTGGGGTGAGGATGGCCTGTCCTCCCCTGCCCTCATTTCGCTCTCCCCATCCGCTTCATTGTAGCAGGCTGTGGCTGATGAGAAGGTGTCTGCGCTGCTGGTTTCTTCCAGCCCTGCTCACCCTTGAGTCACTTCCTTCCTGAGTTTGTACAATCGTGCGGCCCAGCTGCTGGTGCRGGGCAGATGCAGCGCAGGGGCTGGGACCTGACGCTGGCCCCGCACGACGCTGGCCGGTATGGCCCCATCCCGCCTGCCTGTCTATCTGGGGCCTCCTGCGGCACAGGGAGCTGGATGCCGGGGGGCTTGGTCTAGAGTTTGGGGCTGAACTGCATCTGCAGTGGAGGAAAGCGTTATGAAAGTGTTTCTGAACAGCTGATAAATTATGTTCAACCCCTCTGTGATTTCAGAAAGCCGGGCTTTCGGCCCAACTCTTGGCCCGACCACTTTGGCAGGGTGGTTTAATGAATTTCCARAGAGAGGTGGGAAATTGTGTATGTTGGCACCAGGAAAGCAATCCCTGGAGGCTGGCTGATCTCAGCAATCAGTATTTCAGTACTTAGTGTTTGCTATGATGTAAATTTTTTGGTCTATCTAGAAGCTTTCCCACCCTGTCCTACAGCACTGGGCATTTACTCCAGCARCTGAAGCTGGAATAGTACCTGGTTCTTGGATCTGGATTTTCTGAGGCTGGCTTATCTCTGGAGAAAGGTGGGAGTGTCCTCACTTCACAGGTGGGAAACTGAAGTGATGAGCCCCAGGCAATGCAGCAAGTTGTCTGTGGAGCCAGGATTAGAGCAGGAATTCCTGTCTCCCATCTTCATGTCCTCCCGCTGAGAGCCCCTCCCTGGAGTAAGCAATCAGTCTGGAATGAGTAGGTGGCATGAACGTCTTTACTGCAGCAGGAAGAGCTTCACACCAAGCAAGGCATGGCCTGGAGAGGTGATTAGTTATGTAGAAGTGCTGGAGACAGGCCTGGGAGCCAAGGGCTGCGGTGGCTGTGGACACTCCTGCCCCTSGTGGGATTCTCCCGTTGTGAAAGGTCTTCATGTTCTTGTTTGGGATTTGTTCAGCAGACAGAGGTTGGTCTGCCCATTTCCTCTGGCAGTCAAGGCTCCAACACTTTTGCCCCACCAGGAGATGGTGGTACCACTTCGGTCTTGTTTTCCTTGCCTGGACTTAGAGGGAGGCTCCTTCCTCAGCTGCTGGCAAGGCTAGGCTGCATTGGGACACCTTTGCTCCTTGACTCATGGTACCAATTTTGTGTGCCCTGCAGGTGGTGGAGGAAACCGGAAAGGCAAGAGCAAGAAATGGCGCCAGATGCTGCAGTTCCCCCACATCAGCCTCTGCGAGGACCTTCGGCAAACCCTGGGTGAGATGCAGGGCTTGGTGGGAGCTGGTGGGTGAGGGTGTGTGTGGGAGTTGTGCACCCCAAGCTGAGACCCCAGGGTGTCAGGGACATAACAGGGCGAATCCCAGCCAGGATTGGTGGCAGCTCAGGATGTAAGGAAGAAATGATGGGTAGGAGAGTGGCTGATGATGTACCCACACACCTGCAAGACTGTGATGAGCTTCACTAGAGATACATCATCCTCTCCATGCAAACAGACCTGCTCAATGCTGCAGAGTTTTGGAGTGTCACTCTGGGGTGCCTTTGCGTAAATAACAAAGGTCCTGCTAATGCCCTCTGTTCTCCCTGGCTGTATTCAGCTCTGCTCCACAGACCTCTGCTTCTAACACTCGTGCAGCAGCTCTTGTCAGGCAAACTGGGTTCTTGCTGTGTGGTGTGGATGAGAACTGGAGTTGGGCAGGGCTTGGCCTATCATTTTCATACTGTACTTTGTACTCTTCATGGTTTTAATGTTGTTTGTGCAGCAGGCTTGGTCCTTAGATCATGTGAAATTGTTTTGGGGCACAGAAGGTGCAAGTGCTTTGCTTGCTGGGAAGAGGAGAGCTTATTTAAGTTTTCAATCCGGGTTCAGCTGCCAGCTGGAGAGTGGCACAGTGCTGGCCTTGTTTCAGAACAGGTGTCACTGAAACAAATGGGTTTGGAAGGTTTCTGCAGCTCAAATCCTCAGTTCTGCCCTGTCCAGGTTTTCCAGTTCCTGGCAATCCCTTGGGCCACATGTGACTGTAGTACTTGGAGAAACTCAGCCTCCCTCATCCGCACTGTCACCCTCAAGCTCACAGCAGCCCAGTGCAGGCTGTGCACCACTTCCCTGTGCCACACACCCTGTGCACCATCTCTTGGGGCTGGCTTCACAGCCAGATGTAGCTGTACGGAGACTCCAGCCCTGGTTTTGCTGCTGGCTGCCTCTCTGGAGCAAGGTCTGAGTACTGAACACAGCTTTGGCCTGGGTTCTCTTTGCAGCTCCCATCTCGACCATCCAAACCCCATCAATCTCTTTGAGTCGGGTGCCCTCAGCAGAGCTTTTCCTCAGCTTTTGTCCATCCTCTGCCTGCAGCCATCCTTCCTGTGGCTGTCATGACATGTTTTCCAGCACTGAACTTCACTGGTTTGCCAGCAGTGAGTGCTGGTGGTCTCTGTCTCTGCTGTTCCAGTATTGAGGACGGTGACCTTGTGAAGATTTGGGAAGCAAGTCCCTCCCAGCCACTGGCTGTCACCGCCTGTGTCTCACTTCTCCTTGGAGAGGCACGTGAGAAGTGCTCTGACCCAGGTGGCAGCAGCTTTGCTTGGTTTTCCCATGGGAGAGATGACCCCGTGCCTCGTGCTCAGGCACTTTTTAGCTGGGATGTTTTTCCTTTCACCTCACAGCCTGCTAGAAAGAYGTTTCTTTCCTATTCCAGAGTCTTGGCAGGACCATGGGCACGRTGGGCTGGTTGCCCACTGCAGAATTAAGCTTTTTGTGCCCTGACCACAGGGAGTAACCTCGTGTGAGCCTGGGCAAYGACCAGAGCAGCTGAAAGCTTCTGATCTTGCCGACAGCAAACTCTGGTCCGCCCCAGCTGAAGGGAACTCCTTCCCCTGCAGACACAAGGAAACCGGCTGGTGCGGCAGAGCTGGCGAGGCCACCTCCTCCCCCACCACAGCCYGCCCGGCTCTGCACTCTCCTGCACCCTCAGGAAGCTGCAGCTTCCTCGGGAGAAACTGCTGCATGGGGAGGGGAAGGCTGGGAGTACCCAGCACTGGGATCCCCTGGGTGGCTGCACATCTGCACTGCAGGCAGCCCACAGCCCTCAGTGGCAGTGGCTGTCACTGAAATGTGTTATGGCCCACGATCAGACAACATCTTGTGAGTGGAAGGAGACGAAAAAAGCAGGGAACTGGAAGTGCTCTGGATAGTCAGAAGGGTTTGTGCCTGGGCTGCCAGACTTCAGAGAGGGGTAGGAGGAATCCGCAAGCTCCGGAGGGCAGGAGTTAATATGCAAGCAAGTGGCTGTCCACGGAGTGGGGAGGTCTGACTGCTGTGTGCACATCAACCRGACATCTGTGGCAATTATGCCTCCCATTTTGATGCTGCTGCTTCCAGCAGGGCCTTTGGGAATACRAGTGGTTTGAAGGAGTCATCAGAACAACTCTTGGCCTGGAAGATCTGCCTTGAAATAAGCTTGGTGTGTTCCTCATGTTCCAAGGAAAGTTGTGTGTCTGGAGTAGTCAGTCAATCTCTATGGAGAGAGGAGGAGAGAGCCTTCAGGCAAGCAGGATACATGGAGGTTCCTTGCTAGAAACAAGAGGTTCAGGCTGAACAGAACAGCAGGTCAATCCTATTTCAGAGAATAGGTTCTTCTATAGGGGAATGTAAAACCTCAGTAATGTCCCTTGTCCCACTGGATGCACTTCACTCTCCTGGGAGTCTCAGGCTGCTGGGACCTGCCAGCAGCCCCGCTGAGGAGCCACAATTCCCCCACTGCTGCCTGGCCGGGGTGGTGGGCTGGGACTGCTCCTTTGGGATTTGGCAGCGAGTGACCTTCTCCACGTTTGCAGAGCGGGACTACCACAGCCTGTGCGAGAAGCAGCCCATCGGGCACATGCTCTTCCGGCAGTTCTGCGAGACGCGGCCCGAGCTCTCACGCTGCGTCAAGTTCCTGGATGCCGTGGTAAGAACAAAGCCCGTCAGGCTTCTTCGGGGGAGGCAGGGGTGTTCTTGGCACCTTGGGCACGAACTGGTTGGCTGGGTGCTCCAGCAGTTGCCAGGTACTTCTGGGCACATAGGATTTTGCTGGAGGAAAAACCTGTGAGTCACAGTTTCTCCAAGACAGGGCTGTGTCTTTGCTTAGGGACCTGCTTGGTGGGGATCTGGGTTTTGAGGAAAGCAAGAGAAACCTTGGGCAGAGGGTGTTGCTGCTCTGCAGCTGTTGCCCCATAGCAAGGCTGGGATCTTGGCTGGACCTGCTCCTTACTCTGTTTGCTCTCTGCAGGCAGGGTACGAAGTGGCTCCAGATGAGAAGCGGAAGGAATGTGGGCAGCACCTGATAGAAAAGTACTTGAAGCCAAACGTGAGTAAGAGGGTTGTGTTTGCTGCCTGCAAGGGTAGAGCAGTTGGAAAGCCAACAGCTGTCATTGCCCTTGTCCTGCCACAGCCAACGTGCTGAGCCACCCCACCACCTCACAAGCCACCATACTGCTTTGCCCACTGACCCTAAAGCAAGACCCTTGGGCTCTGCTCCCTCTGTCTGACTCCCTCCCTTTGTCCCCAGAGTGAGGACCATGTGCCTGAAGTTCCCTCACAACTGGTGGATGCCTGTTGTGAGAGGCTGGAGCAGGAACCTTCCAAGGAGCTCTTCAAGGAATGCACTAAGTAAGTTGGAAGGCTGGGCCATGCCTGCAGGTCACACATGACATGGGAATGATGCTGCAGCTGACTCACCTCRTCCTTCATGGTCCCTTTCTCTTGGAGAGTGAGGGCTGGTGCTAAGCCTGGGGCCTGGGGAGTTTTGGGCCAGTAGTTTGCAGCCCAGCTCCAGGAAAATGAGCACAAGGAGCTTGTGCTCTGGGAGCCACGAGCTGCTGCAAAAACCTCTGTCAGTCCTCCTAGTCTGAGCTGCCATTTGGGAAGACCCTGTTTCAGCACGAGGCAATGCTATTCCCAGTGTTGTGCCAGGACCTCGTAGGCTCCTGCTGAGCAGAGCTGGTGGCYGCAGTCCTGTGCCAGCTGTCCTGTCCCGCAGAAGTGGCCGTTGTGGTTGGGTTACGCTGGCTGTTGCTGCAGGGGTCTAAGGTCACCTCTGTTCCCATCACAGAAGCACTGGCCGAGGTSCTGGCTCCGGGTGTGAAGCGGAAGCTCTTGGGCAAACCAGGCTTACAGCCTCACCCCTCCCTGCACAGTAGCTGGAGCGTGTTGCCTAACTGAGTGCAGGGCTGTGGCAATGCGTTTGCTGCAGTCTTCTGGGGAGCATTAGCTCCGTGTGTGGTAACCAGAGTCGTGTCTGAATGCAGAGCCTCCGGGCTGGGCCCTGCCTGCTYCTGGCAAGCTCTGAAAGGGGAGAGCCCATCCGCTTCTCCTTGATGCGTGTTTCCAGTCTAGACACTGTGTCTAAGGCTCCTCACTCCGCTGGGCAGCCCTGGCACAGCTCTCCAAGGCAGTTAGCTCTCTCTAGCAGGATCCCCTGTGGCCTTTTGTGCTGGATATTCATCTGATAGGGAACAATGCAGCGCCTGGTGCTGAACCTTGCTAGCAGCTGATTATAGCCTGTGTGCACGTTTGCCCTGTGAGCAGAGGGGCAATTGCAAAGAGTCCCATTGTCCCCCTTCGTCCCACAGCCCTGGCTGGTGCCAAGAGGCCACAATTAGCAGTGCCAGCCCGGTCCCAGGGTGCTGCGTTTGTCRCAGTGGTACCTCCAACGCGCCTTCCTTTTGCATCAGGCTTAGCGTGGAGCGGGGCTTTCTGGGCCAGGGCTACGTGGGTGATTCAGCACCAGGCTGGGTGAGGGGATGGTGAAGTAAACAGGCTTTTGGGGCTGTTCACCTCCTCTTTCCTGGGGCTGCTGGCTTTTTCCAAGGCTGTGATCAGCTCTCAGGAACCATGCTGGCTCTGCTCTCTCCTAGGCTTATCCACGACTACCTGAGCGTGGCTCCCTTTGCCGACTACCTCGACAGCCTGTACTTCAACCGCTTCCTGCAGTGGAAATGGCTGGAACGGTAACACTCCCTGCACGCTGGGAAACCTGCACCCTCCTCACACAGTCTGCATGAGGGGTCCCTGGGGCTCCTTCCCATGCTGGGCCCTGGCAGGAGCCAAGAGCCTGGCCTTTGCTGTCCCTCGGGGCCCTTTATTGGCACCAGCAGCAGCCCCAGCCTTGCTTGCCTTGCGGGGAAGCAAGGCCTGCTTGAGCAGGGGTTTGGAGTGAGCCACAGTCTCTCAGGCTGGGGCATGGAGATGATTTGAGCTTCAGCCTCTGCTCTCTTCTTGCTCACATCTCATTCTGGTTTCCTTTTCCTCACAGGCAGCCAGTGACCAAAAACACTTTCCGCCAGTACCGTGTGCTCGGTAAGGGTGGTTTTGGGGAGGTGAGTGACCATCATTTCCTCTGCATTCAGGGTACCAGGCAGCCACTGTTTCCTGCTGCCAGAGGCAGACCTGGGGTGGTTATTGGGTTGCCACAAGCTGCTCCAGCACTTGGAGGGAGGTGCTGCTGGCTGGGTGGGGTGTGGGGGCTCTGTGCCGGGCACTGCTATGTTCTGGACCTTTTGTGACCTGTCAGCTCCCCCCTGAGAGGCAGGAGCTCACCTCTCTCCAGGTGCTGAATGTGTGGGAGGTGTGCAGGGTAGGTAGCATGAGCCCTGTGGTACCTACTGCTGCCTGGGCAGAGTCAGGTCTATTCCCTGTGTCTTGACAGGGCAAACTGCACTCCTGAAAACTGTCACTGCCAGGCTTCCTTCTGTTCGTGGAGTGGCCTTCTGCCTTCCCAGGCAGCAGCCATGGGGCTGCTACGGGTGTTGGAGGCATTACAGCTCTATCCTGCTTCTCTGTGACATCTGGAGCTGTCTCTGCTCCCTGTGTCTTTGCTTTTGACAGTGGGCTTCTTTGCYTTCCTGTGCCTCTTCCTGAGAGCAGAAACTAGACCCCCACCCTGGAAATGGCAGTGGCAGGCTGCTGAGCCTTGTCCCCCCTCCAGGTGTGTGCCTGCCAAGTACGTGCCACGGGGAAGATGTATGCCTGCAAGAAACTGGAGAAGAAACGGATCAAAAAGAGGAAGGGAGAAGCCATGGCCCTGAATGAAAAACAGATCCTGGAAAAAGTGAACAGTAGGTTTGTAGTAAGTACATAGGAATTGCTCTCACTTTGCTGCAGTGGTTGATTCTTCCTCCAGTCAGCCAGCCTGGCACCTCTGTGCTCCTCACCTGGTGTGGAGAGGCAGGAGCAGGCCCTGCACATGGGGCAGGGTCTTGGTGGCTGCATGTTGCTCACAAGGCTGGGGTCTGGCAGGACCTTCTGCTGCCTCCACAACATGCTGTAAATGCCCTCAAAGTCAGCCCCAAACACCCATCTGGAGTGACAGACACCTTTGCGGCCTCTGGGCCACAAGAAAACAGTGAGAACTGTTTCTCCAGACAGTGGGATGGGGAGAAGCCCAGCCCTGAGCTTGTGGTGGGGAGCTCTACCTGGGTACACTGAGGTGTGGAGAGCCTGAACCTCCATTTGTGGAGGGTTCATCAGATGCTGCCCCAGTGTTGCTGTTGGGTGCTGCCTGCCCCTGGCGGTAAGCAGCTCTGGCTCAGGGAAATAGTGTCCTCCCTCTCTGAGGAAAGCTGGGGGTGTGCTAGGACTGCTGGGCACTGCCATGTCTTCCCTGGGTTTGCATAGTTCCTCCTCTGCTGGCAAAGGCCAAGTCCTGAGCCTGTGAGTGGCTGCTTGGGTGGCAAAGTGTCCATGGGAGTGTGGGCACCTCCCTCTTCCAGCTGTGTCTTCTAACAGCCTTTCTGCCCTGAATTGCAGGTGAGCTTAGCCTATGCATATGAAACTAAAGATGCTCTCTGCCTAGTGCTGACCCTCATGAATGGAGGGGACCTCAAGTTCCATATCTACCACATGGGAGAGGCTGGTTTCGAGGAGCCCCGGGCAGCTTTCTATGCTGCTGAGATCTGCTGTGGCCTTGAGGACTTGCACCAGGAGAGGATAGTGTACAGGTGCGTGCTGCCTGGTCCTTGCTGGGAGAGCTTGTAGGGGCTGCAGGAGCAAAGAGGGTTCCTGCTGCTCTTAGCAGCCTAGCTGGGTCTCTCTGCTCAAGAAAATAAGCTCAGGCTTGAAAGCAGCACAGAGCTGAGTGAGAGGAATCAGGAACAGAAAGCTGATCTCGTGCGAGAAAGGGAGAGCTTAGCTTGGCTTCCTTGTGCTGGTAAATGATCGCCAAGAACAGGATGTGATCATGCTGTGAATGTCTCARGGCAGGCACTGAACTCCCTGGGCAGTATTGACACTAGAACAAAGGAGGGTAGGCTGCCCCAATGTGCTCAAGAGCTGGGGAGGAGGGAGAACAAGTCGATTGACCATACTCACCGGGTTGTGTGATGCAGTGTGAGCATAGCATGGCTAAACACTGGCCAGGAAGTTCCTTCTGGTCCTACCCTGTGCCTTGCCCTGGGGCAGGATAAGCAGAGAAGCCTCTGCTCCTTCTCTCTTGCATGACCTGCCCTGTAGAGAGTCCTGCACCTTCAAGGAAGAACCCATCCCCAGGCTCACTGCAGAGGGTTGAAGGTTGTCGTGTCCCGCCTCTCTGCCCGGGAGGGGAGAGCTTGCAGGGTCAGCTCTGGGGCAAAGGGTGAGGGGAAAGTTATCTTTGTGCCTGAGGCAGGGGCATTGCATGCTAAAGTTGCTTATCTGGGATTTGTTGAGATGTGGCTGTTCCTTGTGTCCTTTGCTTTGACAACAGGCTTCTTGCTAATCGAGTCCCTTCCCTCCTAGGGACCTGAAGCCAGAGAACATATTACTGGATGACCACGGTGAGTGCAGGGTCAAGAGGAGCCCTGAGCCTGAGTTTTTTCCTTCCTCTGCTTGAACCAGTTACCATCTGGTTTTGGCAGCTTCAAACATTGCCCGGACCTTGTCCTGTTAACTGTACCCCTCCTCTGTGCAGGTCACATCCGTATCTCGGACCTGGGACTGGCTGTGCAYGTGCCAGAGGGCCAAACAATCAAGGGCCGGGTGGGGACAGTTGGCTACATGGGTAAGTGACCCTGGTTTAATCCAAAAGTGGCCTCTGACTGCAGATGTGCTCTCCCGGCCCTCACACATCCCTCACCCCTGCTCTGCAGCTCCGGAGGTGGTGAAGAACGAGCGCTACACGTTCAGCCCGGACTGGTGGGCTCTGGGCTGCCTGGTGTACGAGATGATCGAGGGCCAGTCCCCCTTCCAGCAGCGCAAGAAGAAGATCAAGCGGGAGGAGGTGGAGCGGCTGGTGAAGGAAGTGCAGGAGGAGTACTCGGAGAAGTTCTCGCCCTGCGCCCGCTCGCTCTGCACCATGGTACGAGTGTGCATCCCTGTCCCTTCGCCCCCTCAGCAGCAGAACATGGGGGCTGCTCCCTGCAGAGGTGACAGCCAGGTTCCCTTGTCTCTGATAAGGCAGCACAGGAGGGTCCAGAGTGCCTTAATTCCTTGCTCTCCCAGCTGCCTAGCAGGCCTATTCTGTCCCTAGGGACACTGCAGGAACCCAGGGCTGCTCCTGCACAGAGCACCCTTCAGCCCGGACACTGATTTCCTTTGTGTTGCAGCTCCTGTGCAAAGACCCTCTGGAGCGCCTGGGGTGCCGAGGAGCTGGGGCCAAGGAAGTGAAGGAACACCCCCTCTTCAAGCACCTCAACTTCAGGAGGCTGGAAGCAGGCATGCTGGACCCTCCCTTCAAGCCAGATGTAAGTGCCTGTCTGTATCCTGACCTTTTCAGTCACTAGTGCTGTCAAGGAAAGTGGGAGCCATGGCATGGGGAGATGGGGCCCATCTCCTTCCCCGAACCTAGCAGAACAGGGGTCCTGCARGCTCTGGACTGCAGGGAGAGGGGGCTTGGGCTTGGCCATGAGCAGCAGTTGGTAGCATCAAGGTGGAGCCTGGCATTAGAGCAATCTTTGTGCTCTTTAGCCCCAGGCCATCTATTGCAAGGATGTTCTGGACATCGAGCAGTTCTCCACAGTGAAAGGAGTGGAGCTGGAGCCCACAGACAATGACTTTTACCAGAAGTTTGCCACAGGGAGTGTGCCCATTCCTTGGCAGAACGAGGTAGGTCTTTGCTCCTGCTTGTGCCCACCATGGCCGAGGGCAGTGTCCCTGTGCTCTCCCCGCTGCTCTCSTGCTCTGCTGGGCCCTCAGTTATGGGCTCCTTGTGGCAGTTGCTGCAGCCTTCTTTGCCCTCTTCCAGATGATCGAGACAGAGTGTTTCAAGGAGCTGAATGTCTTCAGCACAGATGGAACAGTGCCCCCAGACCTGGACTGGAAAGGGCAGCCTTCTCCACAGCCCAAAAAAGGGTTACTCCAGCGTTTGTTCAGCAGACAGGTAATGGTTAGCCCAGCATTTCCTCCCCAGCCAGTCTCCCAGCAACAGTGATCCTGCTCCTGCCTGTGCCAGGCAGCTCTGGCAGGGAGGTGGGCACGAGAGGGCAGCGGGCAGAGTCTCCCCTTGTGTTGGGTGGCCAGACCCCAGGACTCTAAGGGGCACTCATGCAAGGCTGCAGGGAGCCAGCCCTTGCCTGGCCAGCACTCCCCATGCTGGGGATGTTGAGGGAGCTGGGAAGGAGTGTCCTGACTAAATGTGCTGGAGTCACATATGCAGAGGGATGCTGAAGTCTCTAAAATAATAAGTCATCTCCCTTCTGACATGAATAATACCATCTCCAAACAAGTCTTTGTTCTTGGAATGGGCTGTCTGGACTCCCCAGAGTACTTCTGCCAGGCCTTAAGCCAGGCAGAGAGCAGCTCTTTCGAGGAATGAGGAGAACAGAAACATCTTGCAGCTGCTGTGGGCTTGCTTGTCTGCCTGTCTCCTCTGCCYGGGACAGTATTTGCCTTCTTTCCAGGCCTGGCAAAGCCTGGGCTGCTGCCTCTCAGCAGCTGTGTGCAGCTGTAGGACTCCAGCATGGTTGGCTCTGGACCCACTCAGCCACCTGGTGCTGACTCCTGCTTCCTTGGCAAGCTCTGAGTTGTGCTTCACAGTTCAGTGGGCTGCCCTAACCAGAGCCAGCTCCGGGGATACCCGGCCCTTCCTGAGGCAAGCAGGACCTGCCAGAGGATGGGCAGCTGCCTGTAGCAGGGGTTGAGCTGTGATTTCCCACGTGTTTTCTCTTTCCAGAGGTGAGCAGTCAGTCCTGGCTGCTCTGCTCAGGGAAATACCCGGTGGCCCGCGGACGTGGCAAGATCTGGGAAAGAGGAGTGTTATCCTTCAGTGCCTTTCCCCTTCCCCTGGCAGAGCACAACCTGCTTGTTGTTCTAACTGCCCCCTGAGCCACTAATCTCGCATCCCTGCTCTCGCTGCCTTTGTGGAGGAGGCCTTGCCCTCAGCTTGAGCCAAAGTTGCCCCTGCAYTGCCATTGCTGGGAGTTCTGCTCCCAGGGGGATGTGGGAAGTTTCCTTCACTCCTCTTCGGATGTTCGGGACACACAGAAGGGTTGACAAACTGTGAAGGGTTTGGCATTGCCCCGTGCTCAGACTCCCATTTCAGCCAGAAGGGCTTCAGCTGCTTCCGCAGCTGGCTGAGCCCTGAGCGGGGCCGAGCGTCTGTGCTGGCACTGAGCTGTGTCCCTGGGTGGCTGCCGTCCCTGGAGCCCAGCTTCCTCACGGCTTCTGAGCTAGCCAGCTGTGTGCTCACCAGTCTGTCTGCCAGGGGCTGAACTTCCAGATGCAGCTGGACTGTTCTCTGCAGCCTGGGGGTCCCCTCCAGCCCCTTGCCTCCATGTAGCTCTCCCGCACACAGGCTGGGGGGGGGGGCCTGGCCCGTGCCTGCCAGAGGGCAGCTGTAGGCTGGGTTGTGTGACCGTGCTCACCCTCTGCTTGCTGTGCTCCTCTCTCCCTCCCTCCTCCCTCTCCTTGCCCTTCTGACTTCAGGACTGTTGTGGAAACTGCAGCGACAGCGAGGAAGAGCCCACCCGGCTGTAGAGCACAGCTTGTTCTCCAGCCCCTGGGACCCCCTTGCCTCTCCGAGCGCCCAGCCTGAAGGACACGGTCGCAGTGGCCCCACGAGGTGGATTTGTTTACAGCTTTACACATCTGTATTTGAAGACTGTGAGGATGATTCCAAGGCTGGCAGCAGCACACGGCTCGGGCTGAGGTGCCTCTGACTACGGGCAAGCCCTGAGACAAACCCGGACACTTCCAAATCTCCCACTTGGGATGGTGCTGCTGCTGCCGGCTGCCGCTCCCCTCCCGGGCCCAGGGTGGGAGGGAGGGGTGGTGCCGGCGTGGGCCGAGGCCAGGCTGGAGCAGCTCTGCTGACACATTCCACGGTGCCGAAGCGGCGCCGCAGGTTTGATGTATATTTATATATGTCGGTCTGTACATATCACATGTTGGTTTTTAATCTATAGGTGGGGGCCTGCACTGCCCCCACCCTGTCACAGGCACAAATGTCCTCCTATGGGAGGAGCGACAGTCCCAGCTTTGTTCCAGGGAGTCCTGGACAGAGGCCTTCTGTGCCTTGAGGTGTCTAAAGCATCTTTCCTGGACCTTTCTGGCAGTGCTGAGGCGTCCTGGCTCCAGCGGAGTCCATTGCTCAGCCCTGAGGCACAGGAAAATGCTGTGCCAAAGCATCTCCCGTTACATCCTGGCAGCAGAGCATCACTGCCTCGTCCTTGCTTCCCTGTCTGCTGGAGCCTGCTGCCTCCTGCCTCGTCTCGCACGTGCTGGCAGCTCCGGCGAGCTGATCCCAAACCCCTCTCCAGACCACTGGCACAGCAGGACACAGCCACTCCCAGGCACCTGCTCCTGCTGTGTCCAAAGGGTTGGTCTGCTCCCCAGCACGCTGCAGGATCATCCCAGTGAAGTTCCACCAGCTCTGGACCCGTGCATTCCAGGAATGCAGCCGTCCCCAGGCTCAATTCAGTGTTGGAGGAATAGACACATAAAGGACCCTGCTCTCATGGGGCAAAGCTGTGGTAAAGGGAATGTCCCTTCCCAGGGTCATGTGAAGCTGTGACCCAAGAGTGAATGGGCTGGGACCAGCTTAGTGTGTGCCCCAAGGGGTTCTGAGGAGCCAGCACAACTCCTGCAGCACCCATGGGCAGGAGCCCTCCCTGGGGAGCAGCGTGGGGATCAGCCCACCTCTCCATTCTGCTTGTCCTGTCCCGTCTTGTGTACACTCGTCCCAGCTGTGTCCTGAGCAATAACTCGTCCCTTCTGTGTGTGTGTGCGTGTGTGTGTGTGCACACGCGTGTGTGCGTGTGCTGCTGCCTCTGCTCATTCTGAGCCAGGCCCCCCAGGGGGGCTGAGCACCTACTTGGACCTGTGGTATCATTTGCTTGCCTTGCACTAAAGTTGGAGAGTATTTAAATTTTTAACCTTTTGTTAAGTGTAAAGATTCGCCGTGGCTTGTATTGCTCTCGTGTCACAGGGGCCTGCTCTGGGCCATGTGGGTTTGGTGGCTGTAAGGAGGGTAGCAGGGACCTTGTTCCTGAGCTGCCATGGGCTCTCTTGGTGCTCCTGCCCTGCAGGGAAGGGCTGGGGTTTGCCCTCCAGGGCAAAAGGGCTGATGCTGGCTGAGCCCTGGGTACCACAGATGACCCTCAATGGCTTCTGCTGCGTGTTTTGGGTCAGTGTGGGGGTACGACAGGTATAAGGCCTTGTGCTGTTGGGGATGCTTGTGTCTGCTGTGGTCCCCTCTGGGCATGTCCAGCCCAACCCCTCCTGGGTTGTCACAGGTGTGCTGTGGGGCCAGGACAGAGTCCTGCTGCCCTCTGGTCACTGTGCATTGCTGCTTCAGGGGTGCCACCATGAGTRGGAACTTTGTGCCAGCAGCGAGTGCCCTTAGCTGAAAGAACAGCCCCTCGAAGGGGAGACCCTGCGGGGTGACATGGGGTGAGGGTCACAACAGTCACCAAGGGGAGAACGGGCAAAGGGGGGCAGCCCGGTCGGGGGTGCAGGGTGGGTTTGGGGTCCAGGGCTGGCAGCAGCGGCGACAGCCTCGTGCGCAGCGCGGGGGGGCCACACGCAGCTGCACTGGGATGAGAATAGCAAGTGCGGCCGGGTAGCTAGGGAACAGTTGCTATGGGAGCGGGCCGAGGAGGAGTTCTCACACTCAGAGGGGGCATCTTGGGGTAAAATCCAGGAATTTTCTGCAGCCATGGAAGGAAGGCAGGCAGGCAGGGGGATGGGGATTGCTGTTCCAACCGCACGGGTCAGGATGCTTGTGCTGTCCTCCTGGCACTGCCTGGGTCATGGCACCCTGGCACCGAGGTTCTGGGGTCACCAACATGTTCGTGTGTCTGTCACACGGTCAGGGTGGCTCTGGGGCAGGGCCGAGGGTCGAACAGAGCCATGGGCAGCCCTGAGCAGGGCAGGGAAGGGGTCTGCCTGTCCCCACCTGCCCAGCAGTGCCCCAGCATTTGAGGGGTGTGGTGTCCCCACCCCTGTCCTTGCTGGGGGGTGCAGGTTGAGGGGGTGCTGGTGCATGGCCAGAGCTGAAGTGGGTGGATCTGGAGCTCATGGACACGGGTGAGCTCTGGATGGGCTCTGGGGTCGTGAGCAGTGCCCCGCGTTGTGGGGCTGTGGCAGCAGCTCCACACACCATTTTCAGGGGTGAAGGATGCTCTCAGCTGTTGCCTGGGCAACGGCTCCTCCTCCAGCCCACCATGTGGCTCGGGGAGCGCTCCCCCGCCTGCCTCCCCCCGCCGCCGTGGGGAGAAGGGGAAGGGGAAGGCAGCTCCCGGCCCCCGGCGCTGGCGGGGCCGGAGGCGAGGCTCCCTTCGCCCGCCCTTGCTCTGACCTGACGATGCCCATGGGCCCCGCTGTGCCCCACGTCCCTGCCGTCCCCATGCCTCAAGGGAGCACCCCGGCCCCCCCGCATGGCCGCAGCCCCCTGCCCGCCGTGGGTGCTGCTGGGGCACCCCCACAACCACCGAGCCGGCAGTGCCCGGCTGCCGTGGCCGCGCTGTGAGGTCGGATCGCAGGAGGCGAGTTCCAGCAAGGTGAGTCGGGGCCAGAGCCAAGGGGGCCGGGGCACACGTGGCCACTGCGGCCCTGCTGCGAGCGAGGTGGGGGGGCTTGGCCGAACACCGGAGCCCGGCAGTGGTGGGAGCTGGTTGCCAGCACCCGGATTCCCCAGGTCGTCCCCTGGCCGGGATGGAGGAAGTCCTTCCGGCCGGGCCCGGCAGAACAATGCGCCGTGTGTGCCGCCGCAGCGGGCGCCCGCCACCCTGCCCACGGGGAGGAAACGGCGGCGGGGTCACGGCCTGCGTGGGGCACCCACACCCGGTCCGTCACCCACCCGCATCTGGCACAGCTCCGCCTCGAAACCACGCCGCCCTGCTCCTGTCACAGCCCCAGAGCGCAGCGAAGGGACAGCGGGGACTCTTGACCCCAAGCTTGGTGCAGTCCCAAGGAGACAGAGGGTCTCTGATGGGGACCACGACCACCGGCCTCAGTCCTAGCAGAGAAGAGCTGGTGACAACCCCCCGATGGCAAATGGCGGGGGGAGCCCTAGCTCAGGGGACGATTGCTCAGGCCAGGCTGGCAAGGSGTCTGCTTGGGGGTATGGCAGCCCCAAGGGAGCAGGGTGACCCCAGGACACCCAGTGCCATTTCTGTCCCTTGCTGTACGGGGGGCCAGGGTGGCCCACCTGCCCTGCGGAGCCACGCACCCCACTGCAGTGGCCGGGTGGGCTGTGGCAGGGGCTGTTAAGGTCTTGCCAGCGGCTGGGCTGCCCTCCCTGCCGGTGTCCYTGCGCTGGCCGTCGCCCCGCTGAGCACAGTGTTGTCACCCCCTGAGGAGGCTGCGGATGACACTGGGGGAACGGGCGGCTGCACGCACAGGGTACCCACAAAGTACCCCCAGGGCAAGTGCAGGGCCAGCGACCGTGGGAGCCTGTGGCACCACCCCACGGGGCATCGCAGGGCCCTCACCCCACCCGGACCGGGAGCTGTCACCCGGGAATCCCCGGCCCCCACCCCGTGGGGCTCCCGCGGCCACCCCGGGGATGCCCCGGCCCTCTCGGCACCGGCATCCCCTCGCCGTTCCCTGGGGGCGGGGAGGGGATTCCCGTGGCAGTACCGGTGCCCCCGCCGGTAGCCCCCGCGCGGCGGCGAGTCCCGGGGCGGGGGGTGCGGGGGGCCCGCGGATCCCTCCCCGAGCCGAGGGCGGGGCGGAGCGGCGGGGCGGGAGCCCGGGCGGGCGGGGCGGCGCGCGRCGGCGGCGCGGGAGCGCTCACCGGAGACAAAGGCAGCGCCGGGAGGCGGCGGCGGCGCCGCGCACCGGGCGCGCACCGGGCCCCCTCCCCCGCCGCTCTATGGAGCCGCCGCCCGCCGCCTGAGCCACGTGCGCCGCCGCCGCCGGTAACGGGAGCCGCGGAGGGAGCGGGCGCGGCGCCTCCGCCTGTTGCGCGGTGCGGGGGCAGCGGGGCCGGGGCGGGGGCGCGCGGGGCCGCCGCCACCGGGGGCCGCGGCGGGGGCGCGCGGCGCGTACCGGGGCGCGCATCTCCGGTCCGGCCCCGGCGGGCGCGCGCCCCGGGGGAGGAGGAGRAGGGAGGATGAGGAAGGGGTGCCGCGCCCGGCACCGGGAGCGGGGAGGTTCCCTGCCGGGGTGTCACCCTCCCGGCGGAGTCACCCGGCAGGGATGCGACGCGGGCAGCGGGGCCCAGGCCGCGGCCGGGGACAGCGGGGCGGCCCGGGGCTACTGGCGGGGCCCGGCTCGGCGGCTGCTCCGCTCCCCGCCCGGCGTGAGTGTCTCCATACCGGCCCCGCTCCTCCCCCAGCCCGCACGTCCCCGGCAGCCCCGCTCCCCCCGCACGCCCCAGCTGCGAACGCCCCCGGTCCGCGGCGCCGCCAGCCCGCCCTGCACCGCTTCCCGGTGTTCCCCCGGCCGTCATCCCCGGGCTCGACCCACGGCCCTTCCCGCACGGTGCCTCCCCTCCCCGGGGATGCCCAGGCTGCCGGCACGGAGCCTGTTGCAGCCGAGGTGGCGAGCGCTGTCCGAACCGACCTGGCCTCAGCCGGGGCACCCCCTCCCCGAAGACCCACATCCCTGCGCTGCCTCTGCCCACGCGTTCGTCTGCGTGATGGAGCAGCCTCCGCTGCCCGCCGGAGCGTGGCCAGGGCCCCCGGCTCCTTCCTTCCCCATTGCTCCTTTCTTCCTCATCGTTCCTTCCTTCCGCCGGGCTCGGCCCTCCGGCCCCGCCAGTAYCCTCAGCACCCGGTGGCCCTGCCGTGGTCCCTTGCCAGCAGCGTGGCCCTGCACCGCGGGGTGACCCAGCACCCCGCACCCCTTCGCCCTTCTCCGGGTGGAGGCACACGGGGGGTTATAGTGCTACCGTGGTCGCCCAGCCCTCGGCTGCCGCCGATCCAGGCTCACCCTCCTCCCTGCTGGCGAGCCCGTTTTCTCCTACACCACGATAATAAGAATCCTGACGGGTGCTTAGGTGCCTGCCTGCGAGCACCCATGGGTGCTGCTCCCCGCTCACTGTGGAGCACGCCTGGCCCTGGACACACCGTTGCCATTCGATGCTCGGCTGGACACGACCGAGCTGTCACCCTGCCTAAAAAGCAGGAGTGATGGTTCCTATCACCACCACCCCTGGCCCTGCATTGCTGTGTTGGGGTGCCACCATCCCCCGAGCCTCCCCGGTGGCTGCGAGGCCGGTGATGGCTGCAGTGCACGTGCTCCTGCGAACGCCACGTGCCGCAGACAACMGGGACCTCTGCGTGTCCCTCCTTCTCCCCGGGGCACCCTCCTGTGTGGCAGCACAGGGATGAGCTGCCTGGGCTCAGCAGGCAGTTTGGGGTCACTGGGTGGACAGGAGAAGGGGATTAAACAGGGCATCCCCTGATCTCGAAGGCGTCGATGCTGTGGGTCCGCAGCATCCGTCTCCCACCCCAGCGTGCCCAGCAGTGCCTTGGGGAGTTCTGGTGGGAATGTGCAGGTTTGCACCCATGGGAGTCATGGTSGGGGGTGCATGGGGTGCCGGGCACGGTTCCCCCTGGCTGCGGGCGCTGCGGCGCATGTGGAGCGAGTCACCATGGGAACAGGGCGTCCACGTTTCCGTGTCGCTCACGCTCGCGTCTGTCTCGTTGCAGGGCCCCCACCCCGGCGGTCCCCCCCCAGCGATGGGCAGCGGGACCCCGCCAGCCCCGTCCCCCCGCCGCCCGCCCCGCCGGCCCCCCGCCCCACCGCCCGCCCAGCGCACCCAGGCCTGACCCACCCGCTCCAGCCCCCCCCAGCTCCATGGCGAGGACGGACCCCTGACGGCAGGCGCGCCCGCGGGCCAGAGGAGACGGCGCCGGGCACGGCCCGGGGAGATGCCCTCGGCGGCCCTGACAGCATCGGGTCCTCCCTGACCCTGCCGCCGCCCTGAGCATCCCGTCCCCCACCCCGAGGGCAGGGAGAGGCGGGGGCCTCCCCCCGGGGCCGGCTGCCAAGATGGTGATGTCCCAGGGCACCTACACCTTCCTCACCTGCTTCGCGGGCTTCTGGCTCATCTGGGGCCTCATCGTGCTGCTGTGCTGCTTCTGCAGCTACCTGCGGCGGCGGGTGAAGCGGCAGCAGGAGGAGCGGCTGCGGGAGCAGAGCCTGCGCGCGCTGGAGATGGAGCCACTGCACTACGAGGGTTACGGGGGCAGCCCCCCCGGCATCGCCATTCCCCACCGCCTCCGCCTCGACCCCCACCATCACCATCATCACCCCCACCACATCCCACCCCCCCGGCCCTGGAGCTGCCGGCACGGTAAGGAGCAGGGAGGGGCTCTCGCATCCCCGGAGCACGTGCCTCCCCCTGTTTTGGGGGGGATACGACGTGAGAGCCGGGGCGCAGCGCTGACGGCAGCAGGGGTCCGGGGGGGGCTTTGCCTTGCAGAGTCGGACCTGTCAAAGCCGCCGTGCTACGAGGAGGCGCTGCTGATGGCGGAGCCCCCCCCGCCATACAGCGAGGTGCTGATGGACACGCGGGGGCTCTACCGCAAAATCAACGCCCCTTTCCTGAGCCATGAGCGGCTGGAGAAGCAGGAGCAGCCCCCCAGCTACAAACCCCTTTTCCTGGACGCCGGCTATGGTTCGGCGCTGCATCTGCCCCGCTCAGCCAGCCCCGGCCCTGCCTGCCCGGACCTCTACCTGCAGCAGGAGTGCTCCCCACGCATGTTTCCCAGCTGGACGGACTCGGAGCTCAGCAGCAGGGACACCTACGAGACGGGACCCTGGCACCTCCCGGTCTCCATGCCCCTCTTCGGCAGGACTACCGCTGTCTAAGGGCGGCCGCGGGGGACCCCCGGACCTCGCCGTGCACCTGGGGGGTGGGGGGGTCGGTTGCTCGTGTCACCCCAGGGACACCCGCCCCGGCGCGGGCCATCGCCGCCGGCGCGGAAGGGGCTGGTTCCCCGTCTGGCCCCCGCCGGCCCCCCCATGGCCGGGGGCGCTGGGGACCCGGACTCTGCTCTGTTTCTTAAATTTTTTGTTTGTTACAGTTTGAGAATAAAAGTTTGTGGCTCGGGTTTGCCTCCTGGCGGGCTGGCATGGTGGGACCCCCTCCCCCGAGGCAGCCGTAGCCCCCCACTCCCAGCCCTCCCCGCCCCCCCAGCAGGCTGCAGCCCCCGTGGGAGACGCTTTATTTATTAACAGACATGAGCACACCGCCGGTACAGAACTTGTGCTTTCCAAAAAGTTTCCGGGGGGAATGGGGGAGAGGGGCCAAGCAGGGGCCAAGCAGGGGAGGACGGGGCTCCCAGCGAAGGAGTGGGGAAGGGGTAAAAGCCCTCTCACCAGCTCCCTGCCGGGGTTTGGGGGAGGGGGGGACGCCGCTGGCCGCAGCCTCGCCTCGGTCGGGTCACTTTATTGCCATATTCATTTATTATTATTATTCTTTTTTTTTTTTTGAACTCGTGCAAAGTACTGGGGGGCTCCCGGGGGGGCACGAAGAGAAYGAGGACCCTGTCCCACAGCCGGGCAGGGGATGCGAGCGTGTGTCGTCCCCCCCAAAGGGGCGCTGGGGTATCGGGGGGGGCTGCTAAGGGAGGGCTGGGGGGCTGACACGGCTCCTATCGACAACTTAAAAAAGAGAGGAGGAGAAGGGGGGGCTGTAAAAGTTGCCCCGGGGCGGGGTTGCAGCGGGGCGGCCCCCACCTTGAGGCCTCATCCTGCGGGGCCCCAGTGGGGTGAGGGGGGGGCCCGGCCCCCGGCTGCAGCCCCCTCGTGCCCCGCGCCGGCCGGGGCAGGCTGCCTGCGCCGGCAGCGGGGCCTGGGCTTACAGGGCCCCCCCAAAACTCTCCTCCTCCTCGGGCAGCGGGTCTGCGTCCCAGCACGTGATGTCGATCTCTGGAGGACAGGGAGAGGGGTCAGGATGGCTTGGGGTGCCCCAGAGAGGCACAGACTCCTCCTCCTCACTGTCCTTACTCACCTGGGGGCTTGTTGTAGAAGACGGGCTGGGGGGCTTTGGCCGACAGCTCCTCGGGGGGGGGTACCTCCTCCTCCTGGGACTGGCTGAAGTAGCCCTCGCTGGCCTGGGAGGTGGGGGCAGGTGRTCAGGACCTCCCCGCAGCCACCCATCACCCCCTGACCTCCCCYCACAGTGATGCTCACCTGCTCCCCACGACCCGGCGTCCCATCTTTGGGGGCCATCTCCCCATTGGTGATGGGAGGGGTCTCTCGGCCCGCGGTGTCCTCCTGGGGCGTGTGCTGGCAGCCCAGATCCTGGGACTGAGGGTCCCCCTCGTCAACTGCCTCCTCCTCATCCTCATCCTCCTGCTCCGCGTCRCAGAAGGTGGCTGGGGGCTCAGGCAGCTCGTCCAGGCTCAGCAGGGCCCCCTCCTCGGGCAGCACGGCCGGGGGGGTCTCAGGGACGGGGGCAGCAGGCAGCGGCCAGGCAGCTGGGGGGGTCGCCCCGTCGCTCTGCCACAGGTCGATGAGGCTCTCGGGGTTGGGGGCTTCCCCAGTTTGGGGCTCGTCGGCCACGGGTGGTGGGGAGGGTTCGGTGGGCTCCAGGGTCACCAGGTCCCCCAGGGCATCACCCCCCGCTGTCCACACTGGCCTGGGGCTGGGCTCATCCCCGGGGGGTTCGGTGGCCTTGTCCTCAGGCCCCGGGAATGGCCAGTGCTGCTCGGGCGTGGCTGGCCCGGGCTCCTGCGCGCTGGGGCTGGGGGACTCTGCAAGGAGGGGACAGCAGTCAGTGCGGACAGACACTCTCGTCCAGGGCTGGGGGTCACCCGCGGACAGGGATGCAGCTCGCGGGGATTTGGAGTCCTCTGGCCTGGGCACAGTATGGGGGATGCTGCAGGGATGGGTGGGGGTGGCTGGGTAGGGCGGGGATTGTGGCTTGCACCAGGGAGCGAGGGGACATAGGGAGGGGCAAGATGATCCCTTGGGAAGTGGCTGGGACACCGAAAGGGCTGGGGAGGGAACGGGAGGGGTGCCCTAAGAAGATGCAGACGGGAAAGCTGGGATGCACCAGAGGATGCCAAGGGGTCACTGGGGACACAGCAGGGACACACGGTGACTGCAGGAGAGTTGGCTGGGGTACCCTGGGGACACAGTGGGGCAGAGGGGGTGCACAGAGGGATACAGGAGCCCTGCAAAGGACGTACGGCGGGACGGCGCAGATAGGGCAGCTTTGCACTGGGGGACCCAGCAGAGACAGCAGGGCTGCACTGGGGGATGCAGCAGGGATGGCTGGCACGTACTGAGCAGGGGCAATGCACTGGAGACGGGGGGATGCATGGCAGGGGGTGCAGCAGAGACAGTAGGGATGCACTAGCACTAGAAAATGCACTGGAGGCGGCAGGGATGCAGCAATGACGGCGGGGCTGCACCGGGGGATGCAGCAGAGACGGCGGGGATGCAGCGGCGCGGAGCAGCAGGTACGGCGGGGATGTGCTGGGGGACACAGCAGAGGCGGGGGGGATATGCCGAGGGATGCAGGCAGGACAGCATGGATGCACTGAGCCATGCAAGGGGGCTGGGGGGACTGCAGCGGGCACTTCAGCAGGGCCAAGGGGGCTGCAGCGAGGCATGCGCTGTGGGACACAGCACAGACGGGGGGAATATGCCAAAGGGTGGAGGTGAGACAGCATGGATGCCCTGAGCCATGCAACAGCGGCTGGGGGGGCTGCAGCAGAGTCGAGGGGGCTGCAGCGGGGATGCACCCAGGCAGCCCCGGGCAGGGGGAGGCAGCGCCAGCCCTGCGCCCACCTTTGGGCGTTGCCGGCGTCAGGTCAGCGGGCGCGCGGGTGCCCGGTTCGCCCAGCGGCGTGGCGGCCGGGCTGGACTCGCAGGGGCTGCAGCCCGCTGCCGAGGCCTTGCGGAAGGCGTCCGACTGGCTGCCTGCGGACAAGGGAGATGGGGTGGCGTGGGGGGGCTGCCCMCATTGAGGGGGGGAACCGGCACCCCAGCACCACTCCTGCCCCACACCAACCCAACCGTGAGCTGCCAGACGCGCAGCATCGTGTACCTGCCAACACGTCGTCCCCTCCTGGGTAGTGGAGCAGAGGCTCCCATGGATGCAGCAACCAGCATGTCCCCTCCAGGCGTCCCCACCACCCCCTCGAGTCTCAGCCCCTGCATCTGCCTGGCACGGGGACAGGCAGCCCTGTACCTGCCGTGGTGCACACTGGCCCTGCCCACACATTGCCCAGCTGTGCCCTGGCACTGTCTTGCTTCTGGGGCACAGCTCTGTGCCCTGTCACCTGTGTCTGCAGGGGCACAGTCCTACATGGCCCCTGGCACCACCTGGCCCCTTCCACCCCGTGAGCACAGCCCCACGCAATCCTGGGCACAGCCTTTTGCAGCCCATGCTGACCAATGGGCACAGTCCTGCATAATCCACAGCACAGCTSTTCCATCCCCTTCTGCCCCATTGGCATAGCCCCACATGATCCTGGGCACAGTCTTTTTCACATTGCCCCACGCTGCCCCATGGGCACAGACCTGCATGGTCCAGGGCACAGGTGTCCCTTCCCCTTTTGCCCCATTGGCACAYGATCCCGGGCACAGCCTTCTCCATCCCACACTGTACCGTGGGCACAGCTGATCCAGGGCACAACTGTCCCGTCCACTGCTGCCCCACGGGCAGAGCCTGCCCCGTGCCCACTCTGACCAATGGGCACAGACCGCTCCATCCCCCTGCGGACCATCACCTCCCCAGGCACAGCTCTGCCCTGTCCCCATCTGACCCACGGGCACAGCCTGCCCGATGCCCCCTTCCCAGGGCCACAGGGCCCACCATGGGGCCAGCCCCAGCTGGGCGTGCCGAGTGCCCAGGGGCGCGGGCACGGTCCCTGCCTGGGTGCCCGTCCCCCTCGGGGCGCCCGCGCTGCCTCCGCTGCCGGTCCGGTGTGCCGTGGGGCTGGGGGGGCTGTGGGGCAGCTGCCCGCGGCTCGACCCCCRGAGCTGCGCGCCCGGGAGCTCCCAGCTACCTACATGGGAAGAAAGAGGAGAGATTTGGAGTGCGGTGGCAGGTGATATAGGGGAAGGGGGTCCGTGGGGGGGAGGAGGAGGAGGAGGAGGAAGAAGGCGGCCCACTGTCAGCTGTCTTTATGAAAGGACAGTGCAGACGACCTGTGAGAGAAACAGACAGACGGACGGACGGACGGAGAGAGAGAGAGAGCAAAGAGATGGGTCAGTCCCTGCTCAGCGCAGTCATGGCGGGGCTGGAGCACCAGGGCACYGGGATGGGAGGACAGCAGGGTGGAAGGCAGCATGGTGGGAGAATGGCAGGACAAGAGGATGGAAAGGCAGCAGGACAGAAGGATGTGAGGCAGCGCTGCCTGGCCAGGTGGGGAGAGAGGCCAGGACATGGCTATGGGACCAACTATCTGCTCAGCCACAGCACAGCACCACAGCGTGAATCCACAGCACAGACCACACAGCCCACAGCACGACCCACGGCACAGCCCCACAGCACTGCCCCGAGGCACAGCACCACGGCACAACCCCACAGCACATCCCCATGACACAGCCCGCGGCACGACCCATGGCACAACCCATGGCACAGCACCACACAACAACACACATCACAGGCTCCCTCCCGGCACAGCCCCACGGCACAGCCCCCCAGCACAGCACCATGACACGGCCCTATGGCTGGAGGCACCCACCAGGGCAGACAGTCCTTCCCTAGAGCCACAGAAAGAGTCTTGTGGCTGGACCCCAGACTGCGGGGCAGCCCAGCCTCTCCAAGGGGCACGCCTTGCCAGCTGGCAGCACGCTGARTGCCCCACATCTGCCCCTTTCAGCTGTCACCATAGGATGCATTCCCAAGCCATCTCTGGACCTCCAGTTGCCCATCCCTGCTGCACTGACCATGCTGCCAACCTGGCTGTGGGCACAGTGCCATGACAGGTGAGCGGACAACACCCAGCAGGGAGCAGGATGAGCCCCCTTTTGCTGAAGACACCCCAACATCCAGCCCCTGCCAAGCTGCCCCAGCTGCAGGGCCCACGTGAGGTGCGGTGGCAGTGGCGGTGATGGTGGCAGTGATGGTGGCACAGCAGAGCAGGATGTCCCCTGCCATCCTCGTACCCTTGGCACCCAGAACCACAGTGCCGGTGACGGCAGAGGGGACACCCCCTCCCCACATTGCACCCCTGGTCCCTCCATGTCCCGCTGTGACGTGTTGAGCTGTGACACTGCACTCACCTGCTCCATAGGCCCCCTCTGGTCTCTCGGTGCCCACCCCTGTGCCCACAGCCCCCCCCAGCCCCTCACCTGTCCTGTGGCTGCCCGGTGAGATGGCGTCGCTGCTGCCCGATGCCACCCGCTCCTGCTGCTTGAAGAAGTCCCGGGGGTTGTCGGGCCGCTGAGCGATGATGGCAGCAGCCTCCTGTGGGATGGGAGAGGCTGAGCCCCACCACCCTGGTGGTGTGGGGCTGTGGGATCACCCTCCATGCATCCCCCAGCTGCATCCCCATCCAGCTGTGGGCACTGCTGGCTGGGGAGCAAGGACCAGCATTGGGCATGACCATCACCGCACCCACCTCCACCTCTGACTCCGATTTCCTGAACTGCTGCCTGTCGTCCTCCTCTTGCTGGTCCCCCTGGGAAGAGACACAGCATCACCTCCCAGCCCTGGGCACCCAGCTGGGGAGAGCTCTTCCCTGGGGGTGATGCCCGGTGGCAGCCCCAGCTCCGATCCCAGCCCCAGACCCGCCGGGGCACTTACGAAGATGGACTGCTCCTTCAGGCGCTGCCGGGCCTCCTCCGCCTCCATGCTCTGCTGCTTCCGCCTGAGACAGGGGAACGGGAGAGGCGCTGGGCACCGGCTCCTGCCGGTCCCTGCCCCAATGCCCCCCTTTGAGGGACACCGTGTGCCCACCCAGCCGCTCGCATGCGTGCAGCCACCCCATACCCACATCCCACCCGACCCCAGCCGTGCCTGTGCTCCTCAATCTGCTCCTCGCGCTCCCGGTAGCGCCGCTCCCGCTCCTCCTGCTCCAGCCGCTCCTGCTCCATCCGTTCCTGCTCAAACCGCAGCCGGGCATCCAGGGCCTTTTTTCTCTCTTCCTCCTTACGCAATTCCTCCTCTTTCTGGTGTGGGGGATGAATGAGGGGGCTGCCTATCAGCCGGCCAGTGGCTCATCCCACYCCTCAGGGGCTACTGGCTGCCCTTCCATATCCCACCTTGGCCTGTTCCCAGAACTGCTCCCTGTTGAGCCGCTTCATCTCCACGGTGGCATCRGTTTTCTGGTAAGTGGTGCCCTGGGACAGAGGAGAGGTGGGGAGGGTGGAGGGGCTGGGATCAGCGAGGGGGGGTAACAGTAAGCGGCAYATGGGGTGAGGGGCTGTGGCAGACAGGAGCCCCGGGCGGGAGGGATGCCCCAGACCTGCCACCAGCGCCATCGCTGCCACGGGGRCATTACCACGGGCTCGGCGTTCTCGTCCTCGCGCAGCCGCAGGCGGTGCAGCACCGGGCTGGAGACACGGGCCAGCCCGTTGGAGAGCCGCTGCCCGATGGCCCCCGGGTCGATGTCCTCCACGCTGCTGGCATTGACGATGACATCGACGCCCTGGGCGGGTGCAAGCAGCCATCAGGGTTGAGGATCAGTGCCCCGGCGGTGTTGTCCCCTTCCCCAGTGCCACCCACCTGGAAGAACTCGGCAATCTTGGCTACGTGGCTGGCGCAGGCGCATTTGCGGGCGTCCGGCACGTCCTCGCCTAC
Source organism: Amblyornis subalaris (assembly GCA_018881555.1). NCBI lineage: Eukaryota > Metazoa > Chordata > Aves > Passeriformes > Ptilonorhynchidae > Amblyornis > Amblyornis subalaris. The sequence goes on from JACAXG010000013.1 coordinate 1,806,783, forward strand.
CTGTGGCAGCCAGGGAGGGACTGAGCCGGSAGGGGAAGCAGGGTGACCCCCACCYCACTGACCATCACGGGGCAGTGGGACTGTGGGGCACCTGCATCCCCCTCGGCACTGCCAGCTCCCTCACACCCAGCTATGTCCCTGTGGGCACAGCACAGCCCCTGCCCAACATGGCCCCCCCACACTCACCCAGTTGACGAGGACATATTTGGGGAGCACGGCCTGGGGGTCCTTGACGCTGCAGAAGCCATACATCACCTTCTGAATCTCAAAGTGGCCAGAGAGCTCCAGCAAACCTCCACCTGGCACAGCACCGTCAGCCCACGTCCACCCAGCACCAGGAATGGGTGCCAGGGGGAACACCGGCAGAGCCAAGCCAGAGGAGGGGACAGAAGACCTTACCTCCTGATGCTGCCAGCTTCAGGTCGTCGGAGCCATCCTCATACGTGTAGAGGGCCCTGGTGAGACAGAGTGGGTGAGTCAAAGCCAGAGGGAGCATGGGGCAGTCCCCCATCTCCCCATCCTGCTCGCACTGAGGTCAGGGCATGTCCTGGGATCTGGTTGGGTGTCCCCAAACACACAGCCACCCCAAYCCCTTGTCCAAGAGTTAGGCTGCCAGACAAGGCAGACAAGATGTGGGGCAGGGCCTATTCCCCAACCCTTGCTGGCAGCCGTGGGGAAAGGTCTCAAGTCTGGAGACAGAATGGTCACTTGGGCACAGGGACGCACTGACTGTCRTGCCTCAAGCCACCACAGCCTCACAGCAACTTGCACACTCATCCCTGTCCCCTCACGACCCTGCCGGCKACTGACCAGGTCTGGGGACAGCCCTGTGCCCCCTGTAGGGATCCGGGGCAGCTCACGTGCCCGGCTGCGTGAGCCGCCAGCCCAGCAGGCACCAGGCCGGGGGAGGACGCCAGAGCACCAGCAGCAGCAAATCAATGAGCCGCCGGGAGTGCGATGGGGCCGTCATGGAGACTGTTCCTTGGAAACCATTCCCAGCTGATGGGAAACCCCCTGTCGCTCCCACCGTGCCCTGGCCAGCCCCCCTCGGGGGCTCCGCGGGGACCCCCATCAGCCTGCACCTCCCCAGGGGCACACAGCCAGCAATGGAGGGGGGACCACGCATGCCAAATTGGTCCAGGGCGGGTGGGCGAGGGGATGGATGTCGCCAGGCAACCAGCATCCTCCGTCACCATGGCAACCCCCCCATCCCAGCTGGGATGCAGCTCGCCCCGATGACGAGGTGATTAGTGGAGGGGAGCGGGGGAGGCAGGCAGGCAGTGGGGACCTGCGGGGCCTGGCAGGCACCCAAACCTGCCTGCCACCGTCACGCGCTGCACCCGGAAAGCCGGGGCCGCCCGTGCTGGATCCCCCACATCCCTGCACCGCCACGGGTGGGCGGCTCTGCCGATCAGCGCTCGGCTGGTGGTGCCCGCACGGCACTTGTCAGAGCCCCAAAATCCCCGCGGTGCCGGGCAGAGCCGTCCTCACCCAAGCTTGCAGCTTCAAGCCACAGCCTGGGGGACAGGAATTGAGGGTCCCCATGGGCAGAGCCACCCCCAAAACAGAACCATGCTTGGAGATAAAAAGCAGGGGGAAGGCAGGCAGGTGCTTAAGAGGGAGAGGGCCTCCCTCTGCTTCCAGCACCCGCCGCCCTCCGAGCCCCTGGCAGGGAGCCGCAGATAATTGCACCAACAAGATTGACTTTAATCCGCACATCCCGATCCCGCTAATCGGCCGCCCCAGCCGGCGCCAGCTTCCAGGCCTGGAACAGCTGCAAAGTGTTTTGAGATGCCTKTGATGGGGAAGGGTGGCAAATGCAGCCCCTGATCCCCCAGGAATGGGGGAGGACAGCAGCAGCTTGGGGGAGCCCAGGGCTGCGGGCTGGAAGCTGGCAGGGTGGGATGCAGCTGGCTGCAGACAGGGGGAAAGAAGTAGGGCAGAGCCACAGCATCACTGCCTGGGGAGCCCTGTGGGTGCTTTCCCCCCCAGAACGCTGCCATGCTGGGTGGTATCTGAGCACAAGGCTGCTGCCCTGCACCCAGGGGTGCTCTCAGAGCAGATGGGGCTTGCTGTGGACACAGCCCCGCAGCACAGCCTGACTCCATGCCAGGCTGGAGGTTTCCAGTCCAGGGGACAGGGGGCCATGCTGGGACCAGAAGAATCCCCAGGGGTGCCCCCAGGGACCCACAGCCCAACAGCATCACCACGACCCCGGCAGCGGGGACCAGCTGTGTCACAGAGGGTGCCGTCAGCATCATGCATCGCTCACTCCCCTTCCATAGGCTTTAATCCCTCCACCCAACCCATACAGCCCTTTCCCACCCCCGGGCTCCAGGTATGTGGGTCACCCGTGGGTGGAGGTGCCCCGTGCAGCCCGGGGAGGGCTCCGTGCAGCCRGGGGGCTCCGCTGACGATCCCTCATCACCTCACCAAAGGGACCACAGCCCCGGTGCCCTTGTATGGCCCTGCTGCTCACCAGAGCAGGTAGAGCAGCATCCCTGGGTGCCAGCACCCGGGGCTCCTGCAGCAGCCCACCCCCCATGCCACGGCCAGGGAGGGGTCACATCGCCCCAGCCTCTCGCCCCAGCCCCGGCACATGTGTTTCCAATGTGGCTGGGAGCTCCAGGGAGTCGGCGTGCTCAGAAAGCAGCACCAAATTCCTTTCCGATCGAGTAATGGGCCCCAGCAGCCTCCGCGGGGCCTGGCAGGGGGAGGGGATGCTCGGACCCTCCAGGACCGGGCTGGAGCAGGGGGAATCCCAGACTGAACACAGAGATCCCGGCCGGGCAAGACCGTGGTATTCCCCGGTACCGGCCCAGGGCCAGGCGCTGGCACAGKGTCCTCCCAGCCCCTGGCTCAGCTAGGCTGGGCCCCCCTCCCCGTGGGACTGTCCCCATCACTTTGCCCGATGCAGCCGAACCAGCACCACCCCTCGTCCCGCACCCCGGCAGCAGGCCCTGCAGTGGGGATGCTGCTCCCGCAGGCACTGAGTGCCAGGCACCCCGGTGGCCATGGAATGGAGTGGCTGGGGACATGGAGCAAGCTCAGCCTCGAGGATGTGGATGGCAGGGGATCACTGCCTGGCCAGGATCAGCGTTGGAGGGGTGGGGAGGGAGCCGGCACCGGCACTCGCCTTCCCGGGAACGGATTTTGCTGCTCTCAGCAGCTTTGGCAGGGACGGCTCCTTTGCAGCGGATGCCGGGAAGYGAGATGTACCCAGGGCTGACAGCTGCCGCCTGGCCGGCAACACACACGGCTCTTGCCCACAGCGCCCTTGGGCTGACAGCGAGACTGCGGGGCCCTCCCGAGAGCCCCGGCGGCTGGCGGGGACCGGGACCTGCCCAGACCCACACAGCCCTGTCCCGATAGCAGGGACCTGCCTAGAGATTGGCGTTTGCCCGGCTGGGCGGTGGGTGCAGCCCAGCTGGGAGGTGGGAGCCCCCAGCTGGGAGGTGGGAGCCCCCGGATGGGAGGTGGGTGCACACCGGATGGGTGGTGGGTGCCCCTGCTGGGTGGTGGGTGCACAGTAGTCCCCCCTCCGCCCCCAACCAAGAGCATCATGCACAGCATGCACCCAGCACCCCACAACTCCCAGAGCCCCAGAGCCCCGGCTCTGCCCAGCAAGCCTCACCCCAGCGTGCCGGCAGCATTCCCGGCAGCATTCCTGCCCCGCACGGCATAGGCACCCCGGGAGGCAAGAAGGGGCTCCCGGGGCCAACGGTCCCAGCCAGCCCCACAGCACGCGGATGGGGTGGGAGATGCGGGTGGGCGCTGGGGATGCGGGCTGGCAGTGGGTAATGCTCCCTGCAGCGGGGCCTGGATTCAGCCGGCCTCGACACCGGGTGCCCCGCACTGGGGTGCGGGCAGGGTGGGCAGCCGGGGGATCCCACTGGGGAGAGCCACTTCCCTCCCCGAGTCAGCAGCAATCCCACCCCAGCGGGGCAATCCCGGGTCGACGCACCACGACCCTCCAAGGATGTGGCAGCTTCGGAGCTTGGAGGGAACCCGGCGTAGCGGGACCGGCGGGGGATGCTCGGTGCCCCCGCGGCCTCAGGCCTCGCTCCGCCGGGCAGCGGGACCGCCCGCAGCCGGGATACCGGCTGGACCGGCTGGGAGCAGGACCGGTCGGGAGCGGAGCCGGGTTGAGGGCGCCCCGATCCCTTCCCCATCCCCCGCCTCCGGGCGCCCCTGCCCGCGGCTCCTGCTCCAGACAATGGCGAGGAACCGGTGTCGGGCCCAGCATCGGGGAGCCCCACGGGGCCCTCCCCGCCGTGCGCGGATCCCCCGCTCCCCGCTCCCGCTGCCCGGCGGGGGGTCGGGCCGAGCCGTGCCGGGGACTCCCGGGGCCGGCGGGTCCCGGCGCTCGCACGTGCCGGCCCGGCGCAGACAAAGCGGGGACCGCGCCCCGGCCCGGTGCGGCGGCGGCGGGCAGGTGCGGGCACCGGGGGCGGCGAGCCGGGCACACCCCCCGCCGCCCCGCCCGCCTTTGTGTGCCGGGGCTCCCGGGGACGGCGGGGGGCGCAGCGTGGGGCGCGGCCGGTGTTACCGGGCGGCTCCGTGCACAAAGGGCGGCGGCGGCGGCGGGGACAAAGGGGCGGCGGCGGCGGCGGGCGCGCTCACCAGTCGGTGGGGCTGTCCTCGCCGATCACGTCCTGGTAGGAGGCGAGCAGCTCCAGGCGGTGCGCCGCGAAGCCGACGCCAGCCATGGCGGGGCCGGGATGCTGCCGGGGGACCGGAGGGACCGGCCGCCTGCCCGCCTCCGAGACACTGCCGCAGCGGCCGGGCGGAGGGGCGAGCGGCGGGGAGGCTCCGCCCGCCGCCGCGCCCGGTCCTAGCGCCGCGAACGGCGGCCCCCCTCCCCTCCCCTCCGCCCCCCCCGCCCGGCCCCCGCCCCCGCCGCGCCCCCGGGGCGCCCCCAGGGCACCCCGCCGGCCGCGCCGCCCGGCCCCGAGCCGGGACCCCGGGGGTGCGGGCAGCATCGCCCCCGCCCCGGGCTGCCCCCGCACACTGCTCGCCCCCGGGATCCTGCAGCCTGGGCTTTGCTCTGCCCCCGCGACACCGCGCCCCGGGCCGTCCCCCGCCYCAGGGACACTGAACCCCGGCTCAGCTCCTCCTGGGAACCTGCACCCCGGGAGATTTCGCTTCTCGGGCTCTCCTCCGTCCTGGGGACCCCGCATCCTGTGCTGCCCCTCCTGGGAACTTGCACCTTGGGAACCTCACGTGCTGGGTGGTCCTATCCATCCCCAGATTCTCCCCTGTCCCATGTCCTCTACACCCAGGGGACATGGCACACCGGGTGTCCTGTGCCRTCAGCTGCCCTCCCCCAAGCACTTATGCCCGAGGTTTCCTCTCCAAGGACACGACACCGTAGGCTCTGCCCTACACACCCAGCCATGCCCTTGTGTGCAAGGGGTCAGTAGACACAACCATAAAGGTGAGCCCCTTTGCTGCCTGCCTGCCCCTCCCTCCCCACCGCTCCGAACACCCTGGTCCCCTCAGAACCCCACCAGGCTGTGTCYGGCAGCATCCTTTCCAGGAGGTTTGACTCTGCATGAACCCACATTTGCTTTTGCACTGACCCGTGCTGGGTCTGCAGGGGCTCCCAGCCAGGTCCTCATGCTCCTATCAGGGCAGGAAGCGGTTCCCTGTCACTGGCACTGCCCCCAGCCTGGACCAGAACCACGCTGAAGGGGTCTCTGTGCCGCAACAGCTGTGGGGAGTGCACAGGGCCTGATCGCTGCAGGTTGGGGATGTTGCTGGCGTGACCCTTCCCAAGACAAGCCCTTCAGAGCAGCCTGTGGATGACCCCAGCAGGACACGGGACAGGGTGCCACGGGCACGGCCTGTGCCCCCCGCTCCCTCCATGATCTCCTTGCACCAGCATTTCCGAGCAAGGCCAGAGCCGGAGCCGCCCTAGGAGGCTGTGGGATTTTGGGAGCAGCTGCAGAGCAGCTGCCGGGGCCAGGGCGGGGGTTGGGGCCAGGGCAGGCGCCCCACAAGCAGCTCAGATGGCTGTGGGAGGTGGATGTGGTGGGACCCTGCTCGAGGATGTGGTGGGAGCTCTGAGCCTGCCGCCAGGCTTTGTTCTCGGAGCAGCGAGGCTGCAGCCCCTCCCCAGGCTCCACCTCCGCAGCCCACCCGAGACCCTCCTTCCGCTGCCTGTGCACAAGCTCTTCGCATGGTGCGCAGAGCTGGTGGGCAAGAGATGCCCTTGGCAAAGCACAGAGGCACCTTGGGTAGTAGAGGCGTCATCAGGAGGGGCCAGAGGCAACAGGGCACCAACCAGAAAGAGCTGAGCCCATCATGAGTGCAGAGCTTGCAGTGGCACCAGGGGATGCTTGGCTCTCCCTGGGGGAGAGGCAGGCAGGCTGCAGCACCATGGCTCTGCCCTGGCCCTGCTCCAAGGCTGGGCAGCCCGGGGCTGAGCTGGCACAACCTGTTCCCAGGCCACACTACCCCAGCAGGCTCTGTCCCGCACGACTGCCTGCCCCTGCCCCTTTCCTGCCCTCCAGTCACGGGTGGCTGTCTGGCCGAGTCAGGGCAGGCTCGGTGGCTGTTCACGTGGGGCCACAGCCACCTCACCTTGCCCCGTGCTTCCCCTGACCTTGGCTGCGCAGCTGGGACTCACACTCGGGCACTCACCACAGCCCTGCTCCTGCCAGCCCTGCCAGGCAGGCACCAGCTGTTTCTGCCGCTTGCTACAGCAGTGTCCTGCTGCTCCTCAGCGTGACCATCCCATTTGCCCACGAGCACCCCAGCCTGAGCACCCAGCCCAGCCCCAGCCTGTCCTTATCACTCAACTTTGCCCTCCCCATCTTTGATGGAGTTTTGCACTCCTGCAACCGGCAGTGGGAAGATGTGGCACCGCAGCCCAGATCTGGGTGATGCCAGGAGGCATTTGGCTTCCTATAACCAGCTCCTGCCCCCGGCAGAACCTTCCAGTAGATTAGCAAGGCAATTTTCCTTACAATTGCTCATCACAGTAAGAGCTGCAATTATTAATGACCGTTCCAGCTGTCAGAGTGGAGAGGGAGGAGAACACCCACTTCCCCACAGCCGCTGCCCTCGAGCCCGTTCCAGGCGGAGGTGCCGGCGCAGCCTCACACCCGTCCTTCGGGACGGCAGCTGCATGGCGTGAGCGAACGCTTGGCTGCTCCACGCCGGAGAACGCCCAGAGCTGGCGCACGTGGCCCGCACGTGCCCCATGACTCCTTATCCCCACCACAGGATATACAAGGACCAGAGGACACTGCCAGGTGAGTGGGGACCACCACTAGGGTCTGACCCCTGCCCCATCTCTCCTTGCTCCATTTTACACCCCAGATTAATTACTGCCTCCATTAGTGGTCGTGCCTGCTACAAGAGGGATGACCCAGACAACACGAGGGTTCCAGCCTGGGTTGACATGGGCAGAGAAGAAATTTGAGGCGAAGATTTTCCCTGGAAAGCTGGAAGGAGCTGAGTCAGGCCCCAGGGGGAGTGGGATGAGGGCAGAGCATGACCTTCCCAGCCGGCCACACCTCACTCGGCAAAACCGCAGGCCTGGAGACTGCTTGCACTCACAGAGAAGTGTTTATTAAAGGCACTAAAAGCACCGTGGCTACATCAGTGCAGCCCGACCAGAGGGTGTGGGGTGGGGGAAGGCATCAATGGCCCCAGGAAGGTGGCAGCAGAGTGCTCTTTGGTAGGAAGCTGTGCCCAAGCCTTGCAGGAGCGGGTGGCTGGCTGGGCTGGCCCTCAGCACACGCTGCCAGCCCATGCCTGGGCCACACCGGGCTGGGGGTGCTGCCAGCCCCAGGGGAGCAGTGAGCCAGCAGGGCAGAGGGCATGAGGTGCAGACCCCCCTGGAATGCAACCAGGACAGGAAGTCACTGCAGCAGTGTGAGGGGTGGCCGGGGGTTTCTCACGGGCAGGGCCCCAGCAGGGGAGCAGGGCCAGGTCTGCAGCCCCGTGCACTAAGCACACAGCAGGGAAGGTGGGGGAGAGTGTGGCAGGGGGCTGGTCCTCACCCACTCAGGGATGTGTAAGGAGCATCCCTGCCCCAGCACTGAGCTGCCAGTCAGCAAGGGAGCAGCCCAGCTGTGCCAGACCCCCTCAAATTACAGCCTCAGCACGGTTGGGCCCACCACACTGGGTGGCTCAGGGGCAGGAGATCATGCAGTATCCCCTTCCCAGGGCTCCTAGGGCCAGTCAGGAAGCACATAAGAAGCCACCCAGCTATAAGGGACTCCAGACCCAGCGCTGTCTCCGGCTGAAGGTGAGCCAGGAGCTGCCAGGAAAGAGGCAGGAGCAAAGGAAAGGGCCAAGGGCCCAGCCTGGCTCCCTGGGGGCAGCAGGGCAGGGGGAGAGGAGCATGCAGGGTCGGGGCCATGTGTGGGCACAGCTGAACTCCCACCCCTCACACATGGGAAAAAGCATGGCTCTTGCAGAGTGGCTTGTCCTTCTTAGAGTAGAATGTCTTCCCTTCCAGGTTGGTCTGGCAGATCTGCAGAGAAGAGTGCAGGTGGTCAGGCTGGGGGGCTGAGCCAGCCTCCTGGTCTCCCACACTCCCACAGCCCAGCACTGGTGTCGCACAGGGACTAGGGACCACTCCACACAGCCCTGCCAGGGACCAAAGGCTCAGAGCAGTCCAAAGCCCCCAGCACAGAGCCAAGTGGGGAAAACCTCATGGCAGCAGGTCCCCTGTGCTGCTGGTGTACCCCACCCAGGGCAGGACTGTCAGGGAGAGGCACGGCCCCCAGCAGCAGCCAGGAGGGAGGCACAGGGCTCACCGCACAGACGAAGCAGGTGTCATGCCAGCTGAACCCCAGCGCCTCCAGGAACCGGTCCCCAGCATCGATCTTGAAGTCACAGCCACGGCACTTGGTGCCAAACATCTTCTCATAGTCTGCAAGAACAGGCAGAGCCCAGGTCAGCACTTCCATGCAGCACAGCACCCCATCCCAGGGGAGCAGGGCTGCAGCTCAGCCAGGATCCCACAGCCTGGGGACAACTCGTTGCCAGCCCCGCTCCAGGTGGGATAATGCCCCAGATACCAGAGTGAGGTGCAGGGTGGCCTAGCCACCACAGGGCTCCCGGGAGAACCTCATCTCCCAGGATGCAGCACTCGCTTTGATGTACATCCTCCCTCATCGCCATGGCAACACAGCAGCTATGGCACTACCGGGCAGCTGGGGAGGACCAGGATGGAGGCCTCAGGGCTCTGGGAGTAGGGTGCCTGTGCTCCACACAGCCCAGGGGAAGTCCTGCAGAGCAGGGCAGCTCATCCCCACTCCTGTGTGCAGCTGCTGAGCCCCAGTGGCAACCCCAGGGCCACACAGGGTGACACATGGGGTCTCTGGGTCCTACCTCTCTCACAGTAGGGCTGTCCCTCCTCCATGTAGAAGGCTCGGTTGCGGATGGGAGTTTTGCAGGCATTGCAGGTGAAGCACTGCACGTGCCAGGTCATCTTCAGCGCGTGCATCACCTCCTGGAGGGGAGCCACTGTCAGCCGGGGGCAGGACCACCAAAAGCAGGAAGGGACAAGGGATCCCGCATGATGGGATTAGGATGGAAAGGGATGGAGCCAGGCACCCATAGGTGAGTGGAGAGAAAGAACACGAGGGGCAGGGCAGGCTGAGGGACACTCACCCCAGTGATCTTCTTCTTGCACTTGGCGCAGCTGGGCGCGTAGCGCGTGTCGTAGCACTTGGGGCAGAAGATGGAGCCTTTCTCCTCAAAGAAGCCGCCCTCATCCAGCATCTTCCTGCACTGGCAGCAGGTGAACTCCTCGGGGTGGTAATAATGTCCCAGAGCCACAAGGTACCGTCCCCTGCGGCAGGACAGAGCCACGTCAGCCACGCCGGGGCCCAGGACGCTGGCGTGGCAGTGCTGGCGGCCAGAGCTCACCTGATGACCTTGTTGCACTTGTAGCAGAGCGGGGTGCAGCCAGGCCCCTCGGGGGCTTGCTGGGCTGCCTGCACGATGGAGCTGCGGTTCTGCATGGGGGTTGGCGTGGCCGGCTGGCTGTGCTTGCTCACCACCGTGCTTGTCTTGTCCGGGGCGTAGCGCTCGGCGAACGAGGGGTCCACAGCCCAGGGTGGGCGGCTGGTGGGGCCGGGCGTGGCGCTGGGGGTCCTGGGGGCTGCACACACACACGAGTCTCTAGGACAGTGCTCCCGATCCCTCGGCAGCTCCCTCACAGCACCTGTGGCTGGGTGAGCAGCATCCCCCACCCCTCTCCCAAAAAGCCCAGAGATGTTTTGCTCACCCAGTCCTGGCTCAGTCTTCATCGTTGTTCCTGTGGACGGGTCCGGCACGGAGACCTGGCTACAGAAGAAGCAGTTAATCCAGCCTGCCCTGCTTGCCACCGCTGCCCAGGGGGTGCAGGCAGGATCCCCCACCCCAACAAGCAGGCAGGAGCTGGCCAAGCCCCCGTGCCCAGCAGTAGCTGGTTTAGTGATGAGGTACTGAGCCAAGGGCCTTCAGACCTGCCAAGACACAGCACTCCCAGGGTCTCTGGTACCCACTACGGTAATCTGGGGAGCGGCAGGAGGGAGGGTTTTGGGCTGCTCCAGACTGACCAGGGACCCCGGGAACCACACAGACTTTGGCTGCCTGCTCACATGTGATGATCACCCCTAGTCTCATTGGGTTGCAGAGAACTTGACCTAATGCAGTGAGCCCTGGGGTCCAGCTCAGCAGTGCTGGGGACAGGCAGGGCAAGCCAGGGCTAGAGAGGCACAGCCCACCCAAAGAGGGGGGACAGGAAGAGAAGGAGAGCCAGTGGCTCTATGCCTCTCCAGGACAAACACAAGAAGGAAACGGCTACAAACCCAGCTTTTATTTGTGACAGAGCAAACTGGGCAGAGCTGGGACCCAAGGGCCACGGCACCAGGGCAGGAGGTGTCACAGAGAGGCAAAGGCAAAAAATGGGGTGCTGTAAACCACCCCTGCCTGGTTGCACAGAGCAAGGAACAGCCCTGAGAAGCTGGTGATATCCATGAGCCCAGCCCAACCGCCCCGCAGGCCCATGCCAGGCTCACAGGACACTGTGCCCCAGGTCCAGGTGCTGTCCAAATATCACAACCCAGCAAGATGCTTCCAGTGTCACCAGCCACCCCCAACCCGCTGCTCCTGGGACACCACGGCGCAGCTCGGCATTCCCAGCTGAGGGGCAGAAATGCCCAACAGGTCCTGCCCAGGACATGCAGCCCCACAGCTCCTGCTGCCACACACTCCCCTTACCTGGGCTTCCTAACAAACACATCATCATGATCCTCCACTGAGCGCAGCAGGAGAGAAAGGAGGAAACAGTCAGTCCGCACAGACCAAGGCCCAGGCACAGCAAGAGGGGAAAGGGAAAGGAGGAAAACAAACCTCTCCTCCCGCCACCCCTGGCCCTTCACACAGCCCTGCCTGGCCACAGGGCAGAGCATGGCCCGAGCCCAGCAGCACCAAAAGACCACATACAGCCCCAGGCAGCTCCCACTGACTCAGCCACCCTACAGGGACCACATGGGGCCAAAACCAACACTCCATTGCCAYGAAGCACTCTGCTGGGCTCCAGCAGCCCAGGCAAAGTCTGGCACCCCCAGYCAGTGCCAGGCCCTGCAGGAACTCACTGCTGCTGTCTGTGCCCGTCAGCTGGGCCAGTTTGCGGAAGGTGCGGGACTGGGACGTSCCAGTGCGGGGCTGCCAGTCCTCAGCATCCTCTATCAGTCGCAGCTTCCCAGGGTTGCACCCGGGGGTGCTGGGGGGCTCCAGCGGCTGTGGGGGCTGCCTGTGAGTGACAGAGGGCAGGAGCTCAGCCAGCACCAAGCACAAACCCTGCTCTGGAACAGGGAAGCACTCCCAAAGGTGCCCTGGCACATGCCAACACCTCTGCACACTCTGGCACTCACCGTGGCTCCACTGTGCCCCAGCTGGACCCACGGGCATCCCTGTGGCAT